>QANY01010971.1:605707-1003804 GCA_003255025.1 Datisca glomerata
CCCCCCACACACCCATATTGAAACTGACACTATTATCTTTAGACAAGGAGCATCAATTCAGAAAGTATTTAAAAATCATCTAACACGTTCAGATATAAAGTGATAACCCCCCATCCCCCACACACCCACACACACATTGAAACTAATACTATTATCAAGGTAATGAGCATCAATAAGAAAATATTCAAAATTCATCTAGCACGTTCACATACAAAGTGATAAGCCCCCCCACGATAAGATGTGTGGCATGAATATTGTACAAGAATAATATAATAATTGAAATGATTAAGGAGCGAGTGTACAATTTCATTATTTCATTGTAGGATCTTGAGTTTGATGCCCCAATTCTATTGGTAGAATTTTTCCCATTTCCTTATTTTCTTTTTCTTCTTTCAAATTTCCCTTCCTTTTCTCGCTTCTTTTTACTTTACTCATGCTCGTCTTTTGCTCAGGTCCATTCTTTAGCTCTTCTTTTCCGCCCTTCTCTACTCAGTTATTCTCTTCTCAACATATCTTTACTGAGCTGAAAGTCTTTCCTTAACTTCTCTTTCTTTTCTGTTCTGAAATTCTTTTCTCAACTTCTTTTCTTTTCTATTCTGAAGTTCTTTTCTCAACTTCTTTTCTTTTTTGTTATGAAGATTTTCCCGTTCTTAATACATTTCCTTTTCCGTTCTCCAGACTTTCCCGTTCTGAAGATGTTTCCTATTTCGTTCTGAAAACTTTCCCGTTCTGAAGATATTTCCTTTTCCATTCTGAATATTTTCCCGTTCTTAAGACCTTTCCCGTTTCTGACGATATTTCCTTTTCCATTCTGAAGACATTCCTTTTTCGTTCTCCAGACTTTCCCGTTCCTGAAGACATTTCTTTTTCTGTTCTGAAGACATTTTGTTTTCCCTCTTACATTTTGTTTCATCCCTTGCATGTTTTTCTCTTTGGCCCCATTTTTTTCTACTTAAGTAGAACCATGACCCCATTTCAATTTTCTTTTGAGAACGGCGTATGTAGACCCTCCCAAAGACTTAGGCTTCATCGGTGGAACCATGACCCCATTTCAATTTTCTTCTGAGAACGGCGTACGTAGACGCTCTCAATTACTTAGGCTCATTCAGTGGAACCATGACCCCGTTTTAATTAACTTCTGAGAACGACGTAAGTAGACGCTCTCAAAGACTTAGGCTCCTTCAGTGGAACCATGGCCTGTTTCAATTTTTTTTTTCTGAGAATGGCGTACGTAGACGCTCCCAAAGACTTTGGTTCCTTCAGTGGAACTATGGCCCTATTTTGATTTCCTTCTGAGAACGGCGTACATTGACGCTCCCAAGGACTTAGGCTCCTTCAGTGGAACCATGACCCCATTTTGATTTTCTTCTGAGAGTAGGACTTATGAATTACTCCTTCCAAAGACTTACATCCTTAATTCCTTCTGAGAGTAGAACTTATGAATTGCCCCTCCCAAAGACTTACGCCCATAGTTTTATTGTCGAAGAAAAGAGAGAGTTAACAGCGGACACATTATCATGCCATAAGTTTTGATTGAGAACTCCAAATCAAATTCTGTAAGATTCTTCTAAAAGTTGATTTTCATATATATGCTTTCGATAGTATATAATTGTCTATGTAATTAGCTTCAATTGACATTGTATAATTTCTAAATCTGTCTGTTTTGCATAATCTATCTTCTTGAACAACCTTCATGAAAATTATCATAACTCTTGTTCGGGAGTTCCAAATCATGTTCTGTAAAAATTTTCAAGTAGTAGACATCTATATCTTTTTAGAGATATATAATATACTATTTAAATCTATATAGTTTAAAATAAAATAAAATTTGAAAGACATGATTAAGTTTACTTTCCTGTACGAAGATTACCATACTTTTGATATGGAGCTCAACTTGAATTTCGTAAGATTCTCCATAAAACATACTTTCATATCCTTATGATTATGTGACTCGTCATGTGATTTTGTGTCCAACTTTTTTTGTTTTAGTTTCTATTTCTATTCTCGTTGTCGCTTTCATTGTTAAGACATTTCTATTAACATCATCGCGATGTCTCTGTTCTCGTAGTCAAGATGTATCCGTTCTCGTTGTTTGTTCATATTTTGTTTGCCTACACTCATAAATTCCTTTTAAATGACTAAATTTGCTTAAGTCATAGCTTTCCCTTTTTTTGTCTTCCCGTTCTAAAATATTTGAATGCAGTCTCCTTGATTTTTCCTATTCTGAAATGTTTAGGTGTTAGCTTTCTTGACTTTCCCTTCCTAAGAAGTTTGAACGTGGTCTTCTTTGCTTAGCTTTTTACTCTGGAGTTTTTTCTTTGAAATTCCTTCCTTACTCTTTTTTCTTTCCTAACGAATTTCTTTTTTGAAATCCTTTCAGACATCTGTTATGAAATTCTAACACTATAATGTTTTCTTTTCTGAAGAGCTGAAGTTTCTCTGATTTGAAGTTCAAGCTCTTACTTCGAATTTTTTGAACCTCTGATTTCAACTTTTCTAAAGCATTTTATTTTGTGCCTTCTGAGCTATTCTGATATGAGCATTTATGGTCTGAGTTTTACGAGCTTTTCTGAACTTTCTGAGTTTTTCTAATCTCAGCTTTCTAAGCTTTTCTGGTCTGAGCTTTGTAAGCTTTTTTTATCTGAGCTTTTTGAGCTCTTCTGATATGAGCTTTTTGAGCTTTTCTGATTTGAGATTTCTAAGCTCTTCTTTTCTTATCCGCTCTAATTTTTTAACTCATCATTCCTTCGAATGGATTTCTTTTCTGATCTCATTTCTCTATTTTTTTTCTTTTTTTAGAAATTGATAATGATGTAAAATAAATAAGCCAATCGAATATGCAAGGAACGAGTTTACCATTTTTTGTTTCATTTTCAGTTTTGTACTTGCTGTCGTTCATATCTCTGCTTCTAACCTGTTGTCGTTTATGTTCCCACTTTCGTTGTTGAGGGGGCGTTTGATTTTGTTTTTGGCATTTTGGGAGGGATTTCTTGAGTTTTTCTCTCTCTAAATGAAAACACTAAAATGTAAAGGATTTTTTTGGTGTGGAAAATCTTCTACGAATAAATAATAAAGATCATAATTTGAAGAGAGAGTAAAGACACCATCATTTATATGAAAAGTGCTTAAAGAGAAGAAAAACTATGTGAAGATTGTTGATATTCACTTTTGTCAAGGATTTTACACAATTGTTTATGATAAAAGAGAGGAATGGCAGTTGAAGTTTGCTTAGGTCTCTTCCTCACCTCCTATTCTTTTTACATGTGTATGTGCTTAGAGGCCTTACAATTATAATAATAATAATAATAATAATAATAATAATAATAATAATAAAAAAGGGGATGATCACATCCCTTATGCTTTCGACTTATGAGATTGCTTTCAGGCGTTGACTCCTTTACTTTTCTCATTCCTTTTAGTTGTTTTGTCATCAGCAACTCAATCAGTCATAGCCACTTAGTGGTTTCTCGTTATTCGAGCCAATCAATCACACTCACTTGACTGTCAGTCTAAACCATCATTTCTGTTCTGATGTTATGTCATGTCCATGAGGTAATGATTCTCCGTTCTTGAGATGTTAGTTCTCGTTCTGGAAGCGATGATCTCCCATTTTTGAGATGTCTAATCCCGTTCTGTTGTTCGTTCCCGTTCTGAGAGTGATGGTCCCCCATTCCGGAAGTGATGGTCCCCCATTCCGGAAGTGATGGTCCCCCATTCCGGAAGCGATGGTCCCCCGTTTCGGAAGCGATAGTCAGCCGTTCCATAAGCGATAATCACTCTTCCAAAAGTGATTGTCCCCCCCACATTCCAGAAGCGATAGTCAGCCGTTCCAGAAGCGATAATCACTCTTCCAGAAGCGATTGTCCCCCCCCACATTCCAGAAGTGATAGTCACCCGTTCCAGAAGCGACTGTTCCCCCATTCCAGAAGTGATTATCCCCCGTTCTAGAAGCGATAGTCCCCCGTTCAGGAAGTGAAGGTTCCCACTTCAGCATTCTTTCTAGTTTTGACGAGGTCTCCCGTTTCAGCGTTCTTCGCCGTTCTGACGAGGTCTCCCGCTTCAGCTTTCTTTCTGCACACGTGTCATCCGTTCTGATGAGGTCTCCCACTTCAGCGTTCTTCTATTTGTTCGTAGAGGGTTTTTCATACCCAAAAATCCTTTACACTTATATTTTATGATACTTTTGGTTTTGTAACTTATATTCTCTATTTCATTTGTGTAATATTTTCATCTATTTTGTCAGTTATCCTTAATAAACTTATACACGCAAAAGTATATGTGTAAATAGTTTAAGAAGTGCTATACATATACATAAATTAACTCTATATATTTAAAAATGACACATGGGTGCACCAAAATAAATATATTTAATTGGAGCTTCTCACGTACTTCTGATTATTTGACAATTCCACAAATGAGAATATGAAATAATTTTTCAAATTTTTAATATAATTATATTTAAGTATTTTTTTTGTTTTAAGTCTACTTAAATTATAATAATATTCACTTCAAGTGCTGCCTATAACAACGTGTTTGGATAAATTCCTCACTAAAAATGAATGGTAAATATGGACCATTTGGACATTAAAAAACATAGTACTCTTTTTAGGATGCAAATATTCTTGGCATAAGTGTAGATACCAAATGCAATCTGATTTGTCAATTATCTATCTCGAGTCTCGACCATTGTAATATGTATAGAGCCATTCACTATTGACAACTCATGCCTAAAAAGCAAGAAGAAAAAGAAACTGGTGGAATGGGTTGGTGACAGATGGCAATATGCAGGCGCAGGCATGTTAGATTCTCTTGGATGCTGCAATCATTCCAGCATTTGAGAGTTTCTTTCATGCTTCTCTTTTTGCTTTGTTCTCTTGCTGTTCTTGGTTTTGTCTTTTCAGACGGTTTTGTTCCTTTCACAGAGTCCTTTGTCCAGTTTTTTTCGTGCACATTGGTAGAGAGAATTGTCTCTTTGCTTATGGACTCCATGAACTGATGTCTACGGTGGGAAAAATTGAGGGAAAATGAATTAAGATGACTTGCAACTATGATTGGTTACGTATTGATCGTGGGAGTTTAACCGCTCATCTTATCAACCTCGAGAGTTAAGTTATGATCAAAATATTTTAGCAATAGTGACACCGATAGTGTTATCAAGGATTGTCAGTTCGATTTTTTATATTTGATGAATGATTACATGATTTATCTGCATTGAAAATGATATTAGCACAATCATATATTATTTTTCTAAATACTCCCATTAATGAATGAAAAGTTATAGGATCAGCGTCTTGTCAAAGGGTTAGTACGATAGTACCATACGCTCCGACTTACTCACTTCAGATACAAAGAAACTCCATGCCAATACTAAAACGAGCAAAAACCTCTAACTTTCTGTGGCATTTTATTCGATTTTCATTTTATCACTTAAATTTGAAAAACCACATTTACATTATTCACCTTTCATAGATATAGATATAGTGTGACCATTCAAATTTTAAACAACAGCTAACACCGTTAGTTAGGAGATATAGACACTCATCAATTGACATGATGTCTTAGGACACAAATCCTGTTGAAAGCCATATTTGAGGACAAAATCAATTGAATAAAAGGAATGAATCTCATGAATTCTTTTTTAATAAACATTTATATCTTCTTTGGTTGGTCTACGTCACCTCATATTGAGTCAAATTATCTAATACCAACATGATAATACATTTCGTACCTATTAGAAAGGCTTGTGGTGGTATGTGTTTCTCCCGTTACTTAACATATATTTAAAATTTGATCGCTCGATTAAAATGTCACTTTTATATGTGAGAGACTAAAGTCCAAATCGATTGAAATGTGAAGCATAATTGTGTTTTTTCCTCTTAAAAATGAAGTTTTGAAAGCCTCATGCTCATTTGGTCACTACAATTTTAATTTTTCCTATTTAGTCCTTATGATGAACTTGACATATTAATTCATTTGGTTCGTGCAATTTTGATTATATCGATTGAGTGCATGCATGATTCAAATTCAACTTCATATTTTTAAGTTCCATCGTGACACACACGACTTGTATATATGTAGTTGGTTTTGAGATATACAAGCCTCGTGCATGATAGTTAGGTTTAATAGAGATAGACATAAGTTCAAATTGCAATCACTTTCAAAATATGGTAACGAATGTGATAAATGAAATATATATGATCAACTTGATAGCATTTCAAAATGCGGAGGGTAAAAACTTTCACGTATTGAACAAAGAAGAAATGTAATAATTAAAATGTAGTATTGGTATTTATTTACAAACATTAAATGTCACTTGCCAGGAGCAATTATTTTATGGACATTTTTTCAGAAATAATTCAACTATTCTAAAAGTACACACTTGTTTTTTTTATTTGATTATATTCACTAGTTTAGCTTTTTTGTGACTTTGAGAGCTTAAGGATCTATTTGAGCGTTTTGACAAGAACTATTTGAATAATGATAAATAAACCATCATAAGAACTCTTACAATAAAGATAGAAAAACACATCATAAAAAGACACTAATTATAATAGATGAAAATAACATGAATGATTATGTAGTAAATTTTTTGAAAACACTTACTATGACCGTATGAACTAACGACTCATATACAATCAAATTATAGAATGATCTAGAAAATACAAATACAAATTAATTTTAGTACCAGCTATATAAATTGTCTTCTTTCTTTATTCTCTTCCTTTTTTTTTCATAAGTATAAAGTTCAATCATATACTAATATCCTGTTTTGGTTAGAAATTAGAAATTTGGGTTGTGGTTTATTATGTGAAAAAGTAAGCCAAATATAAAAAAGAATGAATAGAATGACAGATGAAAAGAACACTTTTAACTTTTAAGTTAGATCTATGGTTTGCCTGATTAAAAGGCTTTTCAGAACAAAGTTCCTTTATGTTAATATACAATTAATCAGCTTTTGATGGAAAAACTATTAATTAAAACCTTTTTATATTTACAAATTGAAATTCACCCTTCTAATATTGTTTGGGCAAGCTAATAATATATGGAACATCAAACTGTTTGTTCACTGTAAATTTGATTTCTGAACTTACTAGCAAACAACATCATTTATCATAATTAGTCCACTATCTTTTTTTTTTATCAAATTAATATACATATGCTCTATTTATGCAAAACTAAATAAATTTCTCATCCGGATAGTAAGTAACCCAAATATTTTCGCTTTGATTTCTCACGTAAGTACTTATACAAATGTTGATGAGTAGTGTTGATCCCTAATTATTTGTAAGTTCAGGAATCAAATTCATATAATGAAAATTTTAAGGACCAAATTTACATTAAGATCAAACTTTAGGGTCCAAAATATATTTTTTCCTCTCCTATGTGAAGAAATTTGTGGGCATGTTCTGCAAGGATTGGTTAGATAAATAAAATAATTTAATAAGTAATGTTCACCGCAAAAATCTTTGAGATTACATTTGAATTTAAGAAATTAAGAGGAAAACAAATAAATAAAATTGACTAAACAATAATACATTTATTTATGCAACTCACACTTTAGTGAATTTAATAAAAACATTCTTCAATTTTTTTATTTTGCTCCCACTTTTTGATGTCCAACCATAAATTTTATAAAATTATAATTTTTAAATAGCAACGCAAAATATGTACTAGTTTTGTATTTAATTAAAAACAATAGTGTAAAATGACTCAGAAAAGTGGGAGACAGAATTTTTTTTCCTGTGTTATTGAAATAATTGAAACACTAATAATTATTTAGCAGACACCATTGGAATTTTTTTTCCTAAAAGCCTCATGAGCTTCAAGGACAAAAAATATGCCTAAAAAACAGCAAAAGTATGAGAGAATCTCATTATCATTCTCTTATAACAGAAAGCTCTCTGAAATTTCCCTCTCTCTTACAACTTTTCATCACCTTTCTCTCTTATTGTGTTTAGTCTTTTCATTTCTATTAGTATAAAAAAATTCAGTACTTTTTTTTATTGATTTACTGATACATAATAAATATATTATTTTATTCATAATTTGAAAAGAAAAAAAATAAAGACTCTTAAAATTAAAAAAAAGATACATAGAATATAATTTTGTTCTCATTCCTGCATGATTTTGAAGACCTGAACATAGAATATGAAAATCATAATAGGGAGACTAGAGAGCCAAGTTTTAATATTAAAATGTTAAAATTCAATAATTCTTCCTATAACATAATATTATCTTTTTAAATAAAGTATCTAATTTATATTTTCATGACATAAAAATAAAATGACATACCATTTAAAAAATTATATTCATGTGCTAGAATGAATATTGAAAATTTTTGTAGGGAATATTTCACAAAACTAAAAGTGTGAAAAAGTTTTATTTTTTCTTCTAAATATTTTATATTTTCCCACAAAAAAAAATACTACAAAAGAAACTTGTCAAATGGGTCAGCTTTTACTTCCTTGTCTGCCATTAAAATGCCATAAATATTTCACTTCCCTTAACTCCCATTCCCCACCCCTCTCTCTCTCTCCCTCTTTCCCCCCCCACTCCGGTCCCTTTCCGGCGATTTCCTCCACTCTTCTAATTTCCTCTGTCTTCTTCTTCGCCCATTCGACCTAAGTTCAAAAATGGGTTAAAAGCCTTTTGTGCAAAGTTGCAGAGTCCACTTGAAAATTTGAAAATACCCAGCAAGAAAACAACAGAAAATCTCCAAGGCAGCCGAGAAAAACTATCAAACCAGTCAAAATCCATCTGTGTTCATTTCATCGAAGGAAAAAAACAGGAAAATGATATCTGTTGTAGACCTGTACCACGTCCTCACGGCGGTGGTGCCATTGTACGTGGCAATGATCTTAGCTTATGGCTCAGTAAAATGGTGGAAAATCTTCAGCCCGGACCAATGCTCAGGCATCAACCGCTTCGTCGCCCTATTCGCCGTCCCTCTCCTCTCCTTTCATTTCATTTCCACGAATGACCCTTACTCCATGAACTTCCGCTTCATCGCCGCCGACACACTCCAAAAAATCATCGTCTTAGTCGTCCTTGCTATCTGGTCGAGAACAAGCTCCCGTGGCTCCCTCGAATGGTCCATTACTCTGTTTTCTCTCTCGTCCCTACCCAATACTCTGGTCATGGGCATCCCCCTGCTCAAAGGCATGTACGGCGATAACTCCGGGACCTTAATGGTTCAGATCGTTGTTCTTCAGTGTATAGTTTGGTACACTTTGATGCTGTTCTTGTTTGAGTACAGAGGAGCCAGGGTTCTGATTGTGGAGCAATTTCCCGATACTGCTGGCTCCATTATATCTTTCAAAGTCGATTCTGATATCATTTCGTTGGACGGAAAGGAGCCATTGCAGACGGAGGCCGAGGTGGGCGAAGACGGGAAGATTCACGTTAAGGTGAGAAAATCTACCAGTTCTCGCTCCGAAATCTACTCCCGGCGTTCGCACGGTCCTCATTCTGGCCTTTCGTTAACCCCCCGTCCGTCTAATTTGACCAACGCAGAGATTTACTCTCTCCAATCTTCTAGAAACCCGACCCCGAGAGGTTCAAGCTTTAATCACAATGATTTTTATTTGGGTAATGCGAGCCCGCGGCAGTCTAATTTTGGGAGCTTTGGTTTCGATGAGGAGAGTGGGATTGGTGGGTTCAAAGGGCAGGGGAAAGCGAATGGGGTTAATTCCCAAGGCAATGGGTATCCTCCGCCGCCGAGCGCCGGACTATTCTCGCCAGTGGTAGGTCCGGTTACGAAGAAGAAGACGAATGGAGGTGGTGATGGGAAGGATTTGCACATGTTTGTATGGAGCTCGAGTGCTTCCCCTGTATCTGAAGGTGGGATTCATGTTTTCAGGGGTGGCGATTATGGAAATGAGTTCGGTGGGGTTCCTCATCAGAAAGGTTCGAAGTTTTCCTCCCCATCATTATGGACAAACGGATCCTAAAAAATAAAGAACAAAATAAAAAAAAATCTTTTTAGTAATAATTATTTTTGCGAATGATATTTAGTATTGTTTTAGCATAAATATATTATAACAATTTGTTTTGAAAATCAGTTAAAATTAGAGGGAGAAATTGGGAAAAAACAGGCTTGAGGAGAAGTTTTTGGTTCTCCCCAAATCGGGTCAGTTTTCAAAAATGGAGTTTTGTTAATTTTTTGGACAATTTTACCCTTTGAGTTTTTAAATGCTCATCTTGCAAGTTGTTGAAGGAGTATTGTGGTTTCTATTAGTAATTTTGCGAATACAATTAGAAATAGATGGAAATGTCTTCTCACATGCAAAATAGGCCAAACTTTCAAGTTTGAAAAAGCTAAGACCATTTATCAGAACAACCCTGATCAGAAGTGAACTTATTTATGGGTCATATTTGATTTTTATTTGTTTTAACAGGTACCTAACTCTTTTGGAGTTTTCTAGCAAGAGTTTTTGTGAGATATGGGTTTATAATGTATTTCTATTATACTACTGTTTTTGGAACTTTCTGTCCATTAACGCAACTAAATTTGTCTGTTTTTGCAAATTTTATGTTACATTTGACATTATCACTTGTAAAGTCAAGTGGGGTTGGTTGCATCTTTTTTGTCCTATCAAATTTTGAAAGCAAATGGCTTGCATTGTAGCGTATATTTGTCTATTGTGCTTATTTTCTTTTCATTATTCTTGTGGTGAGATGTAGACTATGATGAATATGGTAGAGATGAATTCAGCTTTGGAAATAGACAGTCAAATGGGGTTGATAAAGAAGGCCCTGTGCTGTCCAAACTTGGCTCAAGCTCCACCACTGAGCTTCACCCTAAGGTTGCTGCCCATGTTGAAACCAAGCCCACAGCCATGCCTCCTGCTGGTGTGATGACCAGATTGATTCTTATTATGGTTTGGAGGAAACTCATTAGAAATCCCAACACTTATTCTAGCCTCATTGGTCTCACCTGGTCCTTAGTCTCATTCAAGTACAAAAATTTAACCCTATCTTATTTTTTATTTTAACTTGGTAGTTTATTTTGGATAAGAATGGTATACTTTATGAGTATACGATGGATTTAATTTGCAGATGGAATATTGTTATGCCTGCGATAATTGCTAAATCGATATCGATTCTATCCGACGCTGGACTTGGAATGGCTATGTTTAGTCTTGGTATGTTCACCTCCAGTATTTATGTTGGAATCTTTATGGGCACTGTTTGAATTGTATTTTGGTCTGGAGAGAAAATTAAAGATGTGTTTCTGGTTTCAGGGCTGTTCATGGCATTACAGCCAAGGATGATTGCTTGTGGAAACTCCATTGCTGCCTTTTCCATGGCTGTTCGGTTTCTCACCGGTCCGGCTGTTATGGCCGCAGCATCCATAGCCGTTGGACTACGTGGAGTTCTTTTACACATTGCCATTGTGCAGGTACAAATGATAATCTTTTATGATGATAAAAAATGAGGGTTCCTTTGATGAAAAAGCCAAATGAGATTCACTTTTTAGTCTATTTTACCGTTTGGAAAGATGGATAGAATTATCTTTTCAGATGATAAGTAGGTTAGAATTCTCAATTTTATTTGGGTCACTATTTTCTTTAGAATTTCCTTGAGAAAATGTAATTGGATCTTCCTTAATTTCAGGCTGCTCTTCCACAAGGGATCGTTCCCTTTGTGTTTGCTAAGGAATACAACGTTCATCCTGACATTTTAAGCACCGGGTTCGACCAAAACATTTTCGTCTCTCTTTCGCCTAAATTATCAAATAATCGATGTATCTATTCGTTACTAATTACAACTGCAATTGGTGTTGTTTGTTGTCTGTTTGTAGGGTTATATTTGGGATGCTAATAGCTCTGCCAATCACTCTTGTTTACTACATATTGCTTGGACTTTGATACTGAAATCAGTACTGAAGCTATTTTGCCGAAAGGGACTAATTGAGAAAAAAAAATTGTAGCAGCTCTGACCCTTTTTTGTGGGTTGTTTTTTGGTTCTCTCTCTAACAAAAAGAAAGATAGATGTAGGAATTTGTGGAAGACTATAGTTGTCTTCACATAAGGGTTATAGCTTTTAGAGAGAATGAGGAGATCAATGGAAAATTTATTATTGAAGGGATTAGAATGTCTCTGTTTCTCTATCTTTTTTCTTTTCTTTTCCCTCTTAACATCAGAACTACTGCCTTTGTTCTTTTATTGAAGAAAATGAAGCTTGTTTATAGTTAGGCCTATTATTATTGTTTGGATACTTAGAAAATCTTATATTGTCTGATCTGGGTCATGGAAATCAAGTAAAAAAGGATAAGGGATAGGACAAATAAAGAACATTAAAATGGAAAACAAAAAAAAATTGTCACTCCTTGTATTTAGTCTAAAATGACTTTAAGGTTGAAAATTTACCATTTAAGAGTGAAAAGATAATATCTTTATAGTCAATCTCATTCAATTATTTTTTTAACTTAAAATATAAGTTCACTCTCTTTAAATATTAAAAAAATATGTTTAATGTATTATTAAAATAAGATTTCAATCATTTTTTAAATTAGATTCAAATTACTTAGATGAGTGTATGTATAATTTTAGTAACTATATGAGTGTCATTAAAAAGATAAGATAAAGTAAACAAAAACTTCACATGTAACCAGATAATGGAAACAATATTTTTTAGAGTATTTTCCTTTCATAAATTTAAGACTTAAAAGTAACCAAGAAAAAAAGAAAGAAAAGTAAGTAAAAGGCAGACCTTTTTTTTCTCGAGAAAGCTGTGGGGGAACCAAACAGTGTAGTGCATGCAGAGGGACATAAATGTTGTGTTTGCAGTGTAAATGCTTTGGCAATTGGAATGATAGCTATAGGGAGCAAATAGATCTGCTATATGTCGGTTCAGCCTTTTAAAAAAGCTGAAGGTTTCTCATTTGAGATACTAAGAGGCTTATTGTTATTCAATGTATACCTCTTGTAGTGTATATTGACATGTTCTATAGGTGTACGTAAAATTTATATATCATAATTTCCGTATGAGGGTAAGTTCAGGAAGACTCTTGATAAATATGGAAACCTTTGTTTTTGGTTGGAAAACAGAAATGAAGGGTATTTAATTCTGGGCGCATCTTCGATTACCTTCTTTTTGTATTTGAAATTGTCCTAATTCACGCGGGGAGGGGGTTACTCCCGGACATCTTCTTCACCCTCTATTCATAAAATGTCAAACTGAGTTTCCACAATCTCTCAACCACAATCTCTTAAGGGCATATTTGAAAAGTAGTAGAAACATATTTTTAACATCTTAACATTTTACTGTAATATTTTTTATGTGTGTCGATTATTTTAAATTTTTAGATATTTATTTTTCCACCATCATATTCTTATAATCTCATTCTAAAAATCATTTGTTCTTTAATCCCATAACAAACGAGCTCTATAGTGCATGTGTTTACCATATTCGTCACATATCTCATTTCTAATACAGTTGACAAAGAATGTATATTCCTCACATATCCCATTTCTAATACAGTTGACAAAGAATGTACTCTTTAGTCCTGCTTAGCGTACATGCTTATGAGAAATCCCCTTAGGCTGCAACCCCTTTATTTTCCACAACTAAACATAGATATTTATTAAACTAATGCTAGGTGGATTTGGATTATAAATTTTAAAGATTTAGATTATAATCTAAATACATGTTTATTAAACTAAGATTAAAACATTTACGTGAGATCCATCACATTATTAGATTTAAAATCTTTACGAGAGATCGCAAATCTTAATCTAAATATTTGTTGGTTTTAATGTTAAAAATAAAGAAATACCCCTTTTAAAACTATCAAATTATAGTGAACTTATCTAATCTAATATCATCTAAATAATCTAATCCAACATAGTTAAATTCAAAGTAAACACAATATTATAAATCTTAAATCTAAATCCTCAATCCAAATCTTCAATCTAAATTCTCAATCCAAATCTTCAATCCAAATCCTTAATTCAAAATTTAGTAAACACATGTCTTAACTATTTCATGACCTTATTTGTGTAAAAAATAAGCCATGTGGCGACCATGTGTTCCTCTTATACTGAAGTTAACGATTGTTCAAATTTTAACCCATAGGGCCATTTTTAGAGTCTGATCTAAACCATGAATAAATCATAGAGAAAATTTATCACATACTCTTTCTAGTTTGCTTAAATTATATTGATATCAGTCTAGTTTAAAAATTGATTAATAAGTTTATACTGTTAAAAAACGTGTTAGTTTAGATGTTAAAAGGCAATATTAAATTTTTAACCAATCTCACACAGCTATTTTTTTTACCTAACTAAAATACCAACCATGGTTATTTTGAGTTTAGGCGAATTCAAGTTTGAATATTAAAAAAAATTAATTTTAACATTTTCAGAATTGAGAAAAAAATTAGGGTGAGTTGTTGTATTATTGAAATTTAGAGAAGACTTGCTAATCAATAATCTTTCATTGACCATTAACAATAATACAGACTCCTTTATGTAGACAAATTATGATACTCTAACAACTAACTACTAACCTAACTAACTTAGTTAGCTTAGCTCACAAGGAGTAACAGTTAACAAACGTCAACAGTTACACAGTTGCTTAACAGTACTATTAAGAAAATGTTTATAGAAAGAAACAAAAAATTAACAGAACAGAAATTAAGTAACATCATTGGTTGATGACTTTTTAATACTCCCCCTCAAGCGAAATGGTGAATAATAAACATTAAGCTTGTGTCTCAGTATTTGAAACTTGTCTTGAGCAAGAGGTTGTGTGAGAATATCAACATTTTGAACATCAGTAAAAATATACTTGACCACAAGTTAACTTAGTTAGCTTAGCTCACAAGCAGTAACAATTAGCAAACGCCAACACTTACACAGTTACTTAACAATACTATTAAATAAACGTTTACGGAGAGAAATCAAAGAATTAACAGAATTGAAATTAAGTAACAACACTGGATGTTGACTCTCTAACATGTACTAAGTTTTGGAATTAAAATTTATTTAACCTACAATAGTTTAACATTTAACAATTTTGAGTTTTTTTAACATTGAAACTTAACATAAAAGGGAATCTATGTATTTTTTTAAACTAGAGAGTTATCTGTGTCATTTAAATAAATTACAAATGTGGTTAGAAAAAAATTTCTAAATCAAGCACTGATCAACCGGTGGAATATGGATTATGACCCAAAATAATACTAATATACCAATATTTATTTGTACAAGGACATAACTTGTATTCTCAAAATAAATATTTATTTTGATAAGAGTGTGAAAGTCAATCGTGCATGACATAAATGAAACATCACATGCATTTAGTTATGTGTATATATCTTATTAAACAGATGGTTGTCATTCTACTGTGGATATTCTCCTCAAACTAAACTGATTTAAAATTAGATGAAAAGAGAAAAGTTGAAATCATTTTAGAGGATTCATCTCAGGAATCAAAATAATGTTCATCATTTCATAAAATATTTCCTATCAAAGCATGTTGATTCCATGGGACCATATTAATCTATACTCTTGAGTGAGAGAGAGAGAGTTTGTCTTAGGAGTATCACCAATGTTAATCAAAGCAGACAAGTACAGTATATTTTGCTAATTAATGTCAAGTGTGCTCCCATCTTTTTTTTTTCTTCTTTTCACATCATATGTCAAAAGTTAGTGGAGAAAATATAAATATATACATATATATATATATTATTGTAAAAGTTGCCAGTGAGCTAGTTATATTATCTTTGTGAATATAATGATAAACCCAAATTGTAATTTTAAAAATGATCCACCAAAGAATGTGTAGCACATGTGACACAAGTCACTGGCCCTCCACAAAACATAAAAAAAAATGTGAGATAAATAAGTGTAATTAGAGAAAAATCAATGAAATTACTATTTTTTATATATTTTAAAAACTTCATTCATTAGAAATAGAATATTTGACAGTTTTCTTCCTTTAGCTACTAATTTTTTAGGTTTGAAGATAGCCTAATTGTTTTTTCCATTTCTAAGCTTTAATTTCTTGGCATAAGAGTTATTTTACAAAGTTCACTTGAAACCATCTTATTAAGTAGTGAACCAAAATCTACTATGATTTGAAGAGGTTTTGAATGTGAAAATACGTGTTTAATGGCAACAGTCTGTGAGTGCTTCTTTATAACTTTTAATTAGAGGAGGATTAGATTAAGGTAAGCATTTTATTAGTTAAGTCAACAATTTCCCTTCTATATATTCCTTCTGGTCTGGGTTCCTGTTAAGGGGTCAGTCTTGATCTTAAAAGAATCTTAAATTTCATTACGCTGATTATCTGTGAGACAATTATCTCACCATCCTTTAAGAGTTGCTGTAAATCCATTAACAATGAATCTACAGATTTGGTGATCTGTATTGTCATTCTGTTTACAAATTGAGGAGTATATAATCATCTAGTGTATAGTTTCAAAAACTTGATACTCAGTTTTTTCATTTATGTTCCATTCATAAATATTTTTACCATGATAAGATCTTTGAGTATGGATGACATCTTCATCATACAAAAGGTCCCGCAGGGTGGTCTAGGATAATAATATCTATTAGGTCTTGTTAAAGCCATACGAGTAGTAGGTCTTTTGGAATATGAGGAATGAGAGAATTTATTGATTATATCATCAAAATTCTTCTGGATATCCAATATTTGGGCAAGAGAAAATTCTTCGGGTTCTTCATAATGATGTGACTAATCCTGATTTATCATATTCAGTTGTCCTGAAGTTTCTGGAGTGAAAATATTAAGGTTTTTTTATTTTTTCAATAAGAGTTTCCTTAAAATCATCATCTTTCTTGGTTGAATTTAATTTAAAATTCTGAACTTCAAGAGGGGATTTTATAGTGACAAGTTCAATGGTAAGCTTCTCCTAATCAACAGGATTATGCTGGGTCTTAGTATCCTGTATTTGGTCAAGATGATCTTCAATACGGGTTAGTTGAGTTCCTACCATTTGAAGGAAAAGATTAATGTAATTATTACGTTTAGTTAAGGGAATAATATCCTTAATTCTAGCAAGTTCCTGATGACTAGTCTTATCAGGGGTTTCAATATAAGGATTGATAACTAGAGGTTTCTGATTTCCAGTACCTGGAGCAAGCTCCAAGGATAAATGTGGTGGATGAGTAGATTGTTAAGTATGACCACATGTGGTTATCCAAGTAAAACGTTGACTGACATGGTAATTATGAGTTATTTTATTCTTTATATTGATTGGTTATATAGTGGTCAACCCCCTCACTTAAGATATGCGTGTTGGTTAGCCTAAGTTGGTATTAGAGCAATGAATAGTTTTGGTTACAATAATGTTTATGATCTCTTTAAATTATTCATACATGGTCGCCAAACAAAAATGTCTAAATTAAACTCTCCTTCGATCACAACAGTAACTAATACAATAGCATAAACTTCAGAAGCTACATAATTAATTGCTTATCAAGATGTTAAAGAAGCTTTCGATGAGACCATGTATGCTATAATTTAAATTTAAATAGTAATTTTTCATGAGACCATATATGCTATAATTTACATTGATTATCACCATTATTATAATCCTTAGTATTCATGATTCATGCTAACTCAAAGGCAATACGCGACTTGCTGAACATCCTACTAATTATTCATTGATTGTTCCCTAAATTTGCTGTATTATACAATGATTGCTACCACAACCTTAATAGTTACATATTGAGTGCCTTAGAGTTAGCATGGATCATGAATACTAAGGGTTATAATAATGGTGATAATCAATTTAAATTATAGCATACATGGTCATATGAATAATTACTGTTTAAATTAAAGGGAAGGACTTACTGGTGACAAAAGCTTTATAGAGCTCCTGATATATCTTCAAATTTATAATTCTTCAAGATTTATATGTGCAAAAGTAAGATGACGTGTATATGAGAGAGTGATTCAAGAGAGAAGATAGAGAGCATAAAGAGCATATTATTGATATTTAGCTCAACACATGAGCGATCGAAAGCGTTCTACCTTCAACAAAGGGTGAGGCTCCCTCTTGTAATACAAAAAGTAAAGGTACAGGAAAAAGTAAGATAAGGTGGCATGTCTTGTCGTGCATCCTTATCTTCTTTTCTTTTCTGAGTGGGAAGATACTTTAAGAAAAGCAGATTTGTCCTGTTCTGATAATGCATAGCTACTTTATAAAAGTAGTTACGCCATCTTCTCTGAGTGAGATACATTGTCTTTGTCAATTCTTTTCCTGTTGATAATGGGAGACAAGATTAGGCATTTGATTTTCTTTTCTTGTCTTTTTCTAGCTGGTCTTGTTCCATATTTTCAAAGATAAGGGTGGTTAAGGAATCCTAAAAATCTGAAATAGTAAGGTCAGGCGATTCGGGTTCTTGGCTTTCTCCAGCCAGAATACTGAATGCATTGTCATCATGGTCAGATCCTGTTTGAGTACTTATGGATTTCATGGATATGTCTTCAGGACCAAAAACATGGAGAAATTGTTCCTTGATGTGATCCATAGTTTTAACAACTAATTCTTTTTCGGGTAAATTAGGAAATTTTTGTTTTAGCTCGAATTGAACATTGATGAAAGGATTACCAATTGGAGCAGGGAGAGCTTTTGGGATGGCATAATAACGGGCTTGAGTATGGGTTTTGATGGCCTCAACTAATTCTGGTAAATGAGAGTTCATCCATTTATCCCACCATTTAGTGAAAAATACTCGTTTGAGCCTTGGGATTTTATTCTGGTAATCGCATCTTAAATCCCATTTCCCAATCCATGGGATGCTGAATCGAATAATAAAATGAGTTACTAATTTTGACATTGAAATGTCTTTATTGCCTGTTAGGAGGGAGTAGACGGCTTGCCACTCTTTAAATTTTGCTTGAACTTGTTCTGGTAAAGTGTCCAATGTAAGACCAAATTTATCCCACCAGAAAAGAAACCAATTGGGTAATTCTTGGTTGAGAACTTCTGGACAAATTTTAATAAACCATGTATGGTTGTTGACAGGATTCCGATAATAAAACATATAGGTAAATGAATCAATATAATCCCAATAGCTATATTTTACCTCCTTATTATTGATTTCTAAACTACAGGTGGATGCCCCATTGATTAATGGGTCATGATGTTATGGATGATAGCTTTATTGAATGTA
The DNA here is from genome assembly GCA_003255025.1 of Datisca glomerata. Lineage (NCBI taxonomy): Eukaryota > Viridiplantae > Streptophyta > Magnoliopsida > Cucurbitales > Datiscaceae > Datisca > Datisca glomerata. Next base: position 624,859 of record QANY01010971.1, read on the forward strand.
ATGGGGCTAGTGTTTCGATTTGAGTCATGGAGTGTATGCTTAATCTCCATGGTTGTTGTTTCTATGATGATAGCTTCATAGATATATCAATACTAGTCAAAATGAGGAGAAATTGTTGAATAGATAGACATTTCTTTTCAATTTCCCATGGATCAACAATCCATTTTTCATCAGCATAATTAATGATGAGAATTGTCTCTTCTGTTATATTATTGATAAGATACTATTCTGGAATGAGGAGGACATCTCTAGTAGTTTTGCTAGAAGAAGGTTCCTTTCTATTGAGAGTGGGGAATTCTGATGTCCAAAAAATACCATCTTCCTATTGTTGTATACTAATACGACCTTTGCCACAGCCGTGTTGGCCTCGGCCATGGCTTTTGTTACTCATATTGTTTTTATCCCTATAAATATTCACGAGTTAAGAAGTCAGGGAAAAAGTTCAAAATCAAATATTAAATATTCAATATCAAAATCAAATACTGATAAAATACTTTGCCAAGAGGAAAATATTTGCTTAGAAGCAAGATTATGTATGTCCTTTCTAAATATCCGTTTAGCTGCGGAACAGTCAACTCTAATTAAAAAATGCTGGTTAAGTAAATCATCCTGAAATTTAAGAACACATTTAACAATAGCTAAGTATTCTTGTTTAATGGTTGGATAATTTTTTGCTGGTTCTTTCCAAGTTCCTGAAGTAAACCTTAAGAGTTCTTCCTTCTGTTTATGAGGGTTTACTTGTTTAAGAATACTGCCATAAACTTGGTTGGAAGCATCTGTTTCTACATTGTTTTGGCAATTGGGATTGGGCAAAGATAAACAATATAATTGTATAATTCTCTCTTTAATTTTCTTACCAGCTAGAGTATGTTCTGTTGTCCAAGGAGTAGGATTAAAAGTCTCGAATATAATTAAGAATACCAAGAAATCTCTGTAATTGAGTCTTGTCTTTTATTTTATCTGGGAATTTAGAAGCAAATTCGATACTTCAGTTAATAGAGATAATAGTTCCATTGGAAATATTATGACCTAAAAACCTTACTACAGTTTGAAATATTTTCATTTTGCTAGCTGAAAGAACTAAGCCATTTCTAATAATAACATGCTTGAAAATATTCAAGTGTTTGATATGTTGATCTATAGATGATGAAAATATTAAAACATCATTTATATAACAAATAATAAATTTCATATAAGCACTAAATATATCATTCATAATATGCTGGAATTCTGAAGGATCATTTTTTACTCCAAAAGGTAAGACATTCCATTCGTAATAGTCAAAAGGTATTGTAAAAACAGTTTTATATCTATCCTGCTCTGCTATCAGTATTTGTCAAAATCCAGATTTTAAATCAAATTTTGAAAAAATTATTGAGTCATGAAGTATGTCTAGTAGATCTTTTTTATTCGGTATAGGATACCTTATCCGTTGTAAGGCATCATTAAGAGGTTTATAATTAATCACTAATCTAGGTGGTCCTCTTTTTATTTCAGTATTTTCATTAACATAGAAAGCAGTACAACTCCAAGGTGATTTACTGGGTCTAATTAATTTTTTCTTAAAGAGATTCTATATATGTTTTGCATATCTCTAAATATTCTTTTTTCATTTGGCTAGGACTAGATTTAGTAGGAATATCTCTTTCATCAAAATCCTGATTTTAAGGTAGAAATATGATATGTTTCTTCCTATCCCAAAAAGCATTAGGGATGTCACTACAAATTTCTATTTAAACTCATGAATAATTGTTTTTAACTTATTCTGTATAGTAGGTTGTTGTATACGTTGATCAATAGTAAGAATTTGAATTTCTTTTTGTATGAAATTTAACTGATTAGTCTTATTTTCAATAAGATGTTTTATTAGATGAACTTCTTTTATATACGGTTTTGTAATAAATTCAAATGTAATATTAGTATCATTTATCATGATATGGATACCTGATGTATCAATCCTGGTAATAAGCATAATGAAGTTTTAAAAAGGATTGCCTAGAATGATACTTTGTGTCATGTTTTTTTTATTAAAACAAATGATGAAGATAAATAAATACCATGTTTGTATATAAGTGCTTCAGGTATATTATATTGGATACCATAGAATTATCACAAGCACTAGTCAAAGATTGAGTGATTTTCTGAAAGTATTTTATAGGAATTAACTCTTCATGTATGCAGTTCATATCACCACCGCTATATACTAAGACAATGTCATCTTTAATAATAAAATCTGGTTTGATTACTAAAGTAATCATAGTATAACATTTCTGGAAAGCAACTTTGTTCAGAAGAAATAAATAAGGATTATCATCCTTAGATGTGGTTTCTGTAACTGAATTCTCCTAGGGTGAAGATGGCTCTCGATAGGAGTTTTTCCTTTGGTAGTAGGTTGTTTGAGGAGATTGAGATCCTAGAAAATGATTTGATTAACAGTTTTAAGCTGCTGAATTTCAAATTTTATGATGTTAATTTCCATCCTGAGATCACAGATGGTAACAGGTTTGGCTGGTAAAGAATCATGTTAGATGCGAGTCAATAGCTCTTTCATACTATAGTTCTCAATAGGACTGACCTCAGGAGTGCTATAAGCTTTATAACAGGTTTCTAAGAAACTTAATTTCATATCAAGGTCACTAATCTGGTCTGCAGTAGCGAGAAGATATTGTTGGGTGTCAGTTAAGACATTGATACTTGGTCCATTCAGATCAAGACCATTCATCTCAACAATGGCTTTCCAATAGTTGACTTTAGTTATCATGTTACAAGACTTAGAGCAACAAGGCTCTTCAGAAGTAGCAGAGGAGTAAGAGTCAGATTCATAAATATGAGCAAAATCATCATCTGTACTATCTTTTATAGAACTGCCTTCAAAGAGGCAATTTAAGATTTTCTGTTGGGTCTCCTTATCAAGAAATAGCTCATTCAATTTCTTCTTAAATTTGGATCGACACTTATTAGCATAGTGTCTTGGTAATCCACACTTATAAAGGATGCCTTTGGATTTGTGTTGTCTGAAGGAATGTTTTTTAGTAAGAGTATGAGGGGAGTCTTTATGTCTGGATTTCTTCTTAGAGAAATATTTTCGATGAGACTTATAGGGCTTGGAAGTCCTATGAGGTCGAAAGGTAGAAAGATATTGTATCTTTGTATCATAGGCAAATTGATCACAGAATTCACCCAATTCTTTTATGTTATCAAGATTCTGATGTTTTATCATATGTTGTAATTTTATGTCATTGTAAAGTGCTAATCATTCTTCAATGACTGTGGCAATAAGATGGGTATAATTGTACTGGTCATAGGGAATGTCCATCTGATCATGCTTATCCCTAATCTTTTTACGAACATTTTCAGCAAATAGAATAGAGAGACAATCTATAAACTTGACCTTCCAATGTTCACTGTTAGCGTCACCTCTCTGCATGACTTTCATGAGAAAGACATATTTATACCAGCGTGAATGGGTTAAGGAGGGACATCTAAGATTTTGTAATAATTCACGAGGTCTGTCACTATTAATCACTCCTGGTCTAAGAAAATGGTGAATGATAGATTAGGCAAGCGTATAGCAGACATCTTTGTTTCTGGTCTAGGTTCCTATTAAGGGGTTAGTCTTGATCTTAAAGGAATTTAAAATTTCATTACACTGACTCTCTGTGAGACAATTATCCCACCATCTTTTAATAGTTTCCGTAAATCCATTAACAAGGAATCTACAAATTTTATGATCTGCATTGTCATTCTGTATGCAAACTGAGGAGTGCATAATCATCTGTTGTATAGTTTCAAAAACTTGATACTCAGTTTGTTCATCTATGTTCCATTCATAAATGGTTTTACCATGATAAGATCTTTGAGTATGAAGGAGATCTTCTTCATACAAAAGATCATGTGGGATAGGTCTAGGATAATAATATCTACTAGGTCCTGTTAAAGTCATACGAGTAGTAGGTCTTTTGGAATAGGAGGAATAGGAGAGTTTATGATTGTATCATCAAAGTTCTTCTGGATTTCCAATATTTGGGCAAGAGAAAATTCTTCACGTTCCTAATGATGAGGTGAATCATCCGGATTCATCATATTCAGTTGTCCTGAAGTTTCTAGAGTGGGAATCTTAAGGTTTTTTATTTTTCCAATAAGAATTTTCATAAAATCATCCTTTTTTGGTTGATTTTAATTTAAATTTTTGAACATCAATAGGGGGTTTTATAGTGACAGGTTCATGGGTAAGCTATTCCTGATCAACATGATTATGTTGAGTCTTAGTATCTTGTATTTGGTCAAGATGATCTTCAATACGGGTTAGTTGAGTTCCTACAGTCTGAAGAAAAAGATTAGTGTAATTATTCTGTTTAGTTAAGGGAATAATATTCTTAATTCTAACTGATTCCTGATGACTAGCCTTATCAGAGGCTTTAGTACAAGAATTGATAACTAGAGGTTTCTGATTTCCATTACCTGGAGAAAGCTCTAAGGATAAAGGTGGTGGATGAGTAGATTGGTAAGTACGACCACTTGTGGTTATCCAAGTTTTTTGCATATTGGAAAGAACTTGTAACTGCTGGTCATCATGAAGCTTAACATGTAAGGTAAGCTGATAATATCATTCAGGAAAAGACTAAAGACGTTGATCCTTATCTAACTGGTAGTAATATAGGTTTTTGAGATTTAAGAGTTGTTGATGATTATGGTTTGAGAAATACCAATTCTTAAAATTCTGATATTGAGGTTGCATTTGGTGAAGACTTTGTCTTAATAAACTTCTGGGTGTAAAATCCATCAAAGATTAAATTGCATATCACTGGCAGTTGGGCTATTAGGCCTTCTGTTAGCATTTGATTCATAAACATCATGAGGTATTTTGTTTTCAGATATGTGGATTCCTTTGGAATAATCTTCAGAGATAAAGGAATTCTCAGATCCATTAGATCCCAGATATAGATTGTCGGGAAGATCAACCTTATGAGGAGGAATACTTCTGTTACTTATACTAGAAAAGCTTCTAGTTAATGGTTTCTGGAAACGAAGGTAAGCATTGCACATCTTCAATAGAATGCCTTATGATTGGTTTCGTAGGTACAACATTAGAGATTTGTCACGTTTCAGGAAAAGTAAATTCAGCCTAAGGTATCATGCGAGGAATAACAACCTGGCTGTTGAAGAGATTAGTATCAATAAGGAAAGTATGTCCTTGCTCACTCTGATTGCGGGTGTAAGCATTTAAAGTAGAGAGAACCTTAAGGTGAATTCTGAATAAGATGGCAAAATGTGATGATCCTGGTAGATAGTCATAACCATGAGATTTAACTCTGAATTCAAGAACTTTGACTAAATTACTCTCAGAAAGAGCCGCACTCAAGTTAGGATAAATATTAAAATATACTGGTCCATGAGATAAACTGGTCTCTATGGCTTTCATTAGTGAGGCTTTCCAGTTTAAGCATCTACCATCTCTAAAAGTGCATTGTATGCTGGTGTTCTGACCTAATAAAGTCAAGGGCTTGAAAGCAATTTGCACAAGTCCTATATGCATATATTTATACTTTTGCATAAAAGGATATAAATCATGTATATGCAAGAGATACATTATATTATCATTATTCTGTAAAGGAATAGTATATTCAAAAGTTTTAATTATCTTTCTACTGGTGAAATCAAAAGCACCAATTTTATAAATTATTTCTGGTTTAACTTTTGGTATAGTTCATTTATCCAAAGCTTAGTTAACATCCTGATAAGTAATTAATTATGTTGCTTCTGAAGTTGATGTTACTCTATTAGCTACTGTTGTGATCGAATGAGAGTTTAATTTAGACAATTTTGTTTGGCGATCATGTATGAATAATTTGAACAGATTATAAACACTATTGTAATCAAAACTATTCAGGGCTCTGATACCAACTTAGGCTAACCAACACGCATATCTTAAGTGAGGGGGCTGACCACTATATAACCAGTCAATCTAAAGAACAAAATAACTCATAATTAGCACGTCTGTCAACGTTTTACTTGGATCAACAGTTCTAACGCAATCACTCCTCAATGGACCTTACCAATACGCGACTTGTTGAACGTCCCACTAATTATTCATTGATTGTTTCTTGAATTTACTATATTATACAATGATTATTACATCAACCTTAATAGTTATATATTGAATGGCTTCGAGTTAGCATGGATCAATTTTGTCACCAATAAGTCATTCCCTTTAATTTAAACCGTAATTGTTCATAAGACCATATATACTATAATTTAAATTGATTATCACCATTATTATAATCCTTGGAAGTCTTGATTTATATGTATGTGTGTGTACATGAAGGTCAATTACCATATATACTATAATTTAAATTGATTATCACCATTATTATAATCCTTGGAAGTCTTGATTTATATGTATGTGTGTGTACATGAAGGTCTTGAATTGAAACAAACAAAAACTATCACATTAAGAAGAAGTAGATTAGTCCGACAAAACTGACATATCACTTTCTTTTATGAAAAGAAAGAAAATAGAGAATTATGTACTTACTCTAATGATAATCTTAAAAAATAATCTCTCGTCGGTGTATTTTTTTAAATTTAATGGTCAAACTTGAGCAAGAGGTTTTATTTCTTTTTCTAAGGTAAAGGAGTAAAGTGACTTTTAGATAAAGAGAGAAGATAACAGGAGTGCTAAAATCCCAACACTTATTTCTACTCTTATTTGGTAACACTAATATTGGAAGAGCAGGTGCCCTATGCAATTATTGTGTTGATCTGTTGGTTATATTCATCACCACTTTTGACCAAACCTATTTGTTGAGATTTCTTTTCAAATATCAACAAATAGAGCACAGAAGAAAAAAAATGATATTTAAAGCATAGAGTTGTTGATTAATAAAATTTGACATATTTTACCCAACCTTAATTTAATATTATGATGTTAAGATTAATATTTACTAGATTATAATTTAATAAAATATTTTGATTAGACCGTGGTCTAAAAGACAATAAGTTTGATATAAATTTTTAGATAAGATAATTTAGTCCTCTATCAAAAAATTCAACTACGGTTAAAAATATACTTAAGTCTAAATTTCATATTTTTTTTCTTTTCTCATGTGTCTACTTGTGGAAATTTCCGAAAAAAAAGCTATTGTTGTGTTTATTTATTTCAATCAGTTTGCGATTGCATATATGCCTAAGTCTTCAAAGTTAGGCATATATTCACAATTAATTCTCTCATTATTTTTACATTAAAATTTTTGTAAACATAACATCGGCAAAGTGATCCCCACACATGGGCCTAAGTACTCCAATAACTCCGAAAGTGGGCTACTAGTGTTTGGTGACCAATCCACGTAAATGAAACTCGTATATTATTATTATTATTATTATTATTATTATTATTATTATTATTATTATTATTATTATTATTATTATTATCTTTAGCAACATAGAGGTGAAATGTGAAATTTGAAGACTTACTCCGTTTGATTGAAGAAAAGTTGAAGATTTAAGATTTTGGCTCCTTTACTTTCTCTCATTTCTTTCATAAAATGCCAAATTCTCTTATATTAACATACTGAATTTTAAGGGTATATTTTAAAAGTAGTAGAAATGTATTTAACGTATCAATACTTTAACATATTATTTTTATGTTTATCAAATATAATAATCTTAATTTTTTGTGTATCTTATTTGTTTCGTATCATACTACAATAAACTTATTAGAGAAATCATTTACTCTCAATTACATTCCAAACAACTTCTTACAATAATGTTTGAAACTTATTTTGTTTAGTTGAAGGATGAAACCATACTACAATCTTAACGATTTCAGAAAAGTTTGCAATCAAGTCCGAAAACCCAAAAGGTGGGTTAAACAATTTTTTTTACACTGGGGTAGTGTTGGACAAAGATCTATGACATCCAAGTTAGTGAGTAAAATAGGAGAATGGCCAACCCAAAGAGAAAAGAGTGAATAAGCTTTTTTGCTTGTGTTCTTGTATGTAGCCAATGTGTTTGATTTACCTTTTGATACCTCGTTCCTTTAGATCTTGTCAAATGTTGTTAGTATCTGTGCAAAGATATTGTTCCGCAAATCTTGTTTATATCTCTGATCGTGAGAATGATATTAGGTGATTTTTTACTCATCGTGGAATCATCTTGAATATATATACACGAAAAGTTCTCGCATTATTATGGTCTTTACGACTAAATACGTGATGCTTATATGGGTGTTTATCCTGCATGTTTTGTTGTATATATTCACTCTTGCTTTATTCTGACGTCATTTCTATCAACCACCAAACTAATCTCATAATAACAAATATCAAGATCCGGGTTGTGTGTCAAATCATGCTTGTACAATTTAGAAGCACTTTTATTTCAAATAGTATTTAGTTAATAATTAGAGAGAGTTATGAGTCTGAAAAAATACTTTCATATATTTCATAACATGTATCTTTATGGCTGTTAGACCCGTGTCTCCGCGCTATCCTTATATGTAATCTTATTATAATTCTCTTGTAATTAAATTATCACGTTTGTTTAGAGTAATTCTTAAATAAAGTTGTAATTATAATTTGTATGTAATCTTAGTTTGTAATATTTTTAGGTAATTGAATTGTAACAGAAAATGGAAGCAACATTATATCTCTTATTTTATTATTTTAATTAAAGTTATTATTTTTTAAATTTAGTCCATCATTATATTAATTTATTTAAATATTAATAAAAATTCATTTCATCAGTTTATTTTTTAATTTTAATTCGAATATTAATAAAAATTCATTAATTTAGTTTAGCATTATTAATTTATTTAGATATTAATAGAAAATAATTAAAATTAATGTTTCAATTTCACGTGAAAATATGTTTTAATTATATCTCTTATTTTATTAACTTAATCGAAATTAGTTTTTTAAAATTTAGTACAACATTATTAATTTATTTTTATATTGATTAAAATTAATATTAAATTGCACGTCAAAATATTTTTTTAGATAATATATAACTAAAAGTGCATTTAAGTAACTTCATGTTATCTACAAAAATTTACAACAAAAGTTAACTTATATCAACTATAGAAATCATACATTATTACTCATCATTTCATAGATTACCATACATAACCAAATATGACAATAATATTTTACAAGTAATTGAGTTTGCCAGTAATTTTCCAGACATATCGAGCTCCACATATTCTTGTACAGTAAAAATGTGATCGATTCTGTACAAGATGAGATTAGCAATTGGAAATGAACTGATCTTCCATCTTTGTAAGATCGCCAATATAGTACCGTGTGGGCGTTAGAGCATTGAGAGGACAGTTTTGAATTACGATGGTCCGTTAGAGCATTGAGAGGACAGTTTTGAATTACGATGGTCATTCTAAAAAATATATAGTACCTTATTGGTGATTAATATAGAGTGAGTTTGAGAGTATTTTGTATATCAAAACACTTTTTCGCATTCAAAAATATTACTTCGACTTAATGTATTTGACAAATATTTTTATTTGAAGTACTCATGATTACTTGAAAAGAACTTCTCTTGCTTTCGAAAAGTGATTCGTGTATGTATATATGTAAGTATATATATGTGTGTGTATGCAGACATGTGTATAAAATGACATCTTATGCTTAAAACCTTTTCGCTTCTAAAAGACAAAAAATAAATTAACAAATAAAAGTAGGGAAAGTTACCAATTTGGTCATCGTAGTTTGCACTTGTTTTTAATTTGATCACCGTAGTTTAAAAAATCTCAATTTGATCATCCTAGTTTACTTAACGTTTCAACATATTCATTTTATCACCCTTCATTAACGGAATCACTGATATGACACGTTAAGTGATGGTGTGGCACGTTAAGTGATGACTTGATACGTTAAATGATGACGTGACATTAAAATATTATTTTATATTTTCCAACTCATGTAATATATTTTTATTTTATCAAATATCTGTTTTTACTTTAATTTATTAAACAATTTTTTTAGTCCTAGTTACTGGAAGGCTCTGCCACCGAAATTTAGTCCAGTTACTGAGATGGTGCCACCGTTGAGGAGATCTCCTTGTTGTGTATGATTTTATGGCCAATGGAAGCTTGGATACTTTCCTATTCGATGAGCCGAAGACAATTCTCAGTTGGGAATAGAGGTTCAGAATCATTAAAGATGTCGCTTCAGGACTTTTGCACCTACATAAAGGATACGATCAAGTGGTGATTCACCGAGACGTGAAAGCCTGCAACGTCTTACTTGATAGTGAATTAGACGGAAGATTGGGCGATTGTAGACTAGCGAGACTCTATGAACAGTGAACTGATCACGACCTAGGTTGTAGGCACTTTGGGTTATCTCGCAACGGAGCTACCTAGAACAAGGAAAGCCACCACGAGCACCGGCGTGTATGCTTCAGGTGCTTTACTACTAGAGGTGGCGTGTGGACGGAGACCCATTGAGCCAAAAGCAATGTTGGAGGAATTGGTGTTAGCTGTTAGTTGATTGGGTGTGGGATAAGTACAGGGCAGGGATGGCACTTAATGTGGTTGATCCGAAGCTGAATGAGAAATTCAACGAGGTCGAAGCGATGGTGGTGTTGAAATTAGGGCGAATTTGAGGAATTAATCGAGGAAGAACGTAGAAGGGTTTATTTTTATTAGGGGAAATTTAGGTATTTCATTGCGCATACATAAAATAAAATATAATATATGAGTTGGAAATAAAAAACAATATTCTAATACTACGTCACCACTTAACGTGCCACGCCATCACTTAACGTGTCACATCAGCGTGTCCATTAATGGAAGGTGACAAAAGGACCATATTGAAACGTTAAGTAAACTATGATGAGTAAATTGAAACTTTTTAAATTACGATGATCAAATTGAAAACATATACAAACTTCGATGGTCAAATTGATAATTTTCTTAAGAAGAGTAAGATGGTTTTAGTATAAGATCTAGATTCTCCATTATTTCAGTCAAAGCTCCTTTCTTCTAACCAGAATATGAATATGATATCATCATGTACTTCACAAAATGATATCATCATGTACTTCACAAAACCTTGTCTTTTTTATATTTTTATATTTTTACAAATTTACAAATTCAATAAATTTGACACTAACGTAATTTCATTTCAAACTCCATCATTTGAATATAGCTGTATGAGCTTAATCAATATGTTCAAGTGTTTAACTTAAAAGTTTTAGTTGTTAGTTTATGATGAATTTATATATTTGAATTAGTTTTATAACAATACTCACCTACTACTTTGTTAAATTACTAATAATTGCATCTGTTAAGAAGATTATAACTAATTAAGCTTTTTAATCAGCACCGGAGAGACAAAATCAAGTAATGCATAGGCCACATTCACACGCCTTTCGATAACTCTAAAATCATTTTTATGTTCATCTATCATTATATCATGGTGTAAATATGTCTTATGTCATTTAAAGTTATTTGTCATTCAAATTTTATTTCATATTAATTGTAAAACTGTGTGTCAACTTAAGTTAGCTAATTAGTTTTTACATTGAACTGTTATGACAATTATTAATAACGGTCATGACAGTAAGGGATCCTAGTAGCTAAACTATCTACCGAAGACAATCACAGTGAAAAAAACCACATATATATAAATCCACAAAGAGTCAGAAACCGGTATGTGAAAATTGTTTCTGATCCCACATCAACAAGAAAAAGAAAAGGCATAAGAAAATAAGAAAGAGAGCTAGCAATTTGAAACTCCCAGAACAAGCATCGATGGAGGTTTATTACCTGAGTTTCGAAGCTGCATAAGGAAGATATTGTATTATATATTTTTTGCATTCTTGAGCCTTGTAACTTTTCTGTAATTTGATTGGACTCCAAATAGTAGAATTGCCTTATCTGTCTAATTAGGTGTAGGTTCCATTTCTGGAACTGAACTAGTTTAACTCCCTGTATCACTCTCTGTTTCCTTTTCTTCTAATTTCATTTCTTTGTTCTTCATCTGCATCACATTTCCTGCAAACCAAATCAAACTTGCATTAGTCATTAGCACAACAAATTGGTATCAGAGCCAAATATCATTAATCTGAGGAAGTCTAGCATCAAATTTTCAAGAATATGATAATTCAAGATTGAAATATGAAAATCAAGAAGCCATCAAGAAAGCTTATGAGATGGCTACAACTTCCACCAAACATGACATTAAGAATTTTGATGGCACAAATGACTTTGCCATTTGAAAAATGAAGATGCTGACACTCTTAAGAAACTTAGGGATGGATGAAGCTCTTGAGGGTGAAAACAATAAAACCATCAACCTATCTTGAAGAGAAAAAGAAAGACATAATGATGAGAGAATATAATACCTTGATTCTGAGCCTTAATGACAAAGTCTTGAGGGAGATTGCAAAGATGAAGATAGTTGCAAAAATATGGCTCAAGCTTGAGAGCCTGCATATTACAAAGTCTCTGTCAAGAATGTTGTATCTCAAGGCAAAGTTCTTCACCTATAAAAGGACAGAAGGTAATAACCTCCAAGTGCATATTGATGAATTCAATATGCTATGCCTTGACCTTGAAAATATTCAAGTGGAATATGATGATGAAGATAAGGCCCTGGTACTTCTACACTCTCTGCTAAGATCCTATGAAACATTTATTGATCTCCTAAAGCATAGCAGCGAGACTTTATCACTGGAAGATGTGATTGGTGCCCTTAACTCAAAAGAGTTGCAGAACATAAAAGAAAGAGTATAGAGGAAGGAGCACATCAAGGTCTAAGTCCAGAAATGGGAAGAATTACAAGAAGGTAAAGTGTTATCACTGTCATGAGGATGGTCACATTAGAAGACTGTGTCAAAAAAAAAGAAGGATGCTAAGGGAAAGGAGAATGTCAATGGTGATGCTATTGCGGTAGAAGATGGCTATGAAGATGTTTTAGTAGTGGTAGCCAAGAACTCAGAATAATGATGGATCCTTGATTCTGGGTGTTCATTTCACATGACACTAAACATCGACTGGTTTGAGATGTTCTCAAAGTATGATGGTGGAAAGGTACTACTAATAGACAATAAAGAATGCAAGATAGTTGGACTTGGCTCAATCAGAATCAAAACTCATGATGTTTTGAGAAAATCCTATAAAAAATGAGGATGTACATGATCTTAAGAGGAACCTTATTCATTTGGAGTATTAGATGAGTTTGGGTGCTCTTACAAGAGTCAAGTTCAGCACAACGTCCCACAGAGTACAAGAAATACTGAGTTATATACATTCAGACCTTTGGGGTCTATACAGTACTGAGTCACTTATTGGAGGTGAAAACTTTTTCTTCTTTATAGATGACTGCTCATGAAATGTTTGGATCTTCATTATTAAGACAAAGGATGAGGCCTTCACAAGGGTCAAATAGTGGAATAAGATGGTTGAACTACAAGTAAGCAGAAAAGTTAAGAAACTAACAGCTGAGTGGTTAAGAGTTTCTGAATGAAGAGCTCAACACCTTTTGCAATTATGAAGGCATTGTACGACACAAAGTTGTACCCTATACCCCATAACAGAATTTTTTAGCAGAGAGGATGAACAGAACACTACTTGAAAGGGTTAGATGTATGTTATCCAGTGTTAACCTGCCTAAAAGGTTTTGGGCAGAAGATGCTAACACAACAACTTACCTCATAAATATATGACATTCTACAGCCTTGGACTTCAAGACACCTGATGAGATTTGGACTAAATCACCTCTAATTCTATCACATTTTAGGGTATTTGGGTGTGTTCCATATGCACACATTAAAGAAGGAAACCTAGACCCTAGATTCATCTTTGTGGGTTACCTAGAAGGAATGAAGGGATACAAAGTGTGGTTCTTAAATAAAAACAAATCCAAAAGTGTCATAAGCAGGGATGCCACATTCAAAGAATGTGAAATGTACATGGACAACCACAGACCCTCAAGTAAATTAGAGAATGAGAAAGACAATGATATATGACTTGAGGTGGAGTTTGAGAGAGCTCTAGTACACATCCAACTAGGATAGATCATGCTACCTCTGAGATAGAACCAGAAAATGACTATCAAATCCAGATGGAAACCCATGATAATCAAGAAGACCTAACAGGGTATCAACCAGCAAGGGACAGAAACAAGAGGCAACATAAGGCACCTGTCAGGTATGGATATGCAGACCTTATTGGCTTTATTTTGATAGTAAGAGAAGCTCTAGAACTTATCTAGAGGCTATGAAAAGCAAAAATAAGGATAAATGGATTGCTGCTACGAAAGAAGAAATAAGTTCATTAAATAAGAATTACACTTGGATGCTTGTAGACAAACTAGAAGTACATAAAATTATAGGTAGTAGATGGATCTTCAAAATAAAACATGGAATTTCAAGAGTTGAAAAGCCTAGATTTAAGGCCAAAATGGTGACCAAGGGTTTTAGCCAAAGGGAAGGGATATGTTACTAAAAAATATACTCTACAGTGGTGAAGCATACTTCAATTAGGTTGCTTCTAGTTTTAGTCACTCAATATGGACTATAACTAGAATAAATGGATGTTAAAATAACTTTTTTACATGAAAACCTAGAGGAGAGAATTTTCATGTCTCAATCTGATGGATTTGTTAAGAATGGAGATGAAAATAAAGTATGCTTACTCAAGAAATATCTCTATGGGTTAAAATAAAGTCCTAAACAGTGGTATCTCAGGTTTGATGAGTTTATGGTGAAGAATGGGCTCATAAGAAGTATGCATGACAGTTGTGTCTATTGCAAGAGCACACAAAACATATACAAAGTGTACTTGTTACTGTATGTAGATGACATGCTCGTTGCATAATCTGATATGACTGAAACTAGAAGGCTAAAGTCATAACTCAACACTGAATTTGAGATGAAGGACTTAGGGGAAGCTAGAAGAATATTGGGAATGACATATGCAAAGACAAGGGAAAAAACAAACTATTTATACATTAGGAAGAATACATTCACAAGGTCTTGAAAAGGTTTGCAATGACAGATTTTAAACTTGTTAAGACTCCCATTGCCTCTCATTTCAAGCTTTCTTCCACCCAGCCCCTAAGACAAAAGAAGAACAAAATTATATGGACAGAATTCCATATGCAAGTTTAGTTGGGAGCCTGACGTACATTATGGTGTGTACAAGACCAGACTTGGCTAATGCAACAAATCTTGTGAGTAGATTCATGGAAAAAGAAGGTCCCTAACTGGGTATGTGTTTACAGTCTTTGGGTACACAGTAAGCTGGAAAGCATCACTCTAACTAGTGGTGGCATTATCTTCTATAGAAATGGAATATATTGCAGCTACTGAAACAGTGAAGGAAGATTTATGGTTAAAGGAAATTACATAAGAGTTAGGTATCAATCAGAACTGTATAACAATGTTCTGTGATAGTGAGAGTGCAATCCAATGCACCATGAAAGAACTAAACACGACATCAAGATGCATACAATAAGGGAGACAATTTCAACAGGAAAGGTGGAGATGGAGAAAATCCACACATGACAATCCTACTAATATGATCACAAAGTCAATCACATTTTTCTTGTTTGATCACAACCTAAACTTGATAAATGTGATGACTCTTTCAAACTAATGTCTAAAGAACAATTGGAGAATTCTAGGATTTTAGAGGTCCTAACTGAAGCTTGATTCAGGGTGGAGATTTTTTTATAAAATTGTGTATCAACTTAAGTTGCGAAAATTGATTCTAATCCCACATCAACAAGAAAAAGAAAAGGCATAAGAAAAGAAGAAAGAGAGCTAGCAATTTGAAACTCCCAAGACAAACATCGATGGGGGTTTATCACTTGAATGGATAGATTGTTTTATGTATTTTTTACATTCTTGAGCCTTATAACTTTTGTGTACTTCGATTAGACTCCAAACTAGTAGAATTGCCTTCTTTTACTAACTGGATGTAGGTTTTATTTCTGGAACCGAATCATTATAACTCCCCGTATCACTCTCTATTTCATTTTCTTCCAACTTCATCTATTTGTTCATCATCTTTATCACATTTCCTGCAAACCAAATCAAACTCGCATTAGTCATTAGCATAACACTAATTAAAATAGTTTATAGTCTTTCAGGAGTGCTAAAACTTATCTCTATAGTTCCATTCCAAATATTAAAAAATTATCAAATTCCAAGAACACATCTTTCTTAAAAATACATATATTTTTTCATTTATACATTTAGTATACTGTAAATTTCTTAAAAAAAGGTATATGGTGCCATACCAAATTTTCATTAACATATATACAATTTTCAAAAACATGTATTCTCTCTAGTACATACTAGAATCTTTTTCAACTTATCATGATATCATAAAAAATCTTAAAAGCAAGTATTCACACGATAATATCATTCAAAGAATCACGAGAAACGAACACCTTCACATTTATCCACAAAACAACATCATTAAATATCCAAAGGATCAAACCCCAAAAGTCTCGGATTAAACCCTAATTAAAGCCCCTCAAATAAATAAATAAATAAATAAAGACACCACCGAAAGCTTTCCATCACTTTCTTTGTGTTAATATATTCAAAGTTCATATTCATTTCATTCATACTATCTCAGTCAAAAGAAAACTCTAAATCATGCAACCTGATGATAACTCTCACCTTTACAGATTCCTCGCCGGAAACGGCCTTTTCGACATTGAACGACATGGGTTTCCGGCTATGCAAAGCTTTTGTAGTAGCTCATCTTATTACCCTCTTCAAGTGTCTGGAATTTCAGATGACACTATACCTTCACCCCACGATAGAGCTCTTGCTGCTTTGAGAAATCATAAGGAGGCCGAGAGGAGGAGGAGAGAGAGAATTAATTCACATCTCAATAAGCTTCGCACTCTTCTTCCTTGTAATTCTAAGGTACTTATTTATTCATGTTTTGATTAATTAAGAACAAATAATTAAGCTCCAAATGGTGTTTTTTAAATGATGCTGATGAATATGATTTTAATTTTCTTAGTGTGGATGGTTGAAATTTAATTTCAATTATTTTAAATTATATTGTTTTATGTGCTTTAGTTTGGTTATATAAAATATACCATGAATTACAATTAATTTACAAAATTAGTTTCCACTCATTGAAATTGAATAAATCTCATTAGCTATAGCTTACCATTCAATTTCGTTTCTTCTCTTTTCCAAGTTTGAGAACTGAAAAATATAAACCCATTAACACTCTTCAATTATTATTTTTTTTTGGTACTTTCTATCTGTACGTTTCCGGGAGGATTGTTAACACAAATTCTCTTGGGTCAATAGTGATCTTTAACCACTTGATCGGCCATCTTTTATTTTCCAACCAATTAACTATATTCCACTGTTTAATTCGTGAACGTATGAATTCAACTCTGGAAAAGAATGTCTAGTATTCTTGAAGTACTTAGTTAAGCTTTCTTTACATCTATTGTTACTTGTTTCTGTGTTTTAAAAGAAAGTGTGAACTTTTGCAGTTTACATGATAGTGTTGCATTTATATTGAATTTTCAGTACTTAATGATAGTAGAGATTTTGTTAGTTTGTGCAAAGATAAATTAATAGTGAAAATTAATTGAATTGTTTGCAGTGATTTTTAGGTTTTAGATTGGTTATTCAAATTTTAATTTTTTTTAAAACATACAAGGTATCAAACACTTTCTAGTTTCTAGGATTATTGTATTTTGGGAAAGTCGCACAGCTTTCTCACAACTTATACTTAGGGTTTCTTAACCTGAGAACTCTTTTTGTTTTAAACTTAATTTACACTTTTTTTAATCTGTCAGACAGACAAAGCTTCTCTACTTGCAAAAGTTGTTCAACGAGTGAAAGAGCTAAAGCAGCAAGCTTCTGAGATAGCCGAGATCGAAACCTTTCCTTCGGAAACAGATGAAATCACCGTAATGTCTGGGGACTATTCGACTGATGGAAGATTAATATTCAAGGCGTCTTTGTGTTGCGAGGATCGGTCGGACCTCATACCCGACTTAATTGAAATATTGAGTTCTCTTCACTTGAAGACACTTAGAGTCGAAATGGCAACGCTCGGAGGAAGAACACGTAACGTTCTTATAGTTGCAGCAGACAAAGATCACAGTGTTGAATCGGTTCATTTCCTCCAAAATGCTTTGAAATCTTTGCTTGAACGCTCGAATGCGAGTGAGAGATCAAAACGAAGACGAGTTTAGTAGTCTAATTTATTAGGATTTGAAATTATTGCAACTAGATAATAGTTTTTAGTTTCATAAAATATTATGTTCAATTTTGATCAGTTCAGTGTTTTATCTTGTTAATTTGCAAATGTGTGTGGGTTTTTTTAAGAGTACCCATTACCCTAAAAAAATAGTACAAAAATTTATTTTTTGGTAGGCTTTATTTAGTGGGTTTAGTGTTTTTTTTCTTAGAATTCGCATTGGCACATTTTAATATCGCATATTAAAAAGATTTTCCTTGTGAAGAGATTGAACATTTTCTCAGTCTGTAACATGTTACTTTACTTTGTCGATCGAATATAGGTCAAATAGAAGAAGTATGTGAAAATATTATATATATATATATATATATATATATATAAATATATATATATATATNATAATGTAACATGTTACTTGACTTCATCGATTAAATATGAGAAGAAGTTCATGAAATATGAAAGGATTTTGTTAGATTTCTAAATGTCATTACACGTGTTATGGAAAGTCTATGACAAATGAAGAAGAAAATGATCTCTAAACACCGGTTGGTAATTGCTTATTCCACTTTTGGTTACGGTATGTCAATATCAATTGAGATTGTGATTCATGTGTACACTTATTTTTCTTTTTGTATTCATGTCTAAAACATAAAACAAAACAAAAAAACTCTACAACACATGGCCTTAAAAGAAGGGTCCTAGACATCTAGCTGATTTTTTAAATTAAGTTTTCAATATAATTATACTAAACGAAATTCTCATAATCATATAACATCTATATTGATGGTTTTTAATTTATGAATATTAATTATTTTCTTGTTTCTATAACACATTTCCGAATCATAGAATCTAAGCCTCTAAACGATTGGTAGAGGATAAATGTATAGGGTACGTAGAGTATGACAATTGGTCTGAAAAAGCAGTGCTAGCTTTCTGTGAGTTCCCAAGCAAAGAAGACAATGAGATAATTGATGTTGTTTTTCTTTCATATATATTCTGAATTATATATGGTTTTATATTGGCTGTTTCTCTCAGAATTTGCAGATCTCAGCACTGATTCAAAAGAAAGCTTCGGTTTGGGAAATCAAAATGGAAGGGGATATATATTGAAAAAATCTATGGAACCTAATCGGAATAAATAAAAATTTAGTGTCATATTAAATGTGCCTTAATGTGATATTCTATAGTTCAAAATGTTATTTCATGGACTGAAAAAAATCAGGGAAATTATAATCATGGTTATCTAAGTTTATTCTAATTTTTAATATAGTCATTGTTAATCTAATTTTCTTGATCAAAATTTCTAATAATTGAAAATGTCACAATCATATATTTTATTAGTATCATACTTCTTATTTCTTTTGTCCGTGGATAACCTAGACAACAGAAACACATTTAATCACTAATGATCCATATCATTGACAATACTATGGATTTCAATAATGTTTGAGGTTTAATGTAATGACCTAGCTAATTACAGCTCTTAAATTATGCAAGGGCTTTACAGAGAAAATAAACCTACCAAATTGGAGATCAAGCGAAGTAAACTTGAAAAATCAAAAGTACAGTTTATGCTAAGCTAATTCACCCGGTAAATGTTTGTTCAATCTGGATCTTGACCATTAGATTGAGGCTCTTTAAAGAAATCGATGAAAAACCCTTATTTCTTTTCTTAATTTTTAAAAATTGTTTAGAAGATCTGACATAAATTCTCTTTCAAGAAAAAAACATAGCTCCTCTTGTTCATGAACTTTATTTACTGTCCCATTATCATTATCATTTGTAAAAAATAGTAGATAGTGAGGAAGACGAGATCATTGATTTTTGACTATATTAGGAGAACACAAAGTAAAAGTTTGACTGGTTCCTATTTCAAAATCATTGACTAACCAACTTCTGTGAGAAATTGATTCAAAATTTTTTTGTTTCTTTTAGAAAAATTTGAACTTTTAATATTATATAATTCACTTGATAAAAAAATCTCGTCTGCTTTTTGACAAATTTTATTTTATTTTGTTTTTTGTGGCATTGAGCATGTTTTAAAATGATTATGTCTAATTTGACAGTGGAATTGGGTAGATTGGTAGCAGTGTAATTAGTAAATTAGTACAGGCTTAATGTTTTGGTCAAATATAGTTTCGTAATTAAGAAGAATCGTATATAACCTAAGCACGTTCATTACAAGTTCTTCGGACATGCATACAAAGTACGCACACATAATTCATACATGTATCTCAGTTGAATGACAATGTAAATAATTACCTATTTCAAACTGTGGATGTCAAGCTCTCCTATGTGTTTGCAGGGGTGAGGTTAGGATTTATTTTATAAGAGCAAACTAAGACAGACTAAATGGACAAAATAAAATATAATTTCAAATATTAAATGGGGCAAAATGAATATAATATGATGTGTTTACACACAATTCATAAATGTAAATGAGAGTAATGATACATATTATGATTCTAAAATTAAATAAACACAAACAATCATATCATCATGTTTGATTTTGATTCTGATTTTTAAGTTAAGTAAACCTATACTATTTTGATTCCTTATAATAATTTTAAATTATATCATTCAATTTTATTCTGATCTTAAAAAATAAGTAAACACATCATATAAAGAGATAGAAGCATATTATAAAATAAAAGCATATTTAAAGAGGAATGATATTTTTTTTTCTTTTTTTCCCACGTGAGATTAAAAAAATAATAGACTATTACAGTCATAAGGAATGAAAATTATAAAAATATTTTTTAATCTCCTTTATTTGGTTAGTTGGTTTGATGTGAGCTAGATTCTAACATAGAAGGTACACAAAAAATTGATCTTTGTTAACATTCCTTAAATTTAATAATATAAATATGGCTGAACATGACATTGGTTTAGAGCATGAGAAGGCGTGAGAAAAAGGAGTTGGGTTGATAAAAGAGAAGCAATGATGGGCACAAAGATTAAAGTAGTAAGTAGAGAACAAGGACAAAAACAACAGACTAAAAGGACAAAGGAAAGATAGTGGGTAGAGACTAGAGAGCCCCTCCTGGCCCTTTGATCTTTAGACCCACAGTCTCTGCCATTCTCCCTTAGTCCCTTCACAGTCAGGACAACCTAAATGAATGGAGGGTATAATTGTATGTCTATCATATCATACTTTTCTTCTTTTGCTTTTTCATGCACAGAACCGACAACTACATCGCTAGTCGTGAGCCATTGTCTCATGGACGTGCTCTCCTTTCTCTCTCCCTTGCCTCCTCCTTCCCCCCACACCCCTCCCCCACATCAGCCCTTCCCCTTTTTTACTCTCTCTCTCTCTCTCCAACTCTCTCCCCCTCCAACTCTCTCCCCCTCCATCTCTCTCCCTCTCCCTCTCTCTCTACATAATCATTAATCATTACTCCAACACTCTACTGCTACCCGAAACTTTTGGTACCGAATCTCGTGCATGGTATAAAACGATCTGGATTGTTTGCCTAGACAATTACAACAATACATACTTGGATCTATTTCGGCCGTCAGATTAAATCTGATGGTCCAGATCTTCTTAAGAACTTTACTTTTCATTTACAAATATACCTCATCAGAGTCGTTTCAATCTAATCGTACATCTATAATAGCTGAACTATACAACTGCGCTGCACTTGTGAGGCCACCTGATGAAAGGGCAATTTCCTCATTTGATTTAATAAAATTTTAGTATTATGTATTATAATTAGCACAAAATTTGTGGAAGTCGTATGATACACGTTGATGTCCAAAATCTCACGTTGAGTTTGCATGTAATCTTTTCCGTACGTAGAAATTCTTTCGATCTCAAAATTTATAAAATGCAGACAAAGAACTCGAAGATGAAGAAAGTCGGGGGTGGTTGCCTCATTTAAGAGCCTCCGATACCTAAGCTAGTATCCTGACATTATTTTGACATAGTTTTCTTAGGAGAGAAAATGACATACCTCTCTCTTTAGTAGATGGGAGTATTTTTACCTACAACCCTGTGGAGAAAGTGTGTCGAAGGAGCCTTAGGAGTGTGCTAGGAAAGCTTTTCAAAGCACGATGACTGCAATGATTGTCCTTGATTGGACGAAAAGGAGACGATCTTCGACATAAAATGATGGACATTAAATGTTGACATGCCTTCGAAGTGACTAGACGAGGGGGGCTATTCTGACATTCTGCCATGACGATTGGACTTGTTGGATGCTCGGGTGTGTAGGAAGGTGTCATCTAAGGCGTTACATTCAGTGGGTAATGATGACCTTTGTATTCGAGGTTATTGAGCTCTCTTCTCAGATTTCACGTGTTGTCTCTCATATGCTTAAGTCTGTGCGACCCGAGGGGGGTTGATCAACTGATGTCAATTCTTCTCCTTCCACACTTTTCATCTTCGTTGGCTCTCTGCTGCGGTGCGATACGTGTTGCCTTGTCATCGGTGCTCGGGAAAACACCTATAATAGTTGCCCATAGTCGAGGACTTGGGTGGCTTCATTTTCCTAGGTCTGAAGACTTCTTTATCCGAGCTCCTCGTCCGAGCTACCTTTGAGTGGTAGTAAGCTAGAAGCCTCACCTGTCTCGGGCACCCCACATTTGTGCTAAAACTTTGTTCAGTTGGGAGGCCTGTACCGAATGTGATTATTTACTTAATCGTTTCTATCATGACTCATCTATCATACATACGTCATTTCATCTTTTATGTGGTTTAAGTCCATCAATCTCTTGGGAGTGGAGGCATTAATGGCACGTGGGTGCACGTAAAGTAGCCTGTATCCTCGATGCGTCGCTTCATTCCTGATGCGTCGTTTGAACGATGTTTGGTCTTCCGAAATGGCTGCTTATTGGGGCGTAGGATAGCCTCAACAATCGCCATCATGGCCCTCTTTAATACCCCTTAAATGAGCGATTTCCTTCTTCGAAGCCTATTAGTTTTTCCTTCTCATTTCCTTCAATCCTCGTCTACCTTACAAAGTCAAAATCTTCATTCTTACCCCCATTTCTTCTTTCTTCCTTAGGAGAACATTGATCCTTCACCTTCTGAGGCCTCTTCCGTTGGGGGGCTTCCTCATGGGATCCTCCTGGCTGTCCTTTCCATGGTTGTCATTTCCCGTAAAATCGTCTATTAAATGCCGTGCCTCAAATTTGTTCATATTCTATTCATGACGATTTTCTTATCATCGATAAACCCATGTTGTGAACCATTTGTCTGTGTTGGTTACCGGCTTAAAGTTGCAAACTCCCTTATGTTGCAAAATGTTACCCTTAAGAGAGGTCTACAACTTAGCCGTGGATCTCGTCCTTGGACTTATAACGAGGCGACTTCTTCGGCTGCATCCCATTTCCTTTCTCATCGTCATTCTCTTCGTTTTACCACCACTGTCCTTTCAGACCTACATATGCTAATTACAACATGCATCCGTAGTGGACCAAGCACAACCCATCCTACGGGATTGTCTCGAATCATGGGGTGGTGGCTTTCTTCCTCGCTCACTTTATGGGAGAAGTTGAGGATTTTTTTGTCCTCAACTCAGAAATTAGGTGTTTCCCGTGGGTTGAATCCAATTTTATCCTGACTTGGTGTAGGTCCTCAGACCAAGTCATCATGATCCTTAGCCGACAAGTGACCGGAGTCCTCCAGACCTCAAACGAGTTCAAGAAAGCTTTGAAAATTCTGAGGCCGCTGTTATTCATGTGGGGTCTTTTCCTTTTAAGTTAGCTAAGAGGGGTTCACCTCCACAACTGAGGAGGAGATTTTTGTTACTTTTTATTCACTTGTACTTGTAATAATTTTTCCTTAATAATGAGAATCAACTTTTATTAACTCCGACTCCTTTTAGCTTTGCTTTCACTTATTTTGTTTGTCATAACATTTCGTACTTGCACGAGATGTTCTTTAACTAATACACATTCCTCGAGTAGATAGTGTTTCACTTACTTCCATCGTGCTTTGATTAAGGACTGAACGACACCTTAATCTACCTTTGTTCCTGCTTCTTTGTTGCTTTGAGTTATGAATGTTCTAAGTACTCATTCCCACTCAACTAAGCTGCAGGTTGCTCTAACCCCGAGCTTGAGTGGGCCCCAAACGGACTTGGGAGTTCACCTTTTGACGTTTTGTCAAACGTCCTTTTGTTGGTTGAGCATTTTACTCTTGTGACAAGTTAGATTGCAAGCCAAACACCTTTCATTCGGTACTCGGTCAGAGTACCTTTCTTTTGACGCCTATCCAAGCATTATTGCTTTAAATAATTACTTGTCTGGCGAGCTAAAGTACTCGGTAAACATTTCTTCAAATTCTAGCCAGGCGTTCTCACTTTGGCTAGGGTTTCGTACTTGTCAGGTGAGCTAGAATGCTCAACATACATCTTATGCCTTTGGCGTCTTGCCTTTTTATCTTGTCTAGTGAGCTAGAGTGCTTGAAAAAAATATCATACCTCTAGTGTCTAGCCATACATTACTGCTCTGACTAGGTCTAGAATCCCGACTGGCGAGCTAGAGTGCTCGAGAGACACAATTTTTTTACCGTTGATATCTAGCCAAGCGTGCCTGCTCTAGCTAGACCCTCGATCCCATTTGGAGAGCTAGGGTGCTCGACATACATCACTTTTTAACTTAATGTCTAGCTAGGCGTGCCTACTCTAGCTAGATCCTTGATCCCGTCCGGCGAGCTAGAGTGCTCAACAAACATTACTTTTTACCTGGATGTCTAACCAGGCATGCCTACTCTAGCTAGATCCCTGATCTCGTCTGGTGAGCTAGGGTGCTCAGCAGACATCACTTTTTACCTTGATGTCTTGCTAGATGTGCCTACTTTTACTAGACCCTTGATCCCGTTTGGTGAACTAGAGTGCTCGAAAAACAACACTTATTATCCTGATGTCTAGCTAGGCGTGCCTACTCTGGCTAGACCCTTGATCTCGTCTTGCGAGCTAGAGTGCTCGACAGACATCACTTTTTATCTTGATGTCTAGCTAGACGTGTCTGCTCTGACTAGACTCCTGATCTCGTCTGGTAAGCTAGAGTGACCGACATACATCACTTTTTGCCTTGATGTTTAGTAGGTGTGCCTGCTCTGGCTACACCCTTGATCTCGGTCGATGAGCTAGGGTGCTCGACAAACATCATTTTTTTATCTCGACTGGTGGGGTAGGGTGTCGCACCCATCATCACTTTTTATCTTGATGTCTAGCCAGGCGTGCCTACTCTGATTAGACTCTTAATCTTGTCTGGGGAGCTAGGGTGCTCGATAAACATTATTTTTTATCTCGACTGGTGGGCTAGGGTTCCGCACCAATCATCACTTTTTAATCCTGATTGATGGGCAAGAGTGTTTCACTAGTCATCATTTTTTAATTCTGGCTGGCGGGCTAGAATGCTGTAACGTTCATCACTTTTTAATCCTGGATAGTGGGCTAAAGTGCCACATCGGCATACTTTTTAATCCCGACTGGTGGGGTAGAGTACCGCATCAATCATCACTTTTTAATCTCGACTGGTAGGCAAGAGTGTCACACCAGTCATCACTATTTAATCCTTCATCGCACGTTATGGAAGAGTCAATTTTATCCTTTTATTTGATAAACGCCGTTGTGTAAACGATTTCTATTGTGCGTTCACCTTGGTGTTGGTTGTTTAAAAAGGAGGCCTCTTCCTCTACTCTGATTGGACGAGGAAAAAGATTGAGGTGGAGAATCGAAGATGGCTGGGCCTCTTATTTCGCGGGCTGCACTTTTTTATCTCTTGTTGGGGTGTCCTTCTTTCTAAGCTTCATCTTTACCTTAATGGTGAGCCCCTTGAGCTTTACATTCTGCTTGTGGACAATTTTTGATTTTTCCTGAACCGCCTTTCCCGAATGCTCTGATAGGAGAATGATTGACAACTCCGAGCCTTCAAGTTCTTGCCAGGGGTTATTCCTTGGGAAGTGCGTCGGCTACTGGCTACTTTATTTCTTTGAGTTCGTCCGCCTCATGCCGGAGCGTGGGAGGGACATGCTCTCCTAACTTTCTAGTAAAGTCTGATCTTGTTGAAAACTTGCGTAAAGGGCAGTGCGTCAGCTACTGACTTGGCTTGCAAGCCAATATAGTGATATATGGTGTGAAAGCTGGGAAATTCCTGTTGTGGAGTATTGATGTGAAGCTCTGTATTTCAACTGGTAATGACCCCCAGCCAGTTAATCCATGTTGCGTGTGTGTCTTTCATTTGCACGGGAGTCTTGCAAAATTTTTGGTGGACAAAAGGACACCAAGGAGCTGGGCATAGGGTGTCCTACCGATATTTTCCTCCATTCTCCATAGCTACTCACATATTGCCTCAAGACCTTTTGGGGGTCTCTATCTTCATTTGTTCTTCAGCGGTCTTGCTCTCCTCCCTCATCTTCCTGGGATGACCCCAACCAAAACCTTATAAAAGGGGGAGCTGGCCATCCGAAGCCAAGTTTTGTTTTGGTCCTGGTTTCCTCGAGAGGTGGCAGTTCTTCCTGGCTAAGGTGTCGTCTCACCTTTCCCAAGATAGTTTTCCTCCACGGTCTTACGAACGTATGGAGACTCCGCCATCGGGACTTTGAGTCATGAGGGAAGACCACTTTTCATGCAAGAGACCGTCATGACTTGGGCGATGTCTAACACGCCTTTTCTCCGTGTCCTGGTTACCACAAAGGTTACAACCACCGTATCCTTCTTCCTTCACCGTATAATCATTATGATAGTAGAATTTCCTTCTTCCACCAGGGAAAAAGGTAAATTCGTCCTCTCATCCTGGACTTCATCGGCATAGGATGCCAAACTCATCCCCTCCTTGTGGGACGGAAAGGGTTCAAGTGTTTTGAACATGAATGATTTTTATTGTCATCCCCACAGGCAGCATCAACTGTTGTTGATGTTAAAAATCTCAATAGTAAGTTTTCATGTAATATCCTTCGTACATAGAAATTCTCTCAGCCTGGAAATCCACACAACACATACAAAGAAGCCTTGAGAGTGTGCTGGGGAAGCTTCCCAGGGCACGATAACTGCAATGAATGTTCTTGATTGGATGAAAAGGAGGTGTCCTTTTACATAAAGTGATGGGTATTAAATGTTGACATGTCTTTGAAGTGATCAAGCGAGGAGGGCTATACGACCTGTTAGATGCTCAGGCGTGTAGGAAGGTGCCATATGGGGTGTTACTTTCAGCGGGTAATGATGACCTTGATATCGACGTTAACCAAGCTCCCACGAGGCTGATTAGTTGAGGTCAGTTCTTCTCCTTCAACACTTTCCCTCGTCTTTGGCTCTCTGGTGCGGTGCAATATGTGTTGCTTTGAAAGATCGATATGGTCAACCAAGATGGGGTGATTTGGGTTATTGTGTTCAATTTAAAGGATCTCATGCAATTAAATTAATTATGAATTTTACTCAAATGAAAATTAAATAGCAAAGCACAAATATTGAATAAGTGAAATAAATAAGGAAACATAAATAGCAAGTAAATATAAAAGTGTGAGAAATAAAAACATGCGAAAACTAAAAAATGTAGAGAGAGGTACGATACACAATGTTCTTACGTGGTTCAAGAAAGTTTATCCCTACGTCCACGCTTCAAGGATCCCCCCTTGAAGATTTATTCCTTACGATCTTCTTATGGGTGAAGACCAAACGTTTTACAATCTCTTATTGGTTTGTGATACCAATCGAACCTTGACAATCAACACTTCTTGATCTTCAAATTTCTTACGAAGATTTACTGTATTTCTCCGACAACTTTTTCCTCTCACAACTAATTTTCTCACAAGAGGATATAACAACTCTAAGCTCAAGAATATAGAACAAGGATGTGAGAAATAATAGAGGAAATAGAGAGATAGGTGTTGGAAGTGTGTGGGAAAATGTGAAAATGAAGCCTCTATTTATAAGGAAGGAAAAATTATCCATAACTGGTCCGACCAGTTAGGAAACCAGTGGGACTGGTGCTTGATTTAGGAAAACCTCCAAAATTGAGCAAACGGTCTGACCGATTTTCCTATCGATGCGACCGGTTTAGGTAATTACACAAGTAATTTCCTTACACAAAAACTGGTTACACTGGTTAGGGAACGGTTCATCCGATTCCAAACTGGTCTATCCCGGTTTCACACTGATCTGACTGGTTTTAACCCAGATTCTTTGTATCTCGTATATTTTAAAGGGCTTTTCGAACATTTTAGCTTATGGGTTTATTTCAGGATAGAAAAAGGTTGATTTTCTTTCAGGCTAGGTGTGCTTGACTATATTCTTGAGTATAGAGAAAATAAATCACCTTAAGTGAGTTCCTATTACAAAAATACATAAAAATGATTTCTTCACGTTCAGTTTCCTTCAAGCTTTAAGTGCATCCATCTCGTGATCATTGTATTCATGTACACTTGATTAAATGTATTAATAATATCTTAATGATTTGCTATCATCAAAATTTATTCTAAAATAACTAGGTCAACAATCTCCCCCTTTTTGATGATGACGATCAAGTGTAATAAAACATGTAAACTGAATTGCATCAATTAAAGCATATGTCATAGAACTACTCCCCCTGAAAACATGCCACAAGATTACTCCCCTAAATACATGCCATGTGAGAAATAACATAAAGGACATAAGAGAGAATATACACGTTATAAAACATGAGTCTTTCTCCCCCTTTGTCATAATAAAAAAAATATAAAACATAAATATGAACAAATTTAATAAATATAGATATGCAACAATCTATCGATCGCTCGAATAATGAGGTGGAGAGCTTCGCAAGGCACGCATGATGGACATGTAGTAAACATGCTGCTCTTGATGAATTTCCTCTTTAAACTAAGTTAGTTAAGTGTGCTGATCATGGCGTATGTCATTTTATAACTGAGTATGCTGATGTAGAAGTTGAGCATGTTGAACAGTAAGAGCATCAATCTTATGATGCAGTCGCTTAAGTGTGTACATGTCAAGCTCATGGTGTGTGGGATGATTCTCCTAGATAGGTGGAGTGAGGGTTCAAAGGCTGGAGCAGTTTAGAGGAAGGATTTTCCTCAAATAGCTCATCCAAAGAGAACTCAATATGAGGAATGATGGTGGTAGGAAGATCATGTTCTTGATTAGTAGCTTTATATGTCTTTATCTATAAACCCGTTGATCTTCTCTATATGCATCTTTCATAACAAATTTTCCATTATGAAATCAGTCTTTTTCAGCTCAATAAACTCCTCCTTGCTTAGATCAACACCAAAATGCTCAAAAAATTTCGTGAGCCACATTCCATAAGGAAGGGAGCATTGAAGGTTATGAACATCATTTTCCATGTATCGCAGCATCATGTAACATATATTGACATTTTCTCCTTTTAAAATCTTGGAGAGAAGAAAAACGTCAAAATAGTTAATCTCATCCCTATGACCACCTCGAGGAAGAAAAGTGTAGGTAATAATGTGATGAAGAATCTTCGCTTCAACGAAAAGATGACTAATCAGAGGATGAAAAATATTTTGAAGGTGGGTTCTATCACATACTAGCCGAACAACATCTAACAGATCAAATTTTCAATCTGAAGCTAACTAGAAGTATGATAAAAAGCAAATCCAGAACAAAGTATTCAAAAAATTTGACTTTACGTCGTATCTTCCAAATGACAACATAGCTCTTTACATTGTAGGGATCTTGCTCAACCATCAAATTTTCATAACATAACTGGATTAGCCTCGTATAAATCCTAACACTTAAATCCAAGATATTTTTCCAACCAATTCTGTCAAGCAAGTCATGAGTTTGGAGTCCTACAAAATCAGAATACTTAATCAGTCGCCCACATAAAATTTTCACGAGCTATACTGATTAAAACGAGATTCACAATCTTCATCATAAAATAGAAACTGTTCATACATTTTCTCATTGTCGATTGAAGAATGATTTCTCTTTCCGCTAGGTCCTATAGTCCTCATGAAAAAAATATACCCAAGGTGTGCCGCCAGTGTGAGAGAGGGAGAGATGAGGCTGAGCGTGAGAACAAATCTGGAAGGGAGAGAAGCAATGGGCTACTCGCTGGATAGAGATGTGCTATTGGAAAAAAGAGAACGGGATGAAGACGTTGTAAGAAGTGCAGCTGGTGGGAGAAGTTTTCTGGGTCTAAGAGAAGTTTTGGTTCCGGTGGGTTTTGGTCCGGAAGGAGGTCGTGGGTTGAGAGGAAGGGGAGTGAATGAAGGAGATAGGGCATGGTCTTCAAGATTACACTGTAGCAACCGGTGCGACCGGTCCTAAACCACTCGGACCAGTTTGTACAATGTTTAAACTTTGGAAGACTTGAAGACCAGTTTTTCATAACTTCAACTTTTCCAAAAAAATTTCTCTCATTTCCCCTAGCCTTAAAACAACTATTCCATTTTCCAATATTACTCCCATGTCTACATTTAGCCTATAAACATTTCCACCTCAACCAAATTCTTTGATGCACATATGAATATAATTTGATATTCATTTGTAAATTATACATTAAATTGTATAAGTGCAAATAAACGTAAATAAATCTATTCGATGTTTAAAATTCCTAATGTAAGTCTAATTTACAAAAAAATTCAACACTTAAAGGTTTTGTAAAAATGTCAACAAGTTGGTTTAATGTGCCTACAAACTCAAGTCATATATCTCCTTTTTGCACATGATCACGAAGAAAATGATGTCCAAGATCAATATATTTTATTTATGAGTGCAGATTAGTATTTTTAGAAACATTAATGACGCTAGTGTTATCATAATGAATAGGAATATTTTTAAAATCAAACTCTAAATCATTTAAAGTTTGTTTCATCCAGAAGATTTGAGCAAAACAATTGCCGACTGAAATATATTCAGCTTCAGCAGTGGACAAGACTACCGATTTTTTCTTCTTGCTAAACCAAGCGACAAGTGAGTGTCCTAAGATTTGACACGTGCTACTTGTACTTTTTCTATTAGTTAAGCTACTGGTAAAATCGGAATCAGAGTAACGAACTAGCTCAAAAGATTCACATTTTGGATACTAAAGACCAAATTTGGTAGTCCCATGCAGATATTTAAAAAAACTTTCAATGACATGGAGATGTGACTCTTTAGGACAAGTTTTAAAATGTGCACACAAACAATCAATATTTTGTAATGTCAACATTTTTACCTTTTTCATCCTTATAGAGCTTTATGGTAGGGCTTATGGTCGTATTTCTTGACTTAACGTTCTCCATTCCAAACTTCTTGAGATAGGTCCTTGGTGTACTTCTCTTGACTTATAAAAATGCCATCGTGCATTTGCTTTATTTGAAGTCCGGAAAAGAAGTTCAACTCTCCCATCATACTCATCTCAAATTCCTCGCTCATTGTGTTACTAAAATTCTTGCACATATGATCGTTAGTAGAACAAAAAATAATATCATCTACATAAATTTGAAGATATCTTTTCCATTTAATTTAATAAAAAGAGTGTTGTCTACTCTACCGATGCTAAAATCATCATCAATGAGAAATTTACTTAGCCTTTCATGCCACGTTCTAGGAGCTTGCTTTAAGCCATAGAGATTCTTTTTAAGCTTATACACATAATTTAGAAAATTTAAGCTTTGGAAACTAGGAGGTTGTTCTACACAAACTTCGTCCATGATGTATCCATTTAAAAATGCACTATTGATATTTATTTGATATAAAATAAAATTTTTAAAACATGTAAAGGCTAAGAGCATTCAAATTGATTCTAGTCTAGCAACATGAATAAAAATTTCATCGAAGTCTATCACTTCTTGTTGATTGTAACCTTGAGCTACTAGTCTAGCTTTATTCCTAGCTACTATTTCATTCTTGTCTACTTTATTTCTAAATACTCGTTTAGTACCTATAATAGTTTTATTTATTGTTCTAGGAACGAGTTCCCATACCTCATTCCTTTCAAATTATTTTAGTTTCTCTTGCATGACAACTATCTAATATTCATTATTTTCAGCATCTAAAATATTTTTAGGTTCTAACGGAGAGATAAATGCAACATTACCCATAATGTGAAGAGTTGTTACTCCCTTTGTGATGTCTCTTACGACAAGCTCTTGAGGATGATCTTTCACGAATGTCCATTCTTTTGGGAGCTAATTTTACTCTTCTTCAACCAATTCTTTTGGAAGCTTAGTAGATTCTTTATTGATATCTAATTCTTCTATGCTTCAAATAGTTTCATCAACTTGATCAAGAGAAACATTAAAAGGTCTAGATTTGTCAGAAGCTATATGGATAGATTATTCTACTACTTGAGTTCTTTTATTATATACTCCATATGCTTTACTAGTAGTGGAATATCTTAAGAAGATTCCTATATTAGATTTTGGATCAAATTTATCAAGATTGTCTTTATTATTTAAAATAAAATATTTGCATCCAAGTATTTTAAAATAAGAAATGTTTGGGATTTTTTTCATTGAAAAGTTCATACGTTGTTTTGTTTAATAAAGGACAAATATAAACACGATTTATAATGTAGCAATATGTGTTTACAACTTCAGCCCAATAATAAGTGGGTAAGCCATGTTCATTTAACATTGTTCTTGCCATTTCTTGTAGGGGTCAATTTTCCTCTCAACAACACCATTTTGTTGAGGGGTTCTAGGAGTAGAAAATTCATGAAGAAAACCATGTCCATTGCAAAAATCTTAAAATTCTTTATTTTTAAACTCGCCATCATGATCACTCCTAATTTTAGAAATCATAAAAATTTTGCAATTTGAATATGTTTGCTAAATTTTCTAAATTCTTTAAAGGTTTCATCTTTATTTTTTAGAAACATTATCCAAGTGAATCTTGAAAAATCATCGATTATGATAAATGCGTAGTGTTTACCTCCAAGACTTGCAGTTTTGGATGGACAAAATAAGTCCATGTGAAGTAATTACAAATGTATAGTGGTTGACACTATATGTTTTTATTTGAAAGAACTTTTGACTTATTTACCCATTTGACATGCATCACAAGTTATATCTTTTTTTAAAAATGATTTTTGGAAGACCTTTAACAATAAAATTTTTTGAAAGTTTTGAACATAAATCCATACTAAAGTTCCCAAGCCTACAATGCCATAGCCAACTATTTATTTCAAATACAAGAAAACACTTTTCACTATGATTTTGGAAATCTCTTAAATTTATGGTTTAGAAATTTTGGTCCCTTTGTCTAACAAATAAAATTTTATTTGATTCTTTGTCAATAATAAGAAAAAATAGTTTTAAAAAATAACTTTATAATTTTATCACAAATTTGACTAATACTAAGTAAGTTATGTTTCAACCCATCTACTAATAAAATCTTATCTATAGCGGGGGAAGAATCATTACTTATAGACCCAATACCGATGATCATTCATTTCTTATTATCTCCAAAAGTGATGTGTCCTTTCTTTCGACTTATTTTGGTAAGCTTTGTCTCATCACCGGTCATGTGTCTTGAGCATCCACTATCAAGGTGCCATTTGTTATTTTTCCTAGGTGATACCTACAACACACAAAGTGGAGTCCATGTGTCTTGTCTTTTACGAAAGAATGATGGACTCTTATGACCTCTAATCCCACAGTAATGGAAAACAATGAAAGTTTGATGTGTATGAGTGTGCGATTTTTTAGGTTTGACAAAGACATTTTTATAATCTTGATTTTAAAAAGATGTGTACACTAATCCTCTTTTGTTGGCGGCATACCTTTGATTTCCAAGGAGCTTGTTTAAATTATTACTACCATTTTTAAACGTTTAAAGAGTTGTGTTTAAACGTAAATCCATTTTTATCACATGTAGAGTAATTTTGATTTTCAAATTTTCATTTTTCAAACATTCATTTTCTTCTTGAAGTTTTGTAAATCCATTTTTCACAATTTTATTTTTCATTTGTAGTTTTTCAAGTTCTCCAAAAAGTTCTTCAAAAGCTAATTCAAGATCAACATAGCTAGGCTTGCTATTTAAAGTTGGTATACAAAAACTTACCTCGTCTTCGAAAGCCACGAAGCACATGTTTGCTACTTCCTCTTCATCTTCTTCGATATCACTTTCATCGGCTTCATCCCAAGTTGCTTTGAATGCTCTTTGTTTGTATTTCTTCTGAGTGTTGGCTAAGTTTTGACAGTCGGCCTTGATATGTCCAACTTTCTTACATTAATAGCATGTGAATACGTCATGTGATACTTTCTTGTTATCCTTTCTTGAGGTACTCTTTTGTCTATTGAGAAATTGTGTGAAAACATCTTGTATGGAGAACTATATCATATTCTTCAACATAGTCTTCCTTTTCATTGTCAGATTTCTCTAAGGTTGATTTTAGAGCTATACTTTTCTTTTTTGGCATTTCTTCTCCTTCATTTTCTTTGAGTCTCATCTCAATGTCATTAACGATCCAATGAGTTCCCCGAGAGGCAGAACGTGAGTCTCATTTTCTTTGAGTCTCATCTCAATACCATTTCCACATTAGAGTACATTTTTCCAAAAGATTTGAGTCCATTAATAATGTCAGTAAATCAAGTAAACATGTTATGAACAGATTCACCATTTTTCATCTTAGACAATTCATACTTATGTACAAGCATGCTTATCTTAGACTCTTTAACTTGGTTAGTACCCTCATGTGTGACTTCAAGCATGTGCTATATTGATTTAGCAGATTCACAAGTAGATATTTGATCAAGAGCACAATATAGCACATTCATAGCTTTAGCATTTAATGAAATCTTCTTTTTATCTTCGTCGTTCCATTCACTACTAACTTTAGTAACATCCTAACCTTCTACAGTTTTATATAGAATATGCGGACCATTTTATATGACATCCCACAGATTATAAACTATAGATTGTACATAAATTTTCATGCGAACTTTCCAATATGTTTAATTATTTCCATTAAAGAAAAGTCATCTAATGGTAGATTGTCCTGCAACAACAGATCCACTCGTGGTTGCCATTTACTCAAGACGGTGAAGTCTTTTAAGGAGTATGAACCTTGCTCTGATACCAATTGGATACCAATTGAAAGATCGATATTTCCAACCAAGGGGGCGAAGTAGGTGATTGTGTATAATTTAAAGGATTTCACACAATTAAATGATTAATGAAATGTTTTCAAATGAAAATTAAGTAGCAAAGCACAAATATTGACTAAGCAAAATAAATGAGGAAATATAAATAGCAAGTCAATATAAAAGGGTGAGAAATAAAAGTATGCAAAAAATAAAAAGAGTAGAGAGAGATAAGACACACGATATTTTTACATGGTTCAGAGAAACTTATCCCTACGTCCACGTTTCAAGGAACTCCCCTTGAAGATTTCTTCCTCACGATCTTCTTATGGGTGAAGATCAAACCTTTTACAATCTCTGATTGGTTTGTGATACCACTTAAACATTGACAATCAACACTTCAAGATCTTCAAATTTCTTACAAAGATTTACAATATTTCTTCAACAATTTCTTTTCCTCTCACAACTAATTTTCTCACTCAAGAGTGTATAACAACTTTAAGCTTAAGAATATAGAACAAGGATGTGAGAAATAATAGATGGAATAGAAAGATAGGCGTTGGAAGTGTTTGAGAAAATATGAAAATGAAGCCTCTATTTATAGGGAAGGAAAAGCGAATCAAAACCAGTCTTACCAGTTTGGAAATCGATGGAATCAGTGCTTGATTTAGGAAATTTTTTTAAATGAGCAACCGGTATAACCAGTTTGCCTACCGGTGCGACCAATTTAGGTAATTATGCAAGTAATTACCTTATACAGAAATCGGTTGCACCAGTTAGGCACCGGTCCATCTGATTCCAAACGGGTCCATCCGGTTTCACACTGGCCTGACCAGTTTCAACCTAGATTTAGTGTATCTCTTATATTTTAAAGGGATTTTTCAGACATTTTAGCTTATGGTTTTATCTCAGGACTAAAAAAGGTTGATTTTCTTTTAGGCTAGGTGTGTTTGACTGTATTCTTGAGCCTAGAAAAATTAAATCACCTTAATTGAGTTCGTATTTTAAAAATACATAAAAATGAGTTTCTTCACGTTCAGTTTCCTTAAAGCTTTTCATGCATCCGTCTCGTGATCATTGTATTCATGGAGACTTGATTAAACATATTGATAACATCTTAATGATTTCCTATCATCAAAATTTATTCTAGAATAACAGGGTCAACATCCTTGTCATCGGTGCTCGGGAAAACACCCATAACACACTTTTTACCCCTTTAAATTAGTAAATTGTTAGATTATTGTAAGGGTTCTTTTTAGTAGGGAACATGGCATAGATAGACCAATTTTATAGTAGTAAGTTATGAATTGGCCTAAAAATGGTAGTAGTAAAATGACAATTTCTATTTAATTTGATTTTAAATTTTATGATTTGTTTACAATGCCTTTATCACATGGATCTACTAAGATTTTATTGGATATTTTTTCAAATTTAAATACTAACTCCTTTAAATCTAGGTGTTTATGATAATATTTATTAATTAAATACAAATATAATATTAATTGGACGTTCTGTTCTTATAAATTTATAAATAATATTTATACTACGATAAATTATATGCAATATATTAATTATCGGATAATATATATTAATGTATATTTTAGATTATATTAATAGTTAATAAATATAATAGAAATAGAGTGTTAACGTTTATTCAGTATGATATAGATGCTAACAAATACATTAACAATCAAATGATATTATATTAGCAATTATTCAGAGTGATTTAATATTGAATAAATAGCGTATTAACATCATATAATATTGTATTAATGTTTATTTATGATGATAAATATTTATTTAAGATCATAACTATTTCTTATATTGAATTAACGTTTATTTAAAATGATAAACCTTTAAGAAATTCTTAAATTAATGGAGGTAATGAATGGTGAATACAGAATATAGCATAATGGGGAGAGAATTCTAGAATTATTTGGTAATTTAAAATAAAACAAAAAACTTAAATTTTGAAATAAGATAAAAACTACCATAAAGTCCACCCCTAAAATCATGGGGATTTAAAAATCTAAAAGACACTACTTAAAAAATGGGTTATTTTGATAAATCTACCTTTTTTTCATTTTTGCTTATGATTTCCAAATTGTATACCTCTGACCCACTAAATCAAACAAAAGTCAATATTCACTCATTGCCCAAGGCAGTTACACATGAAGTAGGATTAGACGGTTACTTGCTCTTTCACCTTCCTTCTTTGCGTCTCTTCCTTGGGTTTGTGCTCATTTGCTATCTTCTTCCTCTCCGTCTCCATTCTCATTTGTGCTCTCTTGTTTCTATGAAAAGTTAAGGCATCTTCATTGGCGAGACAGTCCCTGCAAGTCTTCTTCTTCTTCTTCTTCTTCCGTTTCCAGAGCACTCCGACACGATACCCATGCACAATACCTACCGACCGACAAACTCGAGTACCCATTCTTCAAGTTTTCTTTTACACAGAAAAGGACTTAGAGTTTGTTACTCTTTCTTTTGTTCTTCTTATTGGAAGTTTGGGGAAAAATATCTTGGGTTTTAAAAATCAGGACTTTTTGTGTTATGGGGTTAGGAGAAAATCTTCTAGGATTAGATTGTTTCTCTTAGTGATTATAACCTTTTGCATGTCTGGATTGCTTGATGTTTGAGAGAGATGTTTGTTATAACCATTTGGCTACTTGAGGGTTTAAGTAGCTATTTAGGACTACTTGAACCTTTCAAGTAGTCATGTTGACTATAATATCTGACTACTTAGACCCTTTAAGTAGTGATTTTGATTCTGAAAGTCAAAATAAGTCACTATTTTAAGGGCTCAAGTAGTGTATCTGACTACTTGAATTCTTCAAGTAGTGATATTAACTCTGAAAGTCAAAACAAATCATTATGTATCTGACTACTTGAACCATTCAAGTAATAATTTTGACTTTGAAATTCGAAACGAGTCATTATTTGAAAGGTTCAAGTAGTTGTATTTGACTACTTAAACCCTTCAAGTAGTAATTTTGAATCTGAAAGTCAAAACAAGTAACTACTTGAAAGGTTCAAGTAGTTGTATCTGATTACTTGAACCCTTCAAGTACTGATTTTGAATATGGAAGTCAAAACAAGTAACTACTTGAAGGGTTTAAGTAGTTGTATCTGATTACTTGAACCCTTCAATTAGTGATTTATTTCTGTAAATAAGAACAAGTCACTAATTGAAGGGTTCAAGTAGTTGGTTCTGACTACTTGAACCCTTAAAGTAATCATTCGTTCACTACTTGAAGGGTTCAAGTAATTGTATCCGATTACTTGAACCCTTCAATTAATGATTTGTTTCTAGAAATCAGAACAAGTCACCACATGAAGGGTTCAAGTAGTTGTATCAGATTACTTGTACCCTTCAAGTAGTCAATTTGTTCATTACTTGAAGGATTTAGGTAGTTTTATCTAACTACTTTAACCCTTCAGTAAGCAATCAATTGATTTTTATGTGTATAAATTAATTATGATACTTACTTTATATATGCATCCTTCAACAAATAATGGCTCCAAAAATTTAGCTGACTCCATTCCTTAATGATGATGAATTCATCTCTAGAAGAGTGAACTGCCTCTCCAACCTAAATGCTATTAAGAACCTGAATGAGAAGTTCACTAAATCTTAGAAGATTCTCTTTGGGCGGACATGTTTCAGTCATCTGTTGGACATCTAGAGATCTAGTTTTTCTGGAACCATATGTCATCATATGCTTCTCTGAGAAGCTAAGCCAAAGGAAGACACTACTGATGATAAGATGTACTTTCTCATAGCTGGAAAATTAATTAGTTTGTCCAAGAGAGAATTTTCTTTGATAACTGGCCTTCGTTGTGGCACTCCTTCTATCATTTTTTCAACCGCGATAAGAGCATCGACAATATGTGGGATGAGGAAGTGTTAATGGGCCGTGAATGTGTGGAGGATGGTGATGTGGTGAAGTTAGGGCTACTGTATTTATTGGAGCATGTTTTGTTAGGGAATAAGAGAAGGAATAAGATTGATCAGAGGTGGTTGATGCTAGTTGATAATCTGGATGGTTTCAATAACTACCCATGGGAGGAAGTATGTTTTGGGAGGATCATACATGCATTGAAGACTGTCCTTCCCAAAGAAGTCAATGATGAGGGAGCTACTAGTAGTCAAAAGAAGAAAAAGAAGAAGGTTGGGAAAAATAATTCTGAGTATACGTACGCCTTAGGGAGTTTCCCATATACTTTTTAGGTATCTTCATTCCCATTTTCTTTATTTTATACTTCCAATTGATGGAGAATAATTATTAATAATTTATATAAGTTTGGGCATATGAAGTCATCCCCATAATTGGAGGCCTGTATGTGACAAAGGTTGCTAATCATTTTTGAAGATTACTTAACTGGGCGACAAACACCATTGTTTCACGTGAACAAGTGCACAAGGATATTTTTGCTCGTAAAATGGTAATGTATATGACTACTTGAACCATTCAAGTAGTGATTTTGATTCTGAATGTCAAAATAAGTCATTACTTAAAGTGTTCAAGTAGTTGCATCTCATTACTTGAACCCTTCAATTTGTGATTTTGATTCTGGAAGTCAAAACAAGTAACTACTTGAAGAGTTCATGTAGTTGTATCTAACTACTTAAACCTTTCTAGTAATGATTTTGATTCTAAAAGTCAAAATAAGTAACTACTTGAAGGGTTCAAGTAGTTGTATCTGACTATTTGAACCCTTCAAGTAATGATTTGCTTCTGGAAATCCGAATATGTAACTACTTGAAGGGTTCACAAAATTGTATCTGACTACTTGAACCCTTCAAGTAGTTATTTGTTCACTACTTGAGGGGTACAAGTACTTGTATCTGATTATTTGAACCTTTTAAGTAATGATTTGTTTCTAGAAATCAGAACAAGTGTCTACTTAAAAGGCTTAGGTAATTATATCTGATTACTTGAACTCTTCAAGTATGCAGTTGTTCACTACTTAAAGAGTTCAAATAGTTTTATCTAACTACCCCCACTTTCTCATCGATCTCTCTTCGATGCTAGTAACCAACTTTGACCATTTTCCGTGCTTCTTTCAATTTCCTTACATTCTACGATCTTCCATGCTCGTAGGTTGACTTCTCTATGTATCCCGACTAAAGTCTCACAAACGTGCACTTCCCTTACGAATCCAGCCGCTTCACTAATGTGAATATGTTATACAGAATGGTGGGTTGATAATATACTCTTATACACGGTCCTTCTTCAAACCTTTTGGTATGTATTTCCCCTAACTATAGATTAGATTCCCCACATGAGAAACTCAATTCCGCACTCCTGTTGAGTCATTGGAGTTATCCACCAAGGGATTCCTGGAATTTCTATGGATTACGTTGGCGGAAATCTACCAAATCTAGGCAGATAGATGGACTCATTCCCCGCTGCTAAGGGAGAGCAAAAAACAAAATCAAATGATTGTGTTTTAATCAGCGCCCCCCTTTTGGGTATGCTGGTTCTAAGAGTCCTCTCTTTACCAACCAACATACATCATCTGGCTAGGTCTTGCCGGTATCAACAACAAGCAAAAAATAAGAAAATGGAAACAACAAGTAACTATGGCTCTTGGCCCAGACAACGTCCTAGGAGTAGGGGAGATCAAAGTAAGAGGGAACGCCTAGACGATGTTTTTCTTCCTCAGCTGTAGTAAGTAGATTGAGAGTAACCCTTCAATAAGCAATCAAGTGCTTTTTATGTATAAATAAATCATGAAACTTACTTTATCTCTACATCATTCAACAGATAATGTCATGTTTTTTGTGTTGATTTATACTTGAAAGTTATGTTGACTCTGAACTCAACTGACCAAGAAGAGCAACATCCATTATGGAAGATTTTTACAAAAGTTCATAAAGTTAGGCCTGTTGTTGAGGAATAGGTAGACTTGCCGAGTCATTTGCTTGAAAGTGGAATTGTGAGTGAAGTTCCACTGTTAGAGTATATGTTTTTGGGGTTGTTGGTGATAGTGAGGAGGATAATGTCCTTGCTTTCATTCATGTGACCAAAACGAAGTTGTACATGATGGCTTCTAATATTAAGGAACTTAAGGCTGACTTAATAATGCTAAAAAATGAAGCTGTGGATATTAAACATGAACTAAGAAACATTGTAGGTTAGCTACAAGCCCTTATTGATCAGCAAGTGAGATCCTCAATTGGGTAAGATTTTTATGTACATTCTTTTGACCAAGTTGTTAAGGATGGTCACACGATTTTGACAAGATGGATGTTGGACATGAAGAAAAGTTGGATAGTGCTGAGGGGGGAAGTTTGGATGGTACTAAGTGGGAAATGAAATTCATGGTTCTCCATTGGAAAAGTCTGCATTAGAAAAGTTGGAAGATACTGATCGTAACTCATCCAAAATCATTATTTCTCAAATTATTTAACAATACAATAACTGAATTATTGGAAGACACAACTAATGAAGTGGAACAACTCACTACTGAGAAAGAGCCAGATCTACCTATTGAGAGGTTGAGTCTTCATTGGAAAAGTCTACTTCTGTTGAGCCCACCGTAGAAATAAATGTTGAGATGCCTACTGAGAAGGATGGGACAGAGTTGATAGAGATAACTTTTCAGGGGACTGACTTAGAAGTGGAAAAGTCTCTTTTAGAATATGACATTGTAGAAGTGCTTGGGGAGTTGGGAAAGAGAAAGCACTTTGCTTCCCAATATGTCAAGTCTCCATGGACAGATCTGGTAAGAAAATAATGTCAGATGCACTAACTTAAGAAAGATGCCCACTCACTACCATTCAAACCCTTTGATAAAATTCTTGAAGAAGATGAAAAAAAATTGACCAGTGGTATGACTTCGTTGATGACAGGTAATTTTCTGAACTTATGTACATAGAAGTTTTGTTTTGTTTAAAATATGGTTAGATGATTGTACATATATGTTTTGTTTTGTAGCACTACCATCCAACTTAGCATGACAATTTTTCGTAAGAAGTTCTTCTCCACGCTTGTGAATCCAGTTGAATGGTTGAAATTAGAGGTTTATATTCAATTAGTTTAGAATTCAACCAATTAGAATATTGTTGTGTTATGCAGTAGTATTTTATGACTACTTGAAGGGTTCAAGTAGTGTTTTATGACTACTTAAACCTTTCAAGTAGTTATTTTTTATTCCTACATTAAGTTATCCAGTGAGCATGAGACTACTTGAAGGGTTCAAGTAGTGTCTTTTGACTACTTGAACTCGTCAAGTAGTTATTTATTATTCTTGAATTAAGTAATATAGTGGGCATGAGACTACTTGAAGGGTTCAAGTAGTGTTTTATAACTACTTGAACCCTACAAGTATTTATATTTTTATTCCTGCATTAAGTTATCCAGTGAGGATGAGACTACTAGAAGGGAACAAGTAGTGTCTTTTTACTACTTGAACCTATCAAGTAGTTATTTATTATTCTCGCATTAAGTAATCCAGTGGGCATGAGACTATTTGAAGAGTTCAAGTAGATTTTTTTTTACTATTTGAACCCTTCAAGTAGTTATAAAAACTACTTGAACCCTTCAAGTAGTTATAAAAACTACTTGAACCCTTCAAGTAGTATTATGTTTCATGCTCTACAACATATAACAGATTTTTTCCTTATTTTGTTGGTAACATATTGATGATCACTTGCTCAAAATTCAGAGGGATCTTCACGACTTCCACCTAGATCTATGAATCAATATTTTGATGTTATTTTTCAGGTAAGCTTTTAGGTTTTTTTCCAAAGTATAAATTCATTGCGAACTTAGCATTATATAGTGATGATTTTGCTAAAAAAATGTAGGCTAACATGTCTGGTACATGTGAACTATTTGATGTAAATCCATCCAGATTTGTATTAGAAGACCATGACCTCTTGCGAGCTCATATAGTCATGCTGAGACCGCATTTTAAAAGAGCTTGGGATTTCTGTGATCGAATATGTACTCTTACACGTTTTTCAAATTATGTCTTTTAGAAGTTATTTTATACAAATTTTACTAAAATACTATTTTATAGGTTTTGTTTGTTATGAACGTGAACCAATCTTACTGGATAACCATGGAGTTGGATCTCATTGAACAAGCTATCAAAGTCTATAATTCAATGACCAACGCCACACAACGAGGACACCTCCGTCCACTAATGCGACCCTTCACTCATCTACTCCCTCATGTACTAAAACTTATGAATTTTTATGAAAATAGAAAAAAAGTTCATAAAGTACTTGATGCGTGGACTCTAAGTCATGACAAGGTTCCTTAGCAAGGGAACGGGTGAGATTTATTCTAGTACATATGACCTTAATTCATGGAAAAAGGATATTTGATTTATTTTGCTTATGTTTTGTAGGCTTTGATTGTGGTGTTTTTGCCTTAAAAGTTTTGGAGGCCTTGGTTTATGGTAGGGACTTAACTATTATAAGGTAGAAGCTTATCCCACAATATCGCAAAAATTTGGCTGTGGACTTTTTTTGTTGTACATCTCCACTTGAAAGTATTTATGAACACTTTGTTTTTGTTTGTTGTTTGGATTTTTGAATTCTTATTAACACTTCTTTAGATAATAAAATATTTTTTATAAATTGACGGCAACAAACAATATGAATACTTGAAGGGTTCAAGTAGTTTTTTTACTACTTGAACCTTTCAAGTAGTAGAAAATACTACTCGAACCCTTTAAGTAGTTACGTGCTCTCTATATAAATTAATGACAACAAACAATGTGATTACTTGAAGGGTTCAATTAGTTATTTTTTACTACTTGAATCCTTCAAGTAGTTATAATTACTACTTGAACCCTTCAAGTAGTTACATTTCCTCTGTATAAACTGATGGCAACAAATAATATGACTACTTGAAGGGTTTAAGTAGTTTTTTACTTCATGAATCCTTCAAGTAGTCAAAAAATATTACTTGTACCCTTCCAGTAGTTACATGCTCTCTGTATAAACTAACGGCAATAAACAATATGAGTACTTGAAG
Source organism: Datisca glomerata (assembly GCA_003255025.1). Taxonomy (NCBI): domain Eukaryota; kingdom Viridiplantae; phylum Streptophyta; class Magnoliopsida; order Cucurbitales; family Datiscaceae; genus Datisca; species Datisca glomerata. The sequence goes on from QANY01010971.1 coordinate 669,038, forward strand.
GGTTAAGTAAATTTTTTACTACTTGAACCCTTCAAGTAGTCATTTTTATCTCTTGAAGTGATTTATCTAGATAATGTGACTACTTAAAAGGTTCAAGTAGATATCGAATATATGCAATTTGCATTAGTTTGCTTACTAAATAACTACATAGGTGAATAAAAATAGATACAATATCTATACAAAATCCATACAATATACAGAGAAAATAGATTGATAAAATACATACATTATACATACAAACTTATGTGTCTGGTTGTGATCCATCACGCATGTGAAGGGGGATAGGATGTTTTCATGTCTATTTATTATGTCTGCGTAAACCACATCGACTACATTTATTTCGTGGTACATCTTCACCTTTAGAAGATATTCTATTTACCCTGAGCCTCCCAATAAACTGCCTCATCATAAGGGGTAAGACAATTCTCTGAGGGGATGAATTGTTTCTACGTAAGTTGTCACTAGTGCATCAGCCTTATAATACTTTGAGCATAAGCTATAAGCAGATATGTTACGTTGTCAACAATAAGCTAACGCATGTGCACAAGGGCATTGGTCTAGAAGAAATTCATGATGAGTGCATGTTATTTATGCAAGTTCACAACATGCTCTCTATCCCCATTACTTACACGAAACTCATGAATATCTGAGGCAAGCACAAAAAGTCTGTGAGAAGCATCATGATTCTTTTTAAACTCCTTCTCACACCATTTGGTCACCTGTGTGTGCATCTCACAAGAAGTTGTCCTACGTTTATAATATCACCGTTGCATCAAATCATGCAGATGTTCTATTAAACTTGTTATTGGGAGGGCTCTAGCATCCTTTAGTATGCTCTCATATATTCGGTGATGTTGGTAGTCATTATGTTATAGCGTCTACCACCATAATGAGAATGAGCCCATCTACCAAGTCCGACCGCCTCAATATAGTTTCCAATACCTCGATGAACTTGGTTGATGATGTTGGGCATAATGCCCTCAAAGCATGTGTAAAAATATTTTTAATTTGAAATTAATAAAATTACATTTTTCTTATAATTGTCCTTTTAAATTATTATTGAATAATTTATATAAATCTCTGAAAATTCCATATTCAATAATGAAATAGTCTGAAACATATTAAAGTATCAAGTCTTTAATGTATGATTGCTAATACGGTTCACTAAGTATCTTGAATGTAAGTCATCTAGATCCAGATCACCGATGTGGATGAACATCTTAGTGAATGTACTTTACATAATTAGATTATATAAGATAAGAAGGATGTGAATTAATATCTTTATTAACTTATCGTTTATCATAAAAATTTAATATACATCACTCAAATGGTCATATGTAGATCAATCTAAATTCTGAGTAGTTATGAACTCCTATACATGTCTCTGGATCTTTTGATTCACTCGTTATGGTTGGTTTGTAAAACAAGTTAGTGACATATGTTTTGGCGAGTTAGTGACATGCATGGATGTGAACATGATCTTACACGTTTAGAATCCAAGCTTTCCTAACGGATTATATAATGATTTTGTTAAGTATTAATTCTAGAACTGAATGGTTATTGAGCTTAATTTTATAATATGATTATAAATTGACCGTTCACTAGTGAATTAATGGTACCTAAGGAACAAGAGGTAATTAGAAGGTTAAAATGGTAATTTTGATCAGCTCTAATTTACGAATCAATAATTGAAGGGAAGAACTACATGGAGTGATTATATCAATGAACTACATGAGATTATTCTATAAATATATTTTGTAATTACTAAGAGTGCAATTCCATATTTATAGCGGAGCAATAATGAAATTAATAAATAACATTATATAATTAAAGAGTTTAACTAATAATTTGGTTTATTGGAGCTTAGAATTATAGGTCCATGATCCCCGAGCCACCTCTGTATTTCACAGTCTAAGGTGTGAATATTTCAAGACATAAGAAAAGGACTAGCTTGCAAAAGGAATTAAATTTCTGGGACAAGTATATGATTATGAGAAATTAATTAATTAAATTATTTATTGTAATTTTCAGAAATTGCAATTAAATAATCATATCGATTAGTTTTGTATTAACCGATAAGTGAGACAATATATTTGATTTATGAAATTAAATTATATTAAATCATTATAATATAATAATTTGAATTTGAATTAACTAATCTGTTAATTTTGAACTAATAGATAAGTTAGTTGAAAGGTCTGATCTGATAAGTTAATTTTGAATTAAGTGATATCTATATATTTATTTGATAAATAAATAATAAATTTAGAAAAATTGGCACATGACATGTTGGACAGCCACATATCAATCACTGTTTTTTGAATCAAGGATTAACATGACACTCTGTAGTACCACATGGCACTACAGTGGCACGTAACACGTTGTAGTGCCACACAGCACTATATTGGTGCGTGGGACTCTATAGTGCTTCATAGCACTACAATAATTCATGGCACCATACTACAGTGCCACACGGTAGTAGCACATTTGTAAATAATTTATTATTTTATGTAAACCCTAAAACCTAATGAGCCTTATCCTAGAATATATATTATTCTATTGGCCTCATTGATGCAATCTGTGTGATTAATTGTTAATCAAAGGCTCTGTAAATTCTCCAATTCTCTCTTAGACCTCTGTCTCAAAAATGTCATTCTCCAAATCTCTAGATCTCATGTGTTCAGTTTATCTAGAGACAGAAAAGTGTTCTTGAATTATTCTACGTGCCCACACACGTCCTAGTGTGTTCAAGAATTTGTTCAGAAGATCTTGGTGTAGATCTCATAGTCCGTTCTTCATGAAATCTCAAGTTCATTGTTAGCGAGGACACTTGATAGACTACAAGAGGTATAATTCCTTTCTTTGTATGTCTGTGACTTAATGTATAGAAATATAATGGATCGGATGAGAAAAAATTATTTTTTATAAAAAAATATATTTTGGAACCTGGGGCGTCGTAATTATTTTCCAATCGATAATTTTTTTTAACTAAATGCCTTTGCTGCAGGCGTCGCGGTTCCAACAATTGGTATCATAGAGGCCTTTATATATGTATACATTAAATACTGTGTGGATTTTCTTACATTTTTTCATATATATTTTCAAATGTATGAATGAATGTATGGTTATGTTTTTTGAATGTATGGTTAATGATAAATCATTAATTGTATGATGACTTTTGGGTTTAAGCATTGTTCTTACTTTTTCTTTAGATCATGTGTAAGCCGTTTGGGGCATAGGAATTTTTGAAATTTTATTTTGAATATTATGTAGTAAAAATTCTGTATGAAAGAAGATGAAGAACGCACGAGACAAACAAGGAGAAAAAAAAGGAGAAGGAGTTCCGTTATGGAGTTCTGATGCCGGCAGTAGTGTTGCAGGCATTGGCGCTGCCGGCAGTATCACCATCGGGCGATAGCGGCACCGCTGGCAGTGGGAGTGTCCCGCTACCACCGTCAGCAGCAATCCATGTGATTGCCAGGGCACAATTTGTAGATCCCCTGATACCGTGTCGCCCTAGCCCCGTGATTCTTATTGAAAACTCTAATCTTATCTTTTATCTATTAATTTTAAAATTAATGTAATTTTAAAATGATAGTCACTATTTTCATTTTTTGAAAATTAAAATTAATTAATTGATTGGGTTTGACCGAAGTTTGATAAGTCGTTAAATTATTTTTTGACTTAATAAATTCAATTAGTTTTAGAAGGATAATTAATGAAATTATTTAATTAGGAAAAGAGTTTATCCTAATTAAAAGAGTTTTGATCAAAGCTTGAATATTATGAAGATCGACCTCTAGTGGAGAATGAACATTTTTGGTAATATGTAATCTTGAAGTCTACTTTGTAATTATTTCAAAGGTTGTAAATTTAAAAATACCCAATAATCACTTGGTTCATCATTTTTTTATTTATTTGTTTAAATAAATATTTATTGATTTGATTAATAACATGATCATGCATTAGTCGATCGCATTCCATACATGAAATCCTACACAATTTTATTTAATCATACATCTCATTAGTAGAAATATTATTTATTAGGATTGTCATAACTTGTTTATATAAATTATTTTATGAAATCAATTGCATGTAAATTGTTAAGTTTTAATATGTTAAACTTGATAATTACACCACTTTAAAGGCATACATTTAGTTAAGCTTTTAATATAACCAACTTTATTTAAAGTGTTTTCTTAAAGTTTGATGAGATATTTTAAGTTTTAATTAATAAGGATGATAATGTCTCATAATAGTTTAAAATTAATATGACCGACCCTAAGTGACACATTAATTGTTAGGTTGTCTTATCATGGATTAGTAATTGTTTAGTTTATGTGTTTAATATGTTGCATTCATGTATCACATTTATTTTCTGAAATTTTGATATTTATTACAATTATATTGAATGATGTATGTTTTATTTATTTTTAGTTATTAGTATGTCTACCTTGGACAACTTCATTACTCCTTGTACCTGAAAAACTTAGTGGTGATGATTTCTTACGATGGAAATCGAATTTGAATTTGATGCTCATATGTGAGAACCACAAATTTGTTCTTACTGAGGAATGTTCTGAGGAGCCCGCTGCCAATGCCCCTAAAAATGTTAGGGAAAAAATTGATGCTTGGATTGAGTCCAATAACAAAGCTAAGTATTACATGCTTGTGAGCATGAATGATGTTCTCAGAACAAAGCATGAGAGCATGGAAACTGCCTATGAGATTATAGAATCTCTACAGGTGATGTTTGGGCAGCAATCTAACCAAAGTCGTCATGAAAATTCTATGAGCTGTATGACTACTAAGATGAAGAAATGTACTCATGTGCAAGAACATATTTTGAACATGATCAACATAATGCATGAGGTAGAAGTACATGAGGCTACCATTGATGAGTGAACTCAAGTCAGCATTATACTTGAATCATTCACACCTGCTTTTTCTGCGTTCACCACCAACTATGTTATGAACAAGTTGCAATTCAACATGACTCAGTTGTTGAATGAATTGTAGAGTTTTGAGCACTCAACAAGAGTATGACCAATGAGGGTGAGGCAAATGTTGCTGAGCAAAAGCCTTCTTCCACTGTTGTTAATGGTAACAAAAGGAGAACAATGGTAAGGGAAAGAGTAAGAATAAGAAAGGAAAGAAAGCCAAAACATCATCAAAGGCCAAAAAGAATAAGAACGATAACAAACCCAAGGAAAAATGTTTCCATTTTGGAGATGAAGGTCACTGGAAGAGAAATTGTCACAAGTATCTCTCCGAGCTGAGAAAGAAAGGTAAATATAATTTACTTGTACTTGAAGCTTGTTTAGTGGATTATGGTTTGTCATACTGGATTATAGATTCATGAGCCACTAACCATGTATGTTCTTCTTTACAGATGCTTGATTCGTAAAGAAAGTTTGCTGATGATGAAGTGATAGTGGGAATTGACAGTGGTGCGCTCGTATCAGCCAGAGCATTGGGACATTCGTTTAAATTTTGAAAATAATTATCTTATTTTGAACGATGTTTATTTTATTCTTGGATTTTCTAGAAATTTGATTTCTTTATCGTTATTGCATGAACAAAGTTTTGATATATCTTTTGATAATAATAAGTTAATTATTTTTAAGAATGGATTCGATATTTGTCATGCAAGAGTTTCATATGGATTGTATATGCTTAAACCAACTGAACGAACATTAAATAATTCAGAAATATTTAAAGTAGTAAATCCTAAAAGTAACAAACGACCATCTCATCATTAACTGATAAACGACAACATAGAAATCAGTGTTCATGTTCAGAAAACCCCGGTGCAACGTCGTTGTGGGAGGGTTGTAAGACAACCTATTCATTATGAGCTGAAGGCACATGTCCTAGTGTCAGACACTGATAAAGACGATTCGTTAACCTTTAAAAAGGTGACGGATGATCCTAAAAATGAGAAATGGCAAGATGTCATGAACCAAGAAATGGAATCAATGAATTCCAATTCTGTCTGGAAACTTGAAGATCCACCTAAAAAAGTCAGGCCCTTAGGATGTAAATGGGTATTCTAGAAGAAAAAGGTGCAAATGAGAAAGTAGAAACATTCAAGACACGACTATTAGCCAAAGACTATACTCAAAGGGAAGGAGTCGATTATGAAGAGACATTCTCTCCCGTTGCCATGCTAAAATCCATTCACATTCTTTTATTTATAACCGCTATTTTAAACCATGAAATATGGCAAATGGATTTCAAGACAGCCTTTCTGAATGACTCTCTTAAAGAAAACATCTATATGATGCAGCCAGAAGGGTTCGAGAAAAAGTGGCAATATTAGAAAGTATGCAAGTTGCTTGAATATATTTATGGATTGAAGCAAGCATGGATATCTTGAAATCTTACTTTTGATGAAACTATTAAATCATATGGTTTCGAACAAAATGTTGACGAATCTCGTGTTTATAAATACATCAAATATAGAAAGTGATTTTCTTAGTTCTTTACGTAGATAATATCTACTTATTGGGAATGATGTGAAAACTTTGTCGAAAGTAAAGAAGTGGTTAGTTAAGAAATTCTAAATGAAATTTTAGAGGAGCGAGCTATATTCTAGGCATTTAAATCTTAAGGGGTAAGAAGAATAAGCTCTTGGCACTTTCTTAGGCGTCTTATATTGATAAGGTGCTAGAAAATTCTCTACGAAAAATTCCAAGAAAGGTCAATTACCGACCAAACATGAAATTGTCCTTTCCAAGAAGCAGTGTCCTAAGACATCTCAAAAGGAAGAGGATATGAGAAAGGTTCATTATGCTTCTGTAGTCGGGAGTCTTATGTATGCCATGTTGTGTATGAGATCGAATATCTATTATGCGGTAGGAGTTGTTAGTCATTATCAAACAAATCCTGGTATTGAACATTGGATTCCTGTAAAACACATTCTCAAGTATCTTCACAGAACGGGAAATTATATGTTTGTTTATTCATGTAGAGACCTGAATCTTAGTAGATATACTGATTCTGAATAAGATAAGGATAGTCGAAAATCGATGTCTGGATCATATACCAAAGAGATGTGACTATTATGAAGATAACGTCAGATCATAACCTGACCGATCCTTTTACTGAAACATTTCCTGTGAATTCGTTTGAGGGTCATGTGCAAAATATGAGATTGAGAGAGATGTCACATTTGCTTTAGGGTAAGCGGGAGATTATTGGGCATAGTGCACTCAATGCATGTGTAAAGACATTTTTAATTTGAAATTAATAAAATTACATTTTTCTTATAATTGTCCTTTTAAATTATCATTGAATAATTTGTATAAATATCTAAACATTTCATATTCATTAATGAGACTATGATCTTGTATTAGTACGAGATAATTAAGATCATAGATAACGAAAAAAATAGTCTGCAACATATTAAAATATGAAATCTTTAATGAATGGTTGCTAGTACGGTTCACTAAGCATCTTGAATGCAAGTGATCAAGATCCAGATTGCTGATGTGGATGGATTGAATGCACTTTATATAATTAGATTATATAGGACAAGACCGATGTGAATTAATATCTTTATTAACTTACCATTTATCATAAAGATTTAATACACATCACTCGGATGATCATATGTAGATCAGTCTAAATCCTGAGTAGTCATGAACTTCTATACATTTCTACTGGATCTTTTAATTCAATAATTAAGATTTGTTTGTAAAACAATAATGACTTTTATTTTGAAAATTCAGTGACATGCATGGCTGGGAATATGATCTTATAAGATTTGGAATCTAAGCTTTCTTAACGGAACGTATATTGGTTCCCTTGAGTATTAATTCTAGAGCTGAATGGTTATTGAACTCAAATTTATAATACAATTATAAATTGACCGTTTACTAGTGAATTAATGGTACTTAAGGATCAAAAGGTAATTTGAAGGGTAAAATGGTAATTTTGTCTAATTCTAATTTTACGAACCAATAATTGGAGGACAAAACTACATGAAGTAATTATAACAATGGACTTACAAGCGATTGTTTTATAAATATATTTTGTAATTACTAAGAGTACAATTTTATATTTATAGTAGAGTAATAATTGAATTAATAAATAAGATTATTTAATTAAAGACTTTAATTAATAATCTGGTTTATTAGAGCTTAGTATTATGAGTCTATGGTCCTCGAGCCACCTCTAGACTACACAGTCTAAAGTGTGAATGTTTTGGGACATAAGAAAATGACTAGTTTGTAAAATGAATTAAATTTCTGGGGTAAATGTATAATTATGAGATAATTATGTGAAATTAATTAATTAATTAAATTATTTATTGTAATTTTTGGATATTATAATTACATAATTATATCGATTAATTTTGTATTAATCGATAAATAAGGTGGTATATTTGATTTATGAAATTTAATAATATTAAATTATTATGAGATAATAATTTGAATTTGAATTAACTAATCTGTCAATTTTGAACTAACAGATAAGTTAGTTGAGAGGTGTGATTAGATAAGTTTATTTTGAATTAACTGATATCTAGATACTTATCTAATTAAAATAAATAATAAATTTAAAAAATTGTCACGTGACATGTTGGACTGTCATACGTCAATCACTGTTTTTTAAATCAGAGATTAGCATGACACATTCTAGTGACACGTAACACACTATAGTGCCACACGACACTACATATATATATATATATAGAGAGAGAGAGAGAGAGAGAGATTATTCTATTGGCCTCATTGAAGCAATCTCCAATTCTCTCTCAGAGTTATATCTCAAAAAGTCATTCTCCAAATCTCTAGATCTCATGTGTTGAGTACGTGTTTAAATAGAAAATTATTCTTAAATTATTTTACATGCACACACACGTCCTAGTGTGCTTGAGGATTGGTTCAGAAGATCTCGATGTGGATCTCACAGTCCGTTGTTCATGGAATCTCAAGTTCATTATTAGCGAGGACGCTTAATAGACTACAAGAGGTATAATTCCTTTCTTTGTATGTCTATGATTTAATATATAGATATATAATGGATCCGATGAGAAAAAATAATTTTCATTAATAATTATTTTTTAGAACCTGTGGCATCGCAATTATTTTCCGATCGATAATTTTTTTAAAAGCCAAACGTCTCCGTTGTGCTCCGCAGTTCCAACATATGATAGCCATATATGCCTAAAATTATGATACACGACTGGCATTGGCTTCTTTGAAAAACAAAGGATTGACATTGCTAGTTTTGAACATCGAGTTTATACTCATTCCCGTATTGTAGCTGCAAGCTCCATGAAATGATTATAGGAAGACAGATTGTATACCCTTTGCTATACTTTCATTTCTGTTCGATACAAATACCAAGTCATCCAAGTCTCCAATAACCTCGTGCAGCCTATCAAAGAATCATTCCCGCGATGATTCATTCTTAGAGTTAGCAATCTCAAAGTCAAGTGGATATACATGATTATGCACATCTTTAGGAGTTACAATGAACATTGTCCCCCTTTATTTTGCTTTTAATGATGTTCCATTGACAACAATTACAAAATGTATACAATTAAGAAATCCATGAATCGAGGCTCCAATCGACATGAAGAAGTATTTGAAATGGTTATATTCATCAGTCTCTATATGAGTAATAGTACCTAGATCTTCGCCTCTAACATGTGATAGTAGGATGATAGCCTCATATATGAACTTTCAGGTGAACCTCGAACTAGAGACAATAAAACTTCCCTAGCCCTCCAAGATTTGTCATAGCGTATATTGATGTCATAATCCTTAAGAACATCTTCGATGATATCTTTCGGCCTATAAATCTATCCAACACCGATGTATTTTGATTTTATGCAATGACCAACCAATAAGCTTGTTGCTAGACGATGATCATGTTGTTTGATGTCAAATGAGCACGTATGAGTATTTATGAACTTTGTTATTTTAAATTAAATTGAAAATTGTACCTTAATAGCACGTAGCCTCCATGAACATGTTTTCTCAGCAACAATGTCGGTATAGATTTGAAGACTTTAAACTCAAAGTTTTGACGAATTGCCAGGAGTCCAACAATTCTTTGGAGCTCTTTTCTGTCTTGATAGCGTTCTTCTGTATCTAACATATCTGGGATACTTACATGCTCATAATCCTTTAGTTGTGATAATCTCAGAGCATTATAAGATGGTCATGATGAAGATGCAATTTTACTTGGCATTGGTGGAGGATGTGCATTAACCTTGGTCTTCTATTCAAATCTGGTAAGGTGGAAGGGTTATCCCATATTTCTTCTTCGTATAGCCCAAAATCAAGATCATCATGAACACCGATATCAAGCCTACCATCACTGTCAGGATGTTCAAGTTCATCATCATTAACATCTTGTTAACAATCATCATCATCGTATCTTCCAGAGTAATACTCCCTTTAATGGAAATCGTCATTATGATTGTTCTCATCACTATCAACCATTGTTTCACCCATAAAATATGGAATGTGACTACAATGATCTTGTTGCGAGGGTGCTATTTCACGAACTTGAATTATTTCACCCATAAAGCATGGAATGTGACCATAACGATCTTGTTGTGAGGGAGTTGGTTCACGAACCTGACTTGTTTCACCCATAAAGCAAGGAATGTGACCATAACGATCATGTTGTGAGGGAGCTATTTCAGTAACCCGACTTTGACATGTAATATTATCAACAATTTTCCTAGGCTTGGATTTGAGAGTGACATATAAAGGAGTACGAAGTGCTTTAGAACTATTCTCGGTAAGGAAAAACCTTATGCGGCAATCATTTAAAATTTCAGTAGGTGTGGAGAGCACATGAGTCTTATATAAAAACTTCATAAAAATATTGTACTTAATTGGATCAACATTTATTTCATCGTGTATAATACTGGATAACTCTTGGTAAGTACAACTTGATGGTATGTCTAACGGTGAGCTTACCATACCATTAAAAATGAATGAAGCACGGTTTCTCTCCCACTTACCACCGTATACCACCAATATTCAAATTTTAGACAAATCTATTTAAGACAAAAAAACTTTCACCTATAAAGTTTATTTAATTTTTTAGTAGTTATTTTTTATGAATAATAATTATATTTATTCTCATTAAGGAACCAGAAACCATGTTACTACTTGAAGGGTTCAAGTAGTGGTTTATAACTACTTGACCCTTAAAATAGTTATTTTGATTCTTGCAGTCAATCATCCAGAGAGCATGTGACTACTTGAAAGGTTTAAGTAGTTATAAAATATTACTTGAACCCTTCAAGTAGTCATTGATCTAGAGAACTTCTGACTACTTGAAGGGTTCAAGTAGTATTTTATAACTAATAGAACTTTTCAAGTAGTTATTTTGATTCTCTTAGTTACTTATCTAGAGAGTGTGTGACTACTTGAAGGGTTCAAGTAGTTATAAAATATTACTTGAACCCTTCAAGTAGTTATTTTGATTCTTACAGTCAGTTATCCAGAGAGCATGTGACTACTTGAAATATTCAAGTAGTTATAAAACATTGCCTGAACCCTTCAAGTAGTCATTTATCCAAAGAAGTTGTGACTACTTGAAGGGTTCAAGTAGTATTTTATAACTACTCGAACCCTTCAAATAGTCATTTTAATTTTCTCAGTCACTTATCTAGAGAGCATGTGATTATTTGAAAGGTTCAAGTTGTTGTTTATAACTACTTGAACCCTTCAAGTAGTTGATTTTATTATGACAGTAGTAAAGCAGCAGTAAAGCAGAGACCACTTGACTATTTAAAAGGTTCATAACTGGTCTCTAACTACTTGAACCCTTCAAATAGTTATTTTTTCTTGCATGAATAACCCAAACATCAATGGCCACTTGAAATATTCAAGTAGTTGTTCCATCCAAATAGTTAGTTTTATCCTGTCATTACTCGAACCATTACTTGTAGAATTTTATGCGTAAAAAATGAGAGAAGAACGGGTACCAATCTACTCTCGTTGAAGAAGTAGAAGACGGAGAAAAATAGGTACCAGTCTACTCTCGTTGAAGAAGAAGAAGGAGAAGAATGGGTCAGGTATCGCTATTGAAGGATGGGTCACATGGTCTCGAAAAAGTAGAAGAAGAATAAAAGAAGAAGAATAAGAAGATGAAGAAGGAGCAGCAGCAGAAGAAGAAGAATGACATTTTTGTAAAAGAAAAGAGAGAAGAAGCAGGAAATGAGAGCTAAGAGTGGAGGAGTGTGAATCTATCAAACATTGTTGATTTGATCTTTGCATTGGAAAGAGAAAAGAAATGATAAGGAAAGAGAGAATGATCATTGCTTGATGTTGATTGTGCTGGAAAAGACTAATGAAATATCCACTGCCACGTGAACAAGCAGGGCCAACCAAAGGGCTCGCAAAAAGTGGCAGAAAAGCAGAAATGGGAGAGAAGACTGGTGTCATGATACACCCATAAACAAATGAAGGAAAAGTTGACTGGTCAACGGGAAAAGACTAACGAAAGACCCACAGTTTCAAGAACGGGAAAAGATTGATGGAGGACCCACGCCTCTAGAATGGGAAAATGAACCTGAGACTTAGAGAACTACCCTGAATGAACAAGACACTCGTTGAACTATGCAAAAACAGAAATGACAATGATTAGAAGAAGAACGGGAACAGACGAAAGAGATCCAGAATGACAATCAAGTGGTAGTGATTGATTAGTGAATGAATCCAATAAGACAGAATGGCTGGCTACCAAGTGAGTACGAATGGTTGGTTCGAACCACAAGAAATCACCAAGTGGCTATTACTGATTGACGGCTGAATGAGACATATGAAAATGATAAATAAGGAAGGGAAATGGGCCTATACCTAGAAGAATGATCCCCACGAATATGACTGATCTCTAGGCATAATGAGTATCTCCGAGACCATAGAGGAAGGATAATCATTCCCCACTCTTTTATTATTATTCTAATCAACTCATGTAAATTAGGAAGTGTATATAAGGCTAGTGTATTAAATGAAATACAAGCATTTCAAGACAACTAAAACAAATACAACTCAATGCATTTACTCATTACATTCTCTTATTCTTAAACTCTCTCTCTCTCTCTCACACACACACACACACACACACACACACACACACACACACACACACACACACACACACATAAACCAACTCTTATCAATACTTTTCCCTTTGATCCATGATTAGAGGAAAAATTCCTTTATAGCGGGCCATGAGTATAAATTCTGAGTTTTAGAAAATGGGTATAAAAATCCTAAGCAAAAAATAGAAATTGTGTATTTATCTAAGTAACCCTTAACAATTGAACTCAAACGTGAGATTAAAAAGGGCATAATAGACATATCATTACAATTTTTAATACACAATAACTAAAAAGCTACATTTATCTACTTCAAAATTTTTTAGGCCATTTCATAACTTACTATTAACAAACTGGACTATCTACTATGATTTCTGTTTAGGTAAACTACAGTTTTACCCCCTGTAGATTGAGATAATTTTCATTTTAGACGTTACACTTTAAAAATTTATAAAGTAGACCCTACAGTTATATTTTGCATTCACGTTAGACCTTTCGTTGGATCTCTGCTTAAAACTATTAACGGTCCTTCACGGTTTGCTGATGTGACATTACGTGGCAAGTACTTGAATGTCACGTCAAATTTTTAATTTACCCAACTGCCACGTAGAGATGAATTACCCAAATTACCCATTATCCCCCCGGCTTTCTTCTTCCCTGAAATCAAACTCTAATAGCCATTTTATCAATCTTGATTTCCTCTATGTATGCCCATAAAAAATTTCTCATGCTCTCATCATTCCCCCATAAAAAACAAACAACAGAATACTAAAAAAAAGAAAATATTTTCTCATTTCTAATTAGTCTCCAATGAACTAAACAAAACAATTCAATACCATAAACAACAAACAATAGAAAACCAAAAAACGAAAACATTTTCTCATTTCTAATTAATCTCCAATAAACAAAACAAAACAATCCAAGCCCGCCAAGGAAGAATGTGGTCGAGGGAAGAAGCAACATCAACGCCCGCCCAGGAAGAACGGGGTCGAGGGCAGAAGCAACATCAACGCCTGCCTAGGAAGATTCAGAGACCAAATGCGGCACTATCGAAGTGCGATCTATGGTAGAAAACCTAAGGGCTTCGGTCTTGTTCAAATACATGGAAGCATAGGCACTTCGATCGGTGACAGAGGAATATTTTTTTGGCGAGTTATGAAGCGAGCGTGTCCAAAACATGGTACCGACTCGATGGGATGTCAGAGAGGGAACGAGCGGATGAGTATACGTTGGAAAGATTCGAACTCGCAGAGGCTGGTACCGCCCCGTACGAAGGAAGGTTGTAGTCATATAGCTGATTGGCCATTTCTGTCAATCCACCGTATAAGCTTATGTGGTTCATGAAGCCAAAGATCTGATTTTTGAAGAAGTCAACATGTTTGCAAAAGATTTCGAAGAAGGATGTGGTAGAGAGAGAGTGAAAGAGAGCGTAACAGATGAGAGATTTCAAGGGAGAGAGGTTTCCGAGAGATGGAGAGAGAGACAGAGAGTTTTAAACACTCAGAGAGAGAAATAGTTGAAAAAGTGATTAAAGGGAGAGGGAACTCAGATAAGAAGAAAGAAGAGGGGGAATTAAGGGTATTTTGGGTAATTCATCCTACGTGACAGTTAGATAAATTAAAAAACTGATGTGAGATTAAATTACTTGCCACGTAGTGCCAAATCAGCAAATCGTGATGGACTGTTAATATTTTTAAGCGGAGATCTAACGGAAGGTATAACGTGAATGTAAAATATAATTACAGAGTCTACTTTATAGATTTTTAAAGTATATAGTCTAAAATAACAATTACTCCAAATTACAGGGGGTAAAACTGTACTTTACACTTTCTGTTTTAGTATACTGGGTAAATGAGTTTAGCACGGGGGTATTGGATTGGGCTTGGCATTTGGATGAGAGACTTAAGCCTGAAACCTGTCTATGACGTGATATGAAATACGAAGTGGATTGCTTTGGCCGAGCGCTTAAGCTCCTTCCTAGCTACAAAGTGTAGTAAATGAAAGAAAGCATGGAGGAAATGAAAAGGAAATATGCAAGTGATTTGCTTCTCTAAGTATGGAAGCTTCCGTAACTTCAATGGGGTATTGTATGTTATTCAATCGAGGAAGACCATGAACAATGGCTTCATATCGGTAAGAGATTTGAGCCTGAGACATTTTAAGAACGAGGCTTGTCCTGAAAAAGACTTTAATCCCTCCAATGACTACTAACTGAATAATTAAAAGAAAATAAACTCAACACGAACGAGATCAAATACTTAATAACATCTTTTTACTGCTTGAATGCCTGAACTACAGAGAGTTTGTATGATGAAAAGAGTTGAATGAGCAAGGGAATGTAGTTGGTGAAGGAGGAAAATGGTGCTTGTGAGGGGTGCGTTTGAGCTAGGCATGGATTTTTTCCATCCATGAAAGCTTTTAACAGAGCTTCAATGGAGGTTTTCGTGCCTCTCGGTTGAGTTATCAATCAACCTTTCTTGGCCCCTATTTTATTGATGTTTGGCTATGGGCACTTGGTGATTCTTTGTCGCGCGCTGACTTCCGGCTCGTGTGAACACCAAGATTGGTCACTTCATTGGTGAGATTCACCAAGAGTTTCCTCTTTTGGTGGATATTCTAAACACATGTGATGTGCTTCCTCTTTGGGATAGCTACTACTTGTTAATACTTTAATGAGATTCTTCTTTACTTCCGTTGCACCAATGGGTGTCTTCTTCTTTATATGGTGCAAGTTCAGTTGTCTAAGACGGTTGGGAAAATGCCTCTTTTTTAGATGGGCAAGTAACTATTACTCTGGATTGTTTATCATCCTTAGCTCACATGGTATTTCGTGACCTTTATGCGCGATAAATTTTGGGTTGAGGCCCATCACATTCAGTTGCCTTCCACATTTATGGCTTGGGCTTAGGACTTGTAGAAATATGTGGCTCGTTGCATTGGGCTCATCCTCGATGGCCCAATTACTCCTTTGGGCTGGCGTGCATCGGGATGTCCGCTCTTTTTTCTTTTAGTTTTAGAGAAAATTATACTTTACTTTCTCAAACTATCACTAATAGACACTTTCAACTATAAAATTTAAAAGGTTATAGTTTAAACTCTAAACTATCTGAAACATACAATTATAACCTTAAATATAACATCGTCTACTACATGTTATTTTTTTTTGTAAAATGATGACATTTTTTTATCTGAGATGATGTCGTTTTATCTAATAGGCATAACTTAATCAAGAAATCAAACAAACCTCATAAACACAAACAAGAAATGAGAAGAGAGAAGACATGAGGAGAGATCGACGTTAGTTATCTCAAAGCCAGACTGGAAATAACTAAAAATTGTAGAAAAAAATCTCTAGTCTTTGTTTGAAGAGGGAAAGGGAGTGGGGTTCTTCAGGTCAATTGGTCGAAAGGGCAAAGAGGGATTTGGGTTTTTGTGTTTATGAGATATGTTTGTTTCTTGACTATGTTATCCCTAGTACTAGATCAAACGATGTCGTTTCAAATAAGGAAAAGTGACGTTGTGTTAAAAAACTAATGTGTAGTATGAAATACATTTATGGTTAAAATTATGAGTTTAAGATAGTTCAGGGTTTAAGATGTAACTTCTAAAGTTTAAGATTTAAAGTATCTATTACTGATAATTTAATAAGGTAAAGGGTAATTTTCCCTTAATTTTATGTTTCTAGTGGGGTCCAACATCTTTATATATCCTCTCTCTCACTTCACACTTCGAGCACATTTAAATATTATATTTTTCCTTCCTTCTTATTTTAGCACTTTTTACATATAAAAAGTTGATATTTAATCATATTTTAAGACTAAAGTGTAATAAACACCCTGCACTTTTTAATTTTTACAAAATATATCTTTAAATTTCTTAATTGATCATTTAAATCCTTATACTTTTTAAAAATCTGCAAAATATACCCTTCTCTCACGTCTGATTTCGAGCTCCATTTCACGCCCGATTTCAAGCTCTATTTCACGGCACCTTCAACGCAACTCCCTCGATTCTGAGCTCGAATTCACTTTTGCTAGTTTATCTTCGAGCTCGAGATCTGATTCCTGATTTTCCTTGATTTTCTTGGTTGCTTTATCTTCGAGATCTGTTTCTAAATCTTTTGATTCTATTAATTTTCTTAGCTGCTTTATCTTCGAGCTCGAGATCAGTTCGAGCTTCAATTTTTTGTTGCTTTATCTTCGAGCTCTAGATGGTTCTATTAGTTCTCTTCTCTTCAATTTTGTAGGCTTTTTTGCTAATTTTTAGTAATTTTATTTGCTAATTTTTACACGAGGTTATGCTTTGTACTGAATGATTTCGAGGCCTTGAGTGTGATATTATTTGCTAATTTCTATGCTTTGAATGTGATATTGTTTGTTAATTTGTTTAGATTTCATGGCATCATCTTCAAGCTCTTTGCGATCACGTGAAAATATCATTCTGATAAAATATTATTATTGTGGACTGATAGTTGAAGTGAAGATTTCACGTACTCGTTAAAATCCGGGTAGGAGATTTTATGGATGTGTAAGATATGGGAGTGGTGCATCTTGTGGGTATTTTAAATGGCTAGATCAACCTCATCATGGGAGATTTAAAAGCATTATAGAGGGACTCAATGAGAAAATTTCATAATTAGAAACCATTGTCAATGGTCTGAATGAGAATTTGAAGTAGAGAACATATGTGAATAGATTGAAGAAACAAAGAACAATTTTGTTCAGTATATTGATTATGTTTGTATATTGTCATGTTTGTTCAGTATATTGGTTATGATTGTATATTATCATGTTTTTTATATGTGATATGAGATTTTAATTATTATGTACTTTGAACCCTCTGCAAATTTCTAATCAAGATATCTATTTTTCGTTAGTATATGTGTCTTGTTTCCAATCAATAAATAGACATAACAAAACTAATATGCTCATTCATCAAAAAAGCTAATGGCAATGTATCTTTCATACATAACATAACCGACGAACTAACAATTACAAAGAGTATCAACAAAAAGTAGTCTGTTCCAAAAGAGTATCAACTCATGAACTAGCAATTACAAAGAGTATCAACAAATAGTAATGTATCTTTCATACATTCTGCCATGATACAAAGAGTATCAACAAATAGTAATGTATCTTTCATACATTCTTCCCATGATACAAAGAGTATCAACAAATAGTAATGTATCTTTCATACATTCTGCCCATGATACAAAGAGTATCAACAAAAAAGTATTCTGCCCATGATACAAAGAGTATCAACAAAAAAGTATTCTGTCCATGCAACAAAAAATCCATCATGAAACCATGCCAACACCTATTCTATAATGGAGGTTGAGGTTGAGAAATTTCATTTTCATTTCTGGTGAATCTTTTAACTTGACATGGTTAACAATACTCAATTAATAAATACAAAAGCACTATAAGTATAAGCATTATATAAATAAGGCAAGTGATTAATTATTTAAGCAAAAAATATAGTACAGTATGCATAAGCATTATAGACATAAGGCAAGTGGTTAATTATGTCAATTATTTAAGCAAAAAACACCATAAGCAAAGTTTATAAAGCATTTTGCCGCAGTGCTGTGTTTAATTGAATACTTTATACAGTAGTTCGTCAACCACATGTTAAGCAATTTTTTCGATTATATAATTGGCGGTATACATTCCCAGTCATCATTATACAGTATATAATCAGGCTAACAGAAATTAGAAATTATATAGAAAAACTTACATTTTATTTGGTTCTAACACTTGAGGTCTCTGGTACATTTATAGGTTGGTTTAGTCTTCTTCTTTTGCACCTTTCTTCTTGAATTAATTGGGGCCTTGCAAGACCTTGCATTGTGCCCCCATCCATGGCAGTTTCCGCAATGGAGTGTTTTCCTTTTATGAGGAATCCTAGTGGTGTTTTCCTCATCTTCACCTTTTTCCCTAGCATTCTTTAGCCTTCCTGGTTTCTTTCTCGGCCGTCCAAGAGACAAAGTGGGATGCATGGTCACTGGCCATTGATCTTTACTTGGAAGAGGCTTAATCATATGCTAGTAAACTTTGAGATACGTGTCTTTACTAAAACAAGGATGCACAAAATACTCTGGATCTTGACTGCTTTCAAGTATGCTTAACACCGCATGGGGACTAGGAATTCCTGTAAGCTTCCATTGACGACATCAACAATTCTTGTTGCTTAAATCCAAGGCAAACTAAGAGCCATAACAATGTTCAACTTCATACATACCATCACCAACCTAATGTGTAATATAATTAACTGCATCTTACTTGAATTTGTTTAACTTCTTCTGTATATTTGGACAAACAATGCCATAATGTGCCTCCATCTCGATCTCCTCCTTATGAACTCCAAACATGAAATTATCGATTTGTATCTTGCCTCAATGATGAAAAAGTTAAATGCCTCAGCCATGTTGTTAGTCAAATTGTCACTCTGAACATCTATACAAAAAGCAGACCTAGACCACGATCCACGTTCCTCTTTCTCCAACCAATGATGAAAAAGTTAAATGCCTCACCCATGTTGTCTCCACCTCAACAATTTCATATGATATGGAAATATATTGTTATTCCCATCTTGACTGATTGCACATAATAATTGTCCTCCAAAGGATCCTTTCAGATGACACTCATCGATAGATATCACGGGCCTACAACCAGCAAGAAACTCCCTCTTGCACGCATCTAAACATACATAAATCTATTGGAATACGTGTTGCTTGATCTTCATCAGCATGGAACTTCCAACATTAAATTTCTCAACTACAGCACAATAATCCCACAATTAGGTAATTTGCATTTCATGAAACCTGTGTATAATTTTTAAAGCTTTCTGCTTCGCCCTATAACACATATGCATTCAAACATGGACTTGATAATCTCTTTGAATCTGACCTTGCAAAGCACCAATATGCCTTGAAGGGTCATCCCTAAAGTTTTTCAAGTACTTTTGAGCGATCCATCTTGAGGTCATTTTCGCATTGACTCTATGACTAGGATAGTTAACATCCTAAATGTCTTAATTAGAAATGCATCATTTCTTTGTGTTTCAGATGCATAAATCATCCAACCATAATTTCTCCTACGAACTGCAGTGACTCTTGTTTTGTCATTCTGTTTTAAAATATAATCAAACCCATGTTTAATTGCAAACTTCTTCAATGACTTCTTAAAAACTCGATGACATCTAAATATCATTCCTTTCTCTAAGTGAATAGGTTTCCTCATTCCAATTTCCTCATGGAACCCAGGGTGCCTATGTCGTGTTGTTTCTTCATCAGAAAAACTATGCCAAATGTCATATCATCACTATCCACATATTCAAATAAATGATCAAAGTCTTCATCATCTAAACTATCATCATTAGATTCATTTGAAGAGTCAGTGTCATTGCAATTATAATTTCCTCATCACTCGACTCAGACCCATTAGTTTCATACAAGTCTTATGCGCTTCATCCACTATAGGGATATGATTCCATCTAAGTTCAGGAAGTGCTTGGGGGAGTTCATCTGGGACATCAGGACAATCGACTCCATGTTCTAAAAACACTTGAACAACCTTACGTTTCTTATTATAAATGTTATCCAACATTGTATACACATCTCTATAAGAATTAAGGACCTTCAAACCATCGTGAAATGTCTCGGTTTCAAATTTATACCAATAGTCTACAACATTAACATACCCCAAATCTCTAATCATATCATATATCATATCAATGATATGAAATCAGGATCTAAATCTTCTTTTCTCAAGACATCACCACCTTCATATCTAGTTATTGGAGAAAACCTTATCCTTCAACCATGATGCAACCTGAAAGCAATGGTTTCCATTCTGTTAATTAGAACAAATAAAAACAAGGAGAATAAACAAACCAAAATTTAGAAAAGGGACCCACCCATAACTGACTAAATAACACAATAAAATAGTAGGTAAATGGAACATAAGGGGCCAAACACTCAATATAAATCCTAACACATAAGAAAAACACAAAATCGACAACCACAAAATATATATATCCATCAAAACTAGACTATTATATCTAAATCCTAACAAAACAGAATGTTTAAATCGAAGACAAACCTGAAAGTTTTCTTTAAGTGGAACAATGAAGACAACAGGAACCACAGAGAAATCAATAGAGAAATCAAAAACAAACCACAGAGACCACAGAGAAATCAACAAAAAACACAGAGAAATCAAGAGAACCACAGAGAAATCAGTTCCACCAGATTTTGAGCAAATAAATCAAAGACGAACCTGAAAAAAATGGAACAATGAAGCGAACCAGAAACTAAACTAGATTTCGAGCAGATATCGATCTCGAGCTAATAAACTAAAAGAAGAAACCAGAAAATGAATACCAGATTTTAAGCTACTAAATCGAAATGCAATTCCGAAAGGAAATTTTGAGCTACTAAATCGAATACCATATTACTAGAGAACTCGATCTCGACTGCTTCGTTGATGATGAAGTCGATCTCGAGCCTCTCCTTTCAGCTCGTGCAAGTGCTAGGATGGAGCTTGCCATGCCCCTCTCTTCTTCGAGCTGAAGGTTTTCTTTAACTGGGGTAGGTTTCTTAAGGAGTTCCCTCTCTTAGTTTCTATTAAATAGTAAACGCGAGAGATGTTGGATCGGTATGACACCCTTACAGAGAGCGTGTGTTTGTGATTGAAGTTTTAAGAATGAATAATCTCAAAGAAGAATTATAATGAATCAATGCAAGCAAATATAAATAAAGAGATTAAATAATTATGCACTAATATAAAGAGGATAAGGGAAGAAGAATCGAACACAATGATTTTTACGTGGTTCGCACACTTTACCTACATCCACGTTCCAAGGCTCCTCCTTGAAGTTTTCACTCGAATCACGTTATTCTTCACGGGTGAAGATCAAACCTTTACAACCAATTGATTTCAACGGCATCAATCACGCCCCTCACTTCTCTTTTATAGATTAAGAGATTACAATAAAAAAACTCTCTTAAAGAGTAGATATACAAATTTTCTCTCACAATATCATGAAGATTTTCTCTCATAAAGTATTATAATTTTACGCTCAATTGTTGTGTCTTCAAAGCTCTAAAGATCGCTCTATTTATATGTGTAAAAAATATAGTCATTAGAGCCTTACAGCAGGGAGTGGACGGTCGCTGGCTTTGCCGATCGACCACTGGCCCGTTATAGATTAAAAAATATATTCATCAAAAAATAGACGCTCCACTAGACGACCTCTGGTGTAGAGAGTACGTTCGCTCTCGTGAAAAAATATTACAGTTTTCCTCTAACTTTTTATAGCATTTTTGAACTCCTGTCAAAACTATTTTTATAGGGTTTTCTGAACTCTGTTAAAAACTCTTTCATATTTTTTCATCACTTTACTTTACTTTCTCCAATCTTTTTTCACAAACACTTTTACCAATATATTTAAAGATGCTTCAAATGTCCTATGAGTATTTTTTCAACCAAGACCGAGGCCTTATGAATAGTCGCTTGAAGTCTCGATATACTTCATCTTCATATACTATGTGTACATCGATATTTATAATTTCCTACAGCTTAATTGTAAATGTTAGTACACATAAAATATTTTGTTATCATCAAAATAGTCTCCATGTGACATCGAATCTACAATCTTCTCCTTTTTTATGATGACAAAATATTGATTGTAAACTCCCCGCACCCTTTATTATCATAAAAAATTAATAACATTCTCCCATTATAAAACTTTTAAGAGTACAATTTGTTAATCAAAATAAATTATTTTTCTCTTTAGGAAATATATAATTCTCCCCCTAAAGATGTGCAATAATATGCCCACAGTCCATTAAAAGTTTGGGGATTATATTCAAGACCATTTTAAAACTTCTCCTTTTTTAAATAACAACAAATTTCATTTAAATTCAAAGATATTTCTCTTTCAAAAACATCATAGCTCCCCTATGTATTTTTGATGATTTTTGTAATTAAAAACATTATATAAAAAAACACAAACACACATACACACCTAAATATCTTGAAAACTTAAGTGATTTTTCTAAGTTTATTATATTTATAAAAAAAAATGAGTCTACTCACCTCATCTTCATAGGCCATGATGCATAAGTTTACCTTTTCGTATTCTTTGATGTAGATATCATTTTCTTGACCTTTATTCTTCAAGGTACCTTGTCTCTTCTTTAGCAATTTCCTGAACTTGTTCATGAAATAAACGAGGTCTTCATCACCATCTTCATCTTCTTCACTTGTAGAGATTTCATTAGATTTAAATGCCATGCTCTCTTTTATTGCTGCACACTCTTCTCTTTCCTTACATATCATCTTGTATGTTAATAACGATCTCATGAGTTCTTCAAGTTAGAACATGTTAAGATTTTTAGCTTCTTGGATCGCAGTTACTCGCTTTCCCATACTTTTGATAGACTTCTCAAGATTTTACTAACAAGCTTATCATTCGAGTAAGTTTTTCCAAACTATTTTAGAGTATTTGTAGTATTCATAAATCGAGAAAACATTTCACTAACACATTCATAATCCTTCATCTTGAAGAGTTCATATGCATGAGCATGCTAACTTTAGAATTTTTTACTTCTTGCGTTCCCTCATGAGTTACTTCAAGCACATGCCAATTTTTTTTTGGGAATTACACATGGAATTCTATTAAATTAATTTCTATTTAATGCACAATATAATATGTTCATAACATTAGAATTTAAAGAAAGTTTGATTTTATCATTCTTCTTTAAATCAAATGATTTTGGAACATATGGACCATTTTCAACTATTTTCCATAATTTTAATTAAGAGATTGTAAATAAATTCCCATTCTAGCCTTCCAATAATTAAAATCATTTCTATCAAAGAGAGGAGATTCTAGAAATAGATTGTCCTTGTTGATAAAAATTTCCACACAAAGATTCCGTAGCTCAAGACGATGAAATCTTACTAATTAGAGCACCAAGCTTTGATACCAATTATTGGATGGGTATGGCAACTTTAGAGCAAGCGTGTGTTTCTGATTTAAGAAAGAATAATCTCAAAGAATAATTATAATGAATCATGCAAACAAATATAAATGAAGAGATTAAATAATTATACAATAATGTAAAGAGGATAAGGGAAGAAGAATCGAACATAGTGATTTTTACGTGGTTCGGTACACCTTGCCTACTTCCACGCTCCAAGACTCCTCCTTGACATTTTCACTCGAATCACGGTCTTTCTTCACGGGTGAAGATCTAACCTTTACAACCAATTGATTTCACACGCACCAATCACGCCTCACACCGAATGCTTCTACGGGTTACAGAACGCCTCTCCTTTTCTTTTATAGATTAAGAGATGACAATAAAAAACTCTCTCAAAAGTAGATATACAAATTTTCTCTCACAATATCATGAAGATTTCTTCTCACAAAGTATTGAAATTTTATGCTCAAAATTGTTATGTCTTCAAAGCTCCAAAGGTCCCTCTATTTATAGGTGTAAAAAATATAGTCGTTGGAGCCTTACTGTAGGGAGCGGACGACTGCTGGCTTTGCAAGTCAACCGCTAGTCCATTAGAGATTTAAAAATATATCCATTGGGAAAATAGATGCTCCACCAAATGACCTCTAGTGTAGAGCGGAAGTCCACTTACGTGAAAAAAAAATATTCTGATTTTCCTCTAATTTTTATAGCATTTTTGAAATCCTGTAAAAACAGTTTTATAGGGTTTGTTGAACCCTGTTAAAACTCTTCCATATTTTTTCATTTACTTTTTTTTCTTGAATCTTTTTCCACGAACACTTTAACCAATATATTTCAAGATTCTCTAAATGTCCTAGGAGTATTTTTTTCATACAAGACTGAGACCTTATGAATAGTCGTTCGAAGTCTTGATATATTTTATCTTCATACTCCATGTGTATATCGATATTTGTAATTTCCTACAATTTGATTCTAAATGTTAGTACACATAAAATATTTTGTTATCAAAATAGTCTCTATGAGACATCGAGTCAACAAGAGAGGGGTAGATTTGTTAATTTTTAGAAAGTGCGCGGATTTTTATATGATCAATTATGAAGTGCAAGAGTATGTTTTATAAAAACTTATAAGTGTAGGGGTGTTTATTGCATTTTAGCTTATTTTTAACCTATAACTCCTAACTTTTCATAGTTTCTTAGTGCGTTAACATATGTTTCATTTTTATCTTGTTTTATTTATATTTTGATATGCACACACTTTCTATTCTTATATGTACATATATTTATAATTTAATAATTTATTATTTATTGATATTATTTAAGGAAATGGAAATTCAGTTTGTTACCCTCCTAGCTAGTTCTAAATTGTGCAAATTTCATCCTTTCATTTAGGTTCTACGTTTGAAATTCTGTCAACTTTTATAATTGTACATCACAGAGGTAGCAAACATGCCGACAACAACACATATCGAAATTTAATAATAGAATGTATTTATAAAAGATTCTATGTAATCTCAATAACTGTATTCAGATTTATATTATAATTATAAATATATATCATTATCATCGTTTTAAAAATGATTTCATCATTTGGTACTCATGCCCACAACTTTAAACATTAGCATAAAATATATGGGCATATCAATACTAGTAAAATAGATGAACTTCTCATAGATATTTGTATCGCATTGAATAAATAAACTGATTCATAAGTTATAAAAATGCAATATAAGTTGCTTCATGTGCAAAAAGTCACATATAATTAGCAGTACCATATTCAGTGTTTAGTGCAAACAGTCACATATCAAATTTTAAGTACGGATTATTTGGATATCACTCTTTTGTGCCCGTGCCCCCTTGTTATGTTTGTTTGTTTTCTATTTGCATTGAAGTGATTTCAATTTGTATAGAAACGTGAAAGTAACATTTATAAAGAACAAGAACGTGAAGTTTAACGTTGGCTAAAAGTGCACCACGTGTCTCTGACATTCTCTATTGGTTCTCTTCAAAATTGATGTCCAATTTTGATTCTTCATCAAACCCATTATTCTCTAGTGCAAATTCAAGAAATCTTTCGATTTATGAAGTTATCTATTAACAAATATTGCTAGTGAATTTAGTGGTTGAAAAGAAGAATTCTATTGGAATTTCTTAGTTTTGATTTTTGTTTCTCAATGGTTAATCTCTCACGTCTCAAATTACTTGTTGTAAATATTGACGACTTAAGTTCATTCAATGGTATATCTAAACTTAAAATATGATAAAATTAATAAAATTTAAATCTCTATCTAATTTTTTTGAGTTTATTTTATTAAATATAAAATTTGAAATCTCCATAACATTTTATTTTTTATTAAACATAAATTTTAACTATTTAAAATCACTTCTGGTTGTTTTGCAATCTTCACTCTATTTTTTTTATTGTTAATAATTTATTAGATTTTAAATTTTAATTACTTCATTAAAATTAAATCTCACACACTCGCACTCTCTCTCACTATACACACACACTGCACCATTTACCAATTGGTTTTTCTCCGTCTCACACACTCTCTCCCTCCTGCTCACACCATTTCTGTACTACTTTCTCTCTCTCTCTCTCTCTCTCTCTCTCTCTCTCTCTCTCTCTCTCTCTCTCTTCCCCATTAATTGTGAAACTTCATTCTTCTCAAGTCTCAAGTTGTCCATTCCTCCCTCCTAGTCCTATCTCTATCCCCCCTCTCTCTTTGCCATTAAAAGTGAAACTTCATCTTTCTCAAGTCTCAAGCCCTCTCTCTCTATCTATCTATTTATCTCTCTCTCTCTCTCTCTCTGCCATTTATGGTGAAACTCCATTTTTCTCAAGTCTCAAGTTCTCCCTCTCTCCCTCCCTTTCTCTCGCTGCCATTAACGGTGAAAATCCTTTTTTCTAAACTCTCTCTCTGTAATCGTGAAACACTATTTTTTCTAAGCTCAAGTCTCAAGAAGCAGTGTCGATTTGTGTCAGGCCGCCGATTGGCCTTACGGCCCGGCACGAGTAAAATGCGTGTCGAGTCTGATCGGTAGCGTGTCAGGCTTATAACGGGCGTGGGATATGTTTTTGTGGACTGGCCAGCCCGACACACTTAATAACTGTACCCGGACATAGCCCAGCCCCCTTAAAAAGCAGCTATGCCGAGCCCGGCACAGCAACAAAGCAGGCACGTCGCCTTTCCTGCTTTGTTTTTATTTTTAGTAATTATTTAAATTATTTATTTATTCAATTTAGATTTCTAATTTTTTAAAAGTAAACTTCTATTTTTCGTTTACTTTATATTTTTTTATATAAATCATTTGATATTTTGAATGAGTCTCAACCTTATTGAGATTCTCTTATTTTAGATTTTTAGTGATGTAATTATCAAATGGTAATAAAATATTTTAAGCTTATATTTGTAAATTGGCTTTACATTTATAAGTTATGATCTGACTATGTTTTTATAATAAACAATTTCAATTTTTAATATTATGTCAAGTCAAAACCGATGGTATGATACATTTAAAGCTTAAACTCGTACTCGTCATATTCACATTTAATAGTAATGAGTTGAACAAATTTGAACAGACATACTTCGGGACCGTCAAACTTAAGAATCGGCACAATTAGATCCCGACACACATAAGACACAACGCAATTAAGCAATATATATCTAAGCGTGTCATAAAAATGGCTAAGGATGACGGGCGGTTTCGACACGCCTAAAAAGTGTACCAGGTCGGATAAGCCCGAAAGTTAGGGCCGTCGGGCCACAAATATCCTGAAAAGCCGTGTCGTACCCAAAAAAGTCGTGCCCCTGTCGTGCCATATCAAATTCAATTTATTCGAGGTAGATCTAAACTAATAAAATGAGAAACTTGATGCAATTTAAGTTTCTGGCTAAATTTTCTGAGTTTCTTAAATATGATTCTTTATTAAATATAAATTTTAACTACTAAAATCACTTCTGATTGGTTTGCGATCTTCCCTCTATTTTTGTTCATTGTTATAAATTTATTAAATGTTATTTAACAATTCAATTTAAATTAAATCTCTCAGACTCGTACTCTCTCTCAATACATACACACTTCTGAAGGAATTGACGTAGCAAAAAATACAAGATCTTAAAAAATATCGAGAAACAATCTATTTAAATTATGAATTAAGAAAAATATCTCTTAAAACGTGACGATCAACAAACGAAACCTCTTAATTTTTCTAACTATTCCTCAGACCAACAACCAAACCACGAGCGAGTGGACACTCGAATAAAATCAGACCAAAATACTAACTCATCCTTTTATTTTTCAAAAACTTGTTCGGCCAAAGTGTTTCTTTATTTAAACAAAAAATTGTTCTGGAAGAAGAATATCCAAAACGTTTAAAGTCATAGTTGTTCAATTCTCTTCTTCATTCTGTACAAAAGGAAGTTATGAAGAATATAATGACATTTCTTCACATGTGAAAGCACCCTTTGACGCACCAACGGTTGGGGAAAAATTCCCAACCGTTTGTGTTTTATTATTATTATTTTTCAATAAAATTAAATTAATTAACTAAAATTAAATAAATTAATTTTAATTAATCATTGACCTTTTACTATAAACATTGAGCTAGTTTTTAGATTACTTGATTGATTATAGGGTATTCACATTGAACCACTTATTTATTAAACATGTCTCGTCATAATATAACCTAAATCTAAGGCTAGTACGGGGACTATAAGGATACAAATACATTTGGCTACATAATTAATGAACTTTATTGATTAAATCTATAATTAAATTTATTAATTATTAATTACGATTAACTCCACTATAAAATCGTAATTGAACTCTAAGTATATTTCATATTACTCGACGTTACTATCCTTGACTAATTATTCATTATGTAAAACCCTTCCATAATATAGTATCGTATATAATTAGGTTAATTATTATCGACCTAATATTTATACACATCTTTGTATCCTTAAATTTCAAATTCATTCTACTAGTCAACTTAATAATTTTCATACTTGATGTCTTAAGTAAAATTATCAAATCTCTAATAATTCACAGAGATACTAAGCACTTAGTTTACTATGATCATATAAATGAATTACCTAAGAGGTACTATGTCACTTAATTAAAAGTGTCTATAGATTCTGCTATTGAAAATCTATGGACTCACTATCTAATAACTCAGTCATACAACTCACGGAAGATGTTGACTCATAAAGTCTTATTCTTAGTAGATCAAAATAACTAAATTATTAAATATGAACTCATAACTCTCTCAAGATTGAGAGCACTCATAAAATAATAACAATGAGTTATATTTTTATTTGATAGTAATTTACTGAAAATCAGACTCATTAATCTTTTTAATGCATTCCAAATGCACTAGTACATTAACTATGTACTCCACCTACTGACCAAGATAACTCACTCTACATAATAGAGTTAATGTACTACAATCTTTTCTTAGTAGAGCTCTCAGCTTCACTAGGCAATGAAATTAAGTATTTACAAGTCATAAAAAACTCTTGGTTAAATACATTATTCTCATGAGCTAAACTCCATATGAATCATAAACCAAGTAGTATTATTCTTGTGGACATTTTACAAAAATGTATTACACATAACATAAGAATAAAGTATGTATTATAAATCAGAATTAAATGTTTCAATAAATATAATAGAATTTCAGTGTTTTTATGGCACCTAACAATCTCCCACTTGCCATAAAGCACGTTTACAACCAGCTTAACCCTCATGTCTTTACATGTGAGCCAAAGATATTAGTGGCTAAAGTCTTTGTAAATGGGTCTACTGGGTTCTACCGATGATGTGATCTAATTGAAATTTTGAATCCACATACCAACTGGTATGAGATTCTCATCGTGATAGATAAGCACACAATCACTTGTTCTCCTAAGATGCTTGAGTATATGCTTCACAACTATCCAGTGAAATCCTCCAAGATTTAGTTGATATCAGCTGACTAAGCCTACTGTAAAATATACAACCAGTGTACAATATAACATACTTAAGATTTCCCACTACCGAAAGCAAGGGAACCGTCTTCATGTTATTTATTCCATCCTATGTCAGAAGATACCGACAAAATACTAGGTTCCAAACCTAAAAGGATGACGAGCCCTTTCTTGAAATCTTGCATTGCACACCTATACAACAAATTATTATCTATGCAGCTCAGGATAAGAACATCATTCTAAATTTAAGTCTTAAAAGAACTTAATTCTTAGAATGAAGACCATTTTTCCAAAGTCTTTGATATCATAAATTCAGACAAGCATGGTTTTCTTGATGACATTTAATTCTACATCGTTCTCAGTGATAAAATGTCATCTACATAAAATACCAAAAAAATCATTATGTTTCTTTCCTTTCTCTTGTACTGACATGACTCATTATTACCTTGATCAAAATCAAAACTCGGATTACATGACCAACATAATGTTCCTAGTCCTTAATGCATGCTTAAGTCCACGACTGGACTAATGCATCATGTTTATCATAATTCCTGAACTTTAGCAACAAATCCAAAAATTGAGACATAAAGATATTCATTTCAAGATCATCATACAAGATAGCGTTCTTGACATCTATTTACCAAAACTCGTAAACGAAAGAGCTATAAAGGATACAATATTTTTATAGACATGGGCATGATTATTAGTGAAAATGATCGGGTATAATTAATATTATCTTTCTAAGTATGTCATTTTTCATCAAGTCTAGCCTTGAAGATCTTGTCATTGCGTCTTTTCTCTCTTCCGCTTGTAGATCTTCGACACCCAATACTTTAGGGCTTCTGCAAGCTTCCATACTCCATTGGAGTTAATGGAATCAATTTTAGATTTCATTGCTTGAAGCCAATGATTTACTTTACATCATTTAAAATCTCTATGCAGTTTCTAATATATGAGTCATGTTCTTCTGAGATTGACTCGAAAGTCTCTCATTTGAACATGAATCTCCACTTAGTCGTGATCCTCTCCCACTACAATGTAGTGATTGGGATCTAACTTATGTTCTACCAAGATTACCATATCTGAATCTCCTAGGAACATTTACTTCTCATATGAATGAGAAACACTCCCACTACAATAAGGTTATGTACTACTAGGAAGTACTTCATTCTTATTCTCTTGACTACCTAGATTCTCACTAACTTCTGGACTTATCTATTACCAACTAGATTACGTGACACATGCATTATCAAAAAGTTGTTCTAAGTTTGTGTTGCATCAAGATATTCCTTTTGAAATATAGCCATCTTCCAAGAATACAATGTTTGGTACTATAAAAACAAATAACTCATATTCCTTTTTGCATAGCCTATAGCTAGATTTCATGTTGATCTACCATCTAGCTTGACAACATTCCTTTTTAGCACATGTGCTAGGCATCCACATATATAAAGGTTATGTAAACTAGGATTACAAACTTTCCATTATTCTTGTAGTGTTTCAGGCACTGCCATAGATGATGTTAGATTCAAAATATGTCGTCTATAAAGATAAGCCTCAAAAAGAAAATATGTCCGTTAAATAACTAAATATAAATCTTATTATGTTAAAAGTAAACATTTCTCCTTACTGTTACACTATTCTCCGGGTTACTCAGATGTAACTAACTGAGATACAATCTCGATATTCACCTTGTAGTATATGAATATCATTAAGAGGTATTTACTTCTTTGATCAAATCGAAGAGACATAGTTTATCTCTCCAATGCATTCTTGACTTTCGTTCTAAACCTTTTATTTCTCAAAAATTTCAGAATTAAGAAACACAAGACAAACGTAGTCATATCTAGAGTACCCGTCAATAAAATTGACATTATACCCATAGCCACCCCTCACCTAGACTTTCACTTGTCCACTCAAGTAATATACCCCAACATTAATGTCACAGACCTCTACATCCTTCTGTCTCAAAAAAGACTCTTGGTCATATACTTATCAATAATAGATTTGCTTACCAGTAAGAATTCAAAAATCTAAGAGCTATGAAGTATGTCTCTTACTAGTTTTTGAATCGTACTTAGATAATATGACCTAGACATAAGTTATAGACTTATAGTTGGCTTGAGAAACTTTTCTCTTTTATAATGTATTATGTATACTGTTATTTTACTCCATATCGTGCAACAAAAAAAATTAGAAATAAATGTATTGTCCAAGAATAGTGCAAAGAAAAACATGCAATCCTTCTCATTTAGTTTTCTGGTTTCCTAGAAACTTCACAAAGAATTGTGAATGTGATTAGTGATTTCAGAGTCTACACACCAGGACGTAGTAAAATTAATCACTAGTCACTTCTTAATGAGATATATGTTTCAGCTGTTTATAGTTGAAAACCTTTTAGCTCTTTATAGATGCATGTTTCAGCTCTTTTTCTTACTCTGAGTCAACTCTATTTAGACATCTTTATCTTCTTCATCTTATCTAGGCTTAAGCTAAAAAGAAGAAGCGGACTGTGTCACGTTTCACACAAATTGTGTCATAAGATTCTCTTAGCAATCTAGAGTTCCTAGTTCAGTTTGGCCTGATTAAACATTTATGAATGTGCTATAGTTTAATCTTGAACTGATGTAAAGAATCCTCTTAAGTGTCCAAGACTATATCAATCTGGGTTTTCTCATCGATTTTAGCTATAGGAATCTCTTTCTAGTTAAATAAAAACAACTATAAGGATATGGTCATAAACCAGAGTTTCCTTTGTCATCTTAGTGTTTAACATTATCCTTTAGACATCTTACTGAAGATTAATAATTATATCAGATTCCATGGAGAATGAATTTACTATAATTCCAACATATTTGTCATATAATGACACTATGTAAGAATCTACCTACATATCCAATATTAATTTTATACTCCTGAGTGGAACTATAAGAAAGGTTTAGAGTAGCGTTAATTAAGAGTGTACTTGCTTCTTTTTATAGTTAGATTCAAGTCCTAGTTAATATCCATTACTGTTGACAATAATTTCAATAAAGACGCTAATGGGCTCATGGACAATATTTTAATTACTAAAAAATAATAAAATTCTCGATCATTACAAACACATTCTAATTAAAGCATACATCATTACATGAAAATAAAAACTCAAAAAATAGCATGCAATGTACACAATGGTATCCCGACTCCCATAAACATACGAACGCTTAGGTAGAACGTACCTTTAAAAAAGTTAGGTAGGATAGTTGTCGTAACATGGTGTGCGACGCGAAACGACGATTGAAAAATCATTTTTAAAAAAAGAAATTTAGAGTCACTACCAATCATTTTAGGGTATGATTGATCACCGTATTTTAAAGACAAAAATTTTAGTATACGAAAATTCAAAGTTAGTTCAAGAGTCATTTGTGTGTGGGGAAGGTATTAGCACCTCCACAATACCGGTTATTAAAATGGTTACTAAATTTAATCAAATATTTTCCAAATTATATTTTAAAATAAGGTTAAAGAAATTCATTTCTGAATGTCCCATTTGACACAAAATTGTATCATAAAAATGATCAAAATAAATTACCTTTAATAGGTGGTGCAAAGACCATTGAAAAACAATTCATTTTTTATTTTTATTATTGTAAAGCGTTATTGGAGTTTTTTTCGGTATCCCAAAAATAACTTCCAACCTTAGTAGTTTGAGAGATTTGGCATCCCAAAAAACTCAGAGTCAATCATAGGGAATTTTTAGTAAAAACTAAATAATGGAATTAACAAAATTTAAATCTAATTGTTAAGGTTGTAATCCATACATAAATAAATATTAACCCTTTCTCTCTCTAAAAAATCATCTCTTCTTTCTCACTCCAAAAGCCTATTTCAAATGAAGGATTCAATCTCTATTTATAGGTAAAATTAGGGTATACATTTTTACTTTTAGTCTTTTTGCTCCTTTTTTTAGTCCTTGAATTTTTTTCTTATTTTTTAGTCCTTGGGCTATTTTTCTATTTCAAATAATACATATAGTCTGAGACTAGTATATGGACAAAAAATAAACAAAATGTGTAAATTAAAAAGTATTAAACCAGATAAAATATGGTATCTACAGCAGCCATTCATTGTTCACGCTTCTAAACTTAGAAGGTGGACAAAAGTGTAGATAAGTATTTTGATCGGTATGAGAAAAAAATATATGGATAAGGGAAATCTAAACCTTGACTGATACGGGCTCTATGAAATGGACCTAGATAGATGCAGGCTTCGATCTCGACTCAATTCAAGTTTGATTTAACCGAGATATTTGATAGAAAATGAACCTGGATAGACGTAGGCTTCGACCTCAACTCAATTTGGGTTCGATTTAACTAGAGATATTTGAAAAGAAACGGACCTGGATAGATGTAGGCTTCGACTTTGACTCAATTTGGGTTTGATTTTAAGGGAGATATTTGAAAAGAAACGAACCTGGATAGACGAAGGCTTCGACCTCGACTCAATTCGGTTCAAATTAACCAGAGATATTTGAAAGGAAAAT
This sequence comes from Datisca glomerata, assembly GCA_003255025.1. NCBI lineage: Eukaryota > Viridiplantae > Streptophyta > Magnoliopsida > Cucurbitales > Datiscaceae > Datisca > Datisca glomerata. Next base: position 703,599 of record QANY01010971.1, read on the forward strand.
GGACCTGGATAGACACAGGCTTCGACCGTGATTGAGTTGGGTTTGGGTTTGATTTAACCATGTTGAAAATGAACGGTCCTGGTACTGACACCAGGCGTCGAACGCTACCAAGTCGGGTTCAATTTAACCATATTGATTGAAATGGACCAGGCGCTGACACTGGGTTTCGACTATGATTGGATCGGGTTTGATTTAACCATATCGAAAATGAACGGACCTAACGTTGACATTGGGCTTCGACCGCGACCAAGTCAGGTTCAATTTAACCATATTGATTGAAATAGACCAGCCACTGACACCAGACTTCTACCGCGACTGAGTCGGGTTCGATTTAACCATATTGAAAATGAACGGACCTAGCGCCGACACCAGGCTTCGACCGTGACCAAGTCAGGTTTGATTTAACCATATTGATTGAAATGAACCACGCGCTGACACCAGGCTTCGACCATGACCAATTTAGGTTCAATTTAACCATATCGATTGAAATGGACCAGGCGTTGACACCAGGCTTCGGCGGTGACTGAGTCAAGTTTGATTTAACCATATTGAAAATTATATGGAAGTTGACTTATACAAGTCCCATATTATAACGAAAGTTAGATCAATGCAGGCTATAAATATTGTAGTGTACATAGATTTCAATTGGATGTTCTTAATGACTTGAAATAAATAAAACAACCATTATGATGCATGTATATGAAATGAAGTCCTTGACTTATCATGCAAGTGAGATGATTATGATAGCCTGAAAACCATGCATGATTGCGAACATTTTAAGAAAATCTTATGATGATTTTTTTTAAATGGGCCATTGTGCTCATCTCCATCGTCCTTCAAAACAGTCACTTAGACTAGGATCATAGATTGACAACGAGATAAAGATCAATGATAGAGAAAATGGTGTGCTCTTTTGTATCGAATCATGCCCCAGTATTCAGCTTTGTCAATGGCAGAGGCAAACAAATTATTTTCCTTATTTTACTTCTTTCCTTCATTTTCAAATGTGTAAAACTTGTAATGGTGTTCTTTTTAGATTTCACTATGAGCATACTATCTCGTAGCACAGTCTCACCCACTTGTCTATGCTGCGATTTTCATATTTTCACTATAAATGCAACTCTACTTCTTTTCGTCGGATCATGCTCTAAGATTTGAATTTTATTTTTGTGGACAGGCAAATGACAAAGTGGAATTTTATCTCGATCCATCTTGTAAAATGTCACAATACATTTTTGTACTTTCATTGTGCATATGCTACATTGTAACTATAGTTCTACTCTTTTTCCCATTGTAGCCTTTTAGGTTTTCGTCATGCCTTCATACTACATTTTTCCTTTTCCTCTTCTTCCCTTTTTCTATTTTTTTGGCCAAAATTCATGCTTCTAATTAATTTCAAGAGTAATTTTTAATGTCATCTACATGCTCTGAATGTTGGGGAAAAAAATGAAAAAGTAAGAATGATAGAATAGATATTGTGACTGAATGGGCTTTTATTGACCAATAAATGATGAATGAAGATTTGAAGAGATTATGAGAAAACAATTTATGGAATAAGATATTTTCCAGTTTCAGAATGACTCTTTTGAGAAGTAAAATCATTTTACATGACTTCACTTTCCACACTCATAGTTATCATTCGTTTCCTTCTTCTTTTTTCTCTTTTTCTTTCTTTTTTTGTACTCTTTTTCTTTCTTTTTTTGAAATGTGATGTCTTGTTCATGATAGATATATATTGAGGTATTAACTTATTTAAAGTCATGTTCTTATTGTAGATAGATCTTCTTTGTCCAAAAAGGACTTTCATTTGGACTCAAATGTAGACTAGGGTTTATAGCTTTCAAAAAAAAGATATCAAAAGCTCAAAACTCATCTAAAAAGGATATGTTTAAACCAATGATTACCTTGAGAATTTTGCTGAACAAAGACTGCCCTAGTGTGGGCTTTGACATTTTGTCTTGAGAAACCAAAATTGGATATTTACATATGAACTTTTTGCAACAACTACCCCCAGTTTGAAAAAAATGCATTCAAAATTTTTGTTGAATAAGTTTTTCCATGATCTAAGAGAACACTCTTAAAAGTATTACAAGGCTCACTTGGCTTTGATTTTTTTACAATATTTTTTTATTTTTCACCTTGGTATTTTTGTTTCGCCCCAGCTTGAGAAATGTTTCAACTTTTGAGACATGTATTTTGACAAAAAGAATAATTACCCCAGTATAGGGAATGATCATTGGTTATGTGTCATGGAATGGATATTTTTTAAGGCTTAATTGGGCTTGCAATGGATAAAAGTGTTTGGGATAGAAGAAAGAACGCCTCTTCATCATTTCAAATCAGAAGTAAATTCAACAAGAACATGATCTCATATAAGAATAATAGTTTTTTGTAATGTCTTTATTCATCATACAAAAGATTATTTTCACTTTCATTTGTCTTTTCAGTGAAAACAAGATTATCAAAGCTATATTTGATATTGCTTATGTTTTTATTCTCAAGATCATCATTCTTAATATGGGTTAGTTTGTTGGGTGAAAGGAAGAATATGACAACAATAAATGAAGCATTAGAATTTATTAACTTTGAAATGCATAGAAACATGAATGGAAATAAACTAGAATGGAGATGACTAAAAATAGATGAAACACGATAAGAAAATGCATAGCAAAAGTTTTTTTTCAGACATTGGGTAGAGCTTTTAGAAAATTGACATTAGCTCATCACTCTTGAAAGATCCTAAGAAGCATTAGCAACTCAGTGACATCCCAATTATTGACTTATAGTTAGAGTAATAATGATATATGAACACGTCGATACACTGTAACCATCGAAACATTCACCACTTAGAGTTGTTCCATTATCGCATGAAGAGAGATGCTCCACAAAATGTATCATGGAATTCTCACACTCTAGTAGAGAGTTAGAATTAATTATGGTGTGTCATCAACTTACTTGAAGTTTAGCCAACCGACTTTGATTGACATTTGAACTCTAGCTTTCAACGTTATGTAATTTTCATTTGAATGCCAATCATATCGAGCAGTTAGATCATACCACCTAGGATAGGGTGGCTGGAGAGGCTCGTAAGGGACCAGTACCAACTAGTTATTCTGTATTAAATGTGGTCATTATTCTGTATAGGACATGAGACTTGAGTCATATTGGACGAACCATTGGTTATTCCAATTTTCCTTTTGAGGCTGATCAACATGACCAACATTTTACTAGCGAGTCGGTACTCTCAAATTAGATCTTAGGTTATTTTGAAATGTTTGATTATTGGGATTGATAGTTGTATGATACTTGTGAGATATTTACCACACCTGATGTTGAAGATTAGGGTTTTTCACTATACTTTAAAAGGCACAACCTGGGGTTCGCTGCTTATGATGGATACACAAAATTGATTGTATGTACTTCTCCTTCTTTCTGCTTTGACGATGACCCATTTTCTGCGGAGGACGCTTCTGACACAGCTTCTAAAATTCTACCATTTTTATCTCATACTTTATTATTTCACCAATCACAATATTATCAGGAAAGTTGTTTAAAGCATTCCCAATCATTCTATCATAGAAAGAAGACCTCAATGTATTAATAAAGATTGCGGCCATTTTTTTATCTGATAAGATGGGTTGCATATGAGCAGCTAATTCCCTCTACCTTTGAGCATGTTCCTTAAAGCTTTCAGTAGAATTTTTCTCTAACTTTATTGATCAAAATGATCAAGACTCATGTCTATATTGTATTTGTATTATCTCAAAAAAGCGTCAGCTAAGTCTTTTCATCCCCAAATATGTTGACTATCCAACTAGATGTACCAGCGAGATGTAGCCTCCATTAGATTATCTTGAAAAAATGGATCAATAACTTATCATCATGGGCACATGCAGCCATTTTTCTGCAATACATAATAAGGTGACTCCTCGGGCATGTATTGGCATCATTTTTTTCAAACTCAGGTAGTTTGAATTTATGAGGGATGTACCAGTGAAGTCTTTCCATCCCTGAATATGTTGACTATCCAATTGGATGTACTAGCGAGATGTAGCCCCCATTAGACTACTTTGAAAGAAATGGATCAACAACTTATCATCATGCGTACATGCAACCATTTTTCTACAATGCATAATAAGGTGGCTCCTCGGGCATGTGTTGCCATCAAATTTTTCAAACTCAGGTAGTTTGAATTATGAGGGATGGTTACATCTGGTACTAAGCACAACTAGGTCACATCAATGGTATTGTACGTGTATGTTCATTCAATAGCACGTAACATCCCTTCTAGAAAATCTAACTTATCACTTGCCAGTGGATTTTCACTTAGCTTGGTAACGGGCCTTTGCACTTTTGAGTCCTCAAGATCAAGTATAATTATTGGCTCATTATCATATTATCCTTGTGAGGTGAAAACTTTGATTGTGGCCAGGTGCTAGTGTTGGAGTACCGTAACCAGTTTTTCTTGAATGCATCAATTCCTAGGAACTTAGAAACGGGTAGTATTGCATGTTTACTATTATCAATGGAGCATGCTAGAAATATTCTGCCTGGTGATGTTGTAGGTTGGAGTGAATCCAAGAGGGTAAAGTGGAGTATCATTTGGAAGTTGATCTTATGATAGTGGAGCCCTTTGTGAATTTTCAAGACATGTTTTTCCTTTGCTCGTGGCGAGGAGTTCTAGTAGTCTAGCCATTTCCTCTTTTAGCTCCCAAATTTCTTGTTTCATTTCCTCTCTTGATTGCTCTCTTTATTTTTCATCCATGATTTTATCTTGAGATTATGCTCTTTAAGGATTTGGAGGCGCACCAATGAGTTTTTTTCTTTTATTTTTTTAAACGAAAAAAGAAAACTATATGAATGTATGCATGAACGAACGAAAGAAACTACAATGCATGAATGAATGAAAGAAACTTCAATGCATGAAGAATAAATCACAATGCATGAAAGAATCAATGACCTATAATATAATGAAATAAATGATGAACCTACGATGCATGGACCTATAATGCATACAAAAAGTAATGAACTTCTGATGCATGAAATGAAGAATTATATACAAATCATGAATTATAAAAAAGTCGATGGATGGTGTTAATGATAATTCTAAAAAAATGGAGAGAAATAAGATTGGTCACAAAAAAAAATTATTCTACTTCTATGCTAAAATGGTGACAATCAATGATGTATATAGTGATGAAAATGATACATCTATGGTGATGAGGAGGATGATGATAATGATATGATGATATGATGCCGATGACGATGATGATGACAACTCAATTTGAAAAAAAAAAGAAAAAAAAAACAAATTATGATAGATAACATGCACCACATAAATATTCAACGTGTCCTCCCTATCACATTTGGAAGACCCTAGGATTTTTGTATTGCTCATTGAGGGGCTTTAAGTTTGTCAAGATATGTGTGGTTAGGGTCTAAAATCTCTTAATAGACTCCCAGGTTGTCCACACTATTATCGAAATGGAGTAACAATGGCCCCCAAACGATATCCTGAAAGGGTCGACGAGAGTGAGACATTCATGAGCTTGCACGGGAACCACAATTCCACAAGGGCATTCTATTACTCATTCTCGCTAATCATAAAGGAAAAGTCTGGGTATGGGGCTAGTATATGTATGTGAAATTATAAATTAGGCAAAGAAATATACACCATAAAAACAAACTATGTACAACTACAAGCAGGAATAAGAACAACAATTAATCAAATAAACGAACAAAGAGCCACAAAAAGGATAGCATATGATAAAATTTTGGCTCGACTCTCTATCGATCTAAAATTTTGGTTTGACTCTAATAGGGGATTTTTTTGCATACAAATGTACAATTTCAACTCATTAAAGGGTTGATTTACATTGAGTTAACTTTACACCCCTCAAGGACTTCATCCCCATACCCATTAGTTGAGTTGATGACAAAAATATCTCATTATCAAGTTTGAAAAAAATCATCAATGCATTAAATTAAAACTTAAGGCTAAGAGTAAAAAATGAAGAAGAAGGGACAAACACTTTTATTTTTTATTCATGGAAAAACGAAACAAAGAAAATAAACTACATAGGTATGAAGGAGAAAAAGATGAAGATTAAAGAACACTATCTTATTAGTAGAGGTGCAAGAAATTTAAACTACATTAAGAAAAATAATGAGAGAAGATTAATAATAGTAAATGAATATGAATGAAAACACTCTTTCTTTTGCTCTTAGAAAATCTCTCAAATTTCTCACACACACACACACACTCTTAAAAGACCTCCCTTACTCTCTCTAAAAATCCTCTACTCTTTCTCACTCCAAAAGTCTCTTTCAAATGAAGATTCAATCCCTATTTATAGGTAAAATTAGAGTTTACCATTTTGCTTTTAGTCATTTTGCTCCTTTTCTATTTTTTAGTCATTGGATGATTTTTCTTATTTTTTAGTCATTTGGCTATTTTTCTATTTCAAATAAATCATATAGTCTTAGACTAGTATATGGATAAAAAAAACAAAATGTGTGTATTCAAAGTATTGGACCGGACAAAATACGGTATTTACAATAGTCCAATCTAATTAATTACTAATATGATATTAATACATAGTAATCCTACTAATCTAGTATCTAGCAATTAACTAACGTTTAGCTTTGGTCTCTCGAAATAAGTTATAAGCCGCTTAGCTGAGATACTACAAAAATGAGTCAAGTGTACCATTATTTCACCCTCAGATTTGTGATAAGTGAATAAGTCCTGCTTAGGCAGATCATTTCCAGTTATTCGCTTATTGTCGCAACGTGCATAAGACTCAGAACGGTGATTGAAAAATCATTTATAGAGAAAAGAAATTTTGAGTCGTCACCAATCATTTTAGGGTGTGAGACCCAATTTTAAAACAAAAATTTTGGTCTACGAAAACTCAAAGTTGATTCGGGAGTCATTTATGTGCGAGGAAGGTATTAATACCCCAAGACACCCATCGCTAAAATGGTTACCAAATTTAATCAAATGCTATCTAAATTATATTTTAAAACAAGGTTAACTAAATTTATTTTTGAATGTCCCATTTGATACATTTTACATCATAAAAATGAATAAAATAAATGACCTTTAATAGATGGTAGAAAGACCATTGAAAAGTATTTTTTAGTTTTTTAATTTTTTAAAATCAAAGCATTGTTGGAGTTATTCTTTGTATCTCAAAAATAACCCCCCACCTCAGTAGTTCGAGAAATTTGATATCCTAAAAAACTCAAAGTCCGTCATAGAAATTTTTAGTAAAAAAGATTGATAAACATGATAAAATTTCAATGTACGTCTAATTTTGTGACACTAACATATACATGTTATATAATCATAAGTGATTCAGTAATGAAACATAAACATGATAATATAAGAGAGCTACAAAAATAAAGATCTAAACAAATGTTATATTAATAACTAAAAAAGGTAAAAGAAATAAATAGCTAAAAAAGTTAGAATCAAATGTAATTATATGATGACAAAGTGAAGAAAATGTAAGGTAGAAGATGAATATGCAAAACATGTAAAAGAAGATAAATGTAAAAATTGTAAAGTGAAATGAATATTAAAATAAATAAGAGAGAAAATTAAAATAATTTGAATATGAAAAAAATACAAAAATGATAGGTGGGGCAGGGGGTGGAGGGTACTATGTCTTAACGGAGAGTGAATCACCCTATGTTCGGTGAAAGAAGGTGATATCACCCTCTATTTTTTCTTTTACTTTTAATATTTTTTGTATAATATGATTATACTTTTAAACTTTTATATATAAATAAATTAGTATACCCTTTATCTTTTACTAAGTAGTCTACTCATTATTATTTCTTTTTTTTCGATAATTGCTATCTAAATAGCTAAAAAAATTATGGACTGTAATTAGTTAAACCAAGTATCACATAAAAATGGTGAATAAAATTTCAAAATAGAATATTTTTTGTGGGATATAAATATACCTATTTTTTATTTTAGACTACTTAATTCACTAATTACCATTATTCCCTTTCTTTCTTCGTTGCTAATCAAATAGTAAATGAATGATCATGGATGGTAACTAGTTCAAACAAATGTAACTAAATAACAACTAGATCTAAAAAAAATGAAAAGACTTGTGAACATTTGAAAAAAAATTCACAACTTAAATATCTATATAATCTTTATATAGATGTTTAACTATCTATTTGATGTATTTTTATGTATGAAAAATTATCATAGGAGATTTTTGCAACAATGTACACTTTCAATCCATTAAAGGGTCGGTTCACATTGAATTAATATGCACCCCTCAAAAGCTTTATCATCGTACACATTGATTGAGTTGATGATAAATCTATCTCATTATTATAAAAAAATAACACTCAAGATTAAGCGTAAAAGATGAGCAAGAAAAACAAACACTTATATTTAGAAAATGAAACAAAGAATATACACTACATGAGTATGGAAGAAAGAGGATGAAGAATGATGAACAAGATATATTGTTAGCTAATATGCAAAAAATTTAAACTACCTTAAGGAAAAGAATGAGAGAAGATGAATAGATCAATTGAAATGTAAACTCTCTTATTTTTTATCTTGAAAAATCTCTCCTATTTCTCACACACACACTCTCTCTCTCTCTAAAAATATATCCTCCCATTCTCTCTCAAGAAAATGACCTCTCTTTCTCTCCCAAAAAATGACCTCCTCCAAGTGAAGGGCTTCTCTCTATTTATAGGCAAATTTAGGGCCTCACTTTTACATTTAGTCATTTTGCTCCTTTTTTATTTTTTTAGTAATTGGACATATTTTCTCATTTTTAGTCTATGAGCTATTTTTCAAATCATATACATAGTCTTAGAATAGTATATGAACCAAAGAAATAAATTGTGTATTTTCAACGTATTAGACTGGATAAAATATGGTATCTACAGCTCTCCATTTGTTCACGCTTCTAAACATAGAAGATGTACAAAGGTGTAGATAAGTATCTTGATTAGTATGAGAAAAGATTTTATACATAAGGGAAATAGAAACCTCGACTGATTCGGGTTCTATGAAATGACATAAATGTGAAATGGACCTGGATAGACACAGGCTTTGATCTCGACTCGATTTGAGTTCAATTTAACCAAAGGCATTTGAAAAAAATGGACCTGGATCAGCACAGGTTTCGACCTCGACTCAATTCAGGATCAATTTAATCGAGATATTTGAAAGGAAAAATAGACATGTATAGACACTGGTTTCGACCTCTACTCAATTCGGGTTTGATTTAACTGAGATATTTGAAAGGAAAATGGAGCTGGATAGATGCAGACTTCGACCTAGACTCAATTCAGGTTCGATTTAACAAGAGATACTTGAAAAGAAATGGACTTGGATAGACACAAACTTCGACCTCGACTCAACTCGGGTTAGATTTAACTAAGATAATGAAAAGAACCTGGATAGACACAGGCTTTGACCTCGACTCAATTCATGTTTGATTTAACCGAAGATAAAGAGTCAGACATGGATAGACACAGGCTTCGACCTCAACTCAATTTGAGTTTGATTTACCGAAGAAAATGAAATGATGTTTGATCTAATTTTCACAAAACTAGACGAGTGCAAGCTCTAAACGTCGAGAAGTCATGTGTGGATTTTGAAAAAAAATATCATGAAATGATTCATGCACTTGAATCGTATCAAAACAGAGCAATGTGATGCATGTCTATACATTGTAATTCTTGAATAAAAATGCAAAGTAGTGATTTTGAATGCATGCATGCTATGCATGGTCGTGAACATTTGTAAGAAATTTTTTTGATAGTTTTTTTAAAAGTTGACTAACGTAGCCATACTTGTCATCCTTCAGAACAATCACTTGGCCTAGGATCATGGACTCACAATTAAGTATCATCATACTTTCAAGAACTGATGCATCCTTATTCATTGGTTTATGCCCTAGTATTCAACTCCGCGTCAATGAAAAAGACAAGAGAATAATTTTTCCATATTTTGCTTCTTTTCTTCCAATCTTGTTTTAGCTTTCGTCGTGCGCATATTGACTTTCTTTGTGATGACTTTACAGATTTCATCTCACACTCAGACTGCCCTTCTAAGTTTCTTTTATTTTCTTCTCTCCCTTTTTTTTAATCAATTAGTTTTCACCTAACCAAGTTTATGCTTTTGAGTTATTTCAAGAGTAATTAATGATATTTTCATTTGCCTTGAAATCAAGCGGAATAAGGAATAATGGAAATAACGGGAAGATGAAGTATATATGTTTGTCAATTAAAAAGAGGCTATTTATTGATGATGAACGAAGTTTACAAATAAGGATTTGAAAAAAATTATGGAATAAGAATTTCTCCAGTATTCGATACAGTTCTTTGAAAACTTTTATTTGCCCAACTTCGCATTTCCCACACTTAGAGTGGTCAAATGAGGTACTTCTTGACTACATCAAAATTAATTGTATGCGATAAATCATCTTCATCCATGTTTGTTAGCATGAGAGCTCCTCTAGAGATGGCCTTCTTGACAATGAATGGTCGTTCATAATTTAGGGTCCAGTTCCCACAACGATCCTTTTGATATGGGAGTATCTTTTTCAACACCAAGTCTCCTTCTCGAAAACATTGGGGGCATAATTTTTTGTCATATGCGTGCATCATTTTTATTTGATATAATTGCCATCTACATAATGCAGTCAACCATTTTCCTTGATGAAAATCAATTGCTCATATCGTGTTTGTACCCACTCTACTTCTTCTAATTTCACCTCTATTAAGACTCTGATGGAAGCAATTTCCACCTCGATTGGAAGGACCACTTCCATGCCATTTACCAAAGAGAACGGCGTTGCCCCAGTTGATGTTCAAACTGATGTGTGGTATCCATGTACTGCGAAAGGGAGCATCTCATGCCAATCCTTATAAACCTATGTTATCGTCTCTATGATCATTTTTATGTTCATATTGGCTGCTTCCACTGCTCTATTCATCTTCAGACGATAAGGAGATGAATTATGATGCCTAATTTTGAACTGCTCACATAATTCATTCATCATCTTGATGTTTAAATTTTTCTCATTATCTGTGATGATCCTTTCAAATAGACCATATCAGTAAATTATTTCCTTTTTAATAAACTTAATAACCGTATCTCTGATTACACTCAAAAAAGAACTCGCCTCCACCCATTTGGTAAAATAATTTATAGAGACCAAAATGAAACGATGTCTGTTGAAGGCTTTTGGTGTGATGAGACCAATGACGTCCATGCCTTACATAAAGAACGGCCAAGGCATGACCATTACATGTAAAGGGGATACAAGTACGTGAATCTTATTCGTATAAATTTGACATTTATGACATTTCTTGGCGTACTTGATGTAGTCAGATTCTAGAGTTAACCAATAATATCCTGCTCTCATGATTTATTTGGCCATCATATGTCCGTTAGCATGAACACGATAAATTCCTTTATAAACTTTCTCTATGATTTGATTCGCCTCCCTTACATTAACACATCTTAAAAGCACCATATCATGGTTTCTTTTGTAGAGTATTTCATCATTCAAGAAGAAACTCATGGGCAATCTTCTAATAGTGTGTTAATCATTCTCAGAAACTTTGGATGGATATCCCCCGTTCATTATATACTACTTGATGTCGTAATACCATGGTCATGTGTCAAGATTTTATTCAATTCTCATACAGTGAGTAATAAAATCCCGCCTCTCAACTTTTATAGGTTTGAACTTCTTCCTTAAAGTCTAAGGCGAGTATGGACGCTAGAATTGTCAGTGCATTTGCAATTTGATTATTCTCTCTGGGTATATGATCAAATGAGATCACTTCAAAAGTTTGGCTTAACTTAGTTACATGTTTGTTATATGGTATCGTCTTGGATTCTTTAACTTTACATTTTCCATTTAATTGTCGTACCACCAATAACGAATCTCCGTAACTCGAAGCTTCCTTATCTTCATATCACAAGCTGCTTGAATTCCCATGAAACATACCTCATATTCTGCCACATTGTTTGTATAGTCAAAGTATAGTTTTGCCATGAATGAGAAAAACTTTCCCTAAGGAGATATGAGAATGTCCTTAACTCCATGTCTTATATCATTAGATGCGCCATCAAATAACATTGACCATAATTCTGTATCCATAGATTCTCCTTTATTTTTTAATATGACTGATACATTCTCATAAGAAAAATAAAACATCATAGGCTCATAATCTTGCACTGGTTGATCTGCTAGAGAATCAGCAAGTACATTTCCTTTTATTGACTTTCTCGTGACATAGACAATATCATATTCCATTAGTAACATTTGTCATTTAGCAATTCACCTAGAAAATGATTACTTTTCAAAGATATACTTGACTGGGTCCATCTTTGAAATTAACCAAGTGATGTGGTATAACATGTACTGTCTAAGGCGATGAGCAACCCATGCTAATGCACAACACATTTTCTCTAACATTGAATAATTAACCTCATAGTGTGTAAACATTTTGCTTAAATAGTATATTGCTTGTTCTTTCCTTCCAGAGGCATCGTGATGACCAACTACGCAACCCATGAATTTTGTTGTTATTGTAAGATACAAAATGAGTGGACGCCCTAGAGTTGGAGGAACAAGTATAGGAGAATTTTACAAGTATTGCTTGATCTTCTCAAAAGCATTTTGGCAATCATCATTCCATCCTTCTGTATCACTTTTGCGGAGAAGTTTAAAGATAGGTTCACAAGTTACAGTTGGCTGTGAGATAACTGGGCTATGTAATTTAATCTCCCTAAGAAACCTATAACTTCCTTTTGAGTTTGAGGTGGTGGCATATCAACGATGGCTCGAACCTTGTCCGGGTCAAATTTTATTCCGTGCTCACGACAAAGCCAAGTAGTTTCTCTGAAGATGTTGTGAATGTACACTTTGTCAGGTTAAGCTTTAACTGGAACTTTCTCAACCATTCAAATAGTTTCCGCAGAGTGACAGTGTGATCTTCCCATTGACGAGACTCGACGACCATATCATCAACGTACACTTTAATTTCTTTATGCATCATATATAAAACAGTGTTACTGTTGCCCATTGGTCGCTACTGAATTCTTTAGATCAAATGGCATAACCTTACAATAAAATCACCTCCATCAACCCTTGATAAGGTTGAGTTATTTTATCATCCTCTTCTAAATTCTTAAGATTTCCAAAGATGGTTTGAAATTATCTTCATTGCGTTCATCTGACACTATACTAAGAATGGATTGTCGAAGCTATTACTTGTGCTGTTGTTTTCAAGATCATTGTTCTCAAACCCGAATCATATTATTGGATGAAAGGAATGTGAGAAGAAAAAATAAACAATGCATGAGTATGAACAATATTTTAGAAATGGTTTAAAGTAGACATAAAGAGGAAGAACAAAAAAGAAATTGAATTGTATTTATCATTAACAGAATGATACGAAACAAGTTTTTAGACTTTCATTCAAAGATATGACATGAAATAGATGAAAATGTAGGCCTATAAGAATGAAATTCCTAAGACATTAGGCAGAATCATTAGAAATTTGGCATTAACACATTACTTTTGAAAATCCTCAAGAAGCACTGACAGCTCGGTGACATTCTAATTGTTAAGCTCATGATCTGAACCGTATCGAGAAACCGAGTGTTCTGTACTTGCACTTGATGATTTTTCTAATATTTCGGATATTGAAAGCTGGGCGATATCATCTTCAAGGTCATACTACATTACTGTAACTGGTTCTTCGAATGAAATTCTCCATTTATGAATGATTCATAAATATGAGGTATGATTGTCATTTCTGTATCAAATTCTCTATTTTCAAGTCTAGCAATCCTCTTTTCATTCTTTTGAGCTTCTACTCTCCCTCCATCTGTCTTGGCCGGTCTATATCCAAGCCCAAACATTTGCTCATCCTAAGGTCTTTGCCTGGCTTGTACCCCTCTTTTATCATCAAATTTTCCACCATGTAAGATGCTTTTGATAGGCTTGGCATTGGAGCGAGTTTTCTATGAGTGACAAATGTGGTGTTCGTAATCCCAAATGATCGAAATGAGCACTCCAATGCTTTTTTTGCCTCCTCAACATATGGCATGGTGGCCGGCTTGGATACCAGTAAATTTTCTTCCCCATATATACAAATGAGTTTATGATCCATTATAAATTTTAACTTTTGATGTAAGGAAGACGGTACTGCTCCAGTAGTGAATCCATGGTCAACCCAAAAGAAAACTGTATGCTGAAATTATGTCCATCACTTGGAAAATAATATTGAATAAACATGGCCTGATTCGAATTTGTATCTTTATATCTCTGTTTACTTCTATTCGGGTACCATTGAATGCTCTTACTATCATCATGCTCGGCAGCATATATGTTGCGTCCACAGAGAGTTTTGCTAGTGTGGATCTTCGCATTACATTTAGCGACTAGTCGTTATCAATTAATAATTTTGCACCAGAATAATCCTTACATTTCACGGGTATATGTAAAGCTCTAGTGTGCCTAGTACCATCAGCAACGATTTCATCATCTGTGAAAGTGATAAAATTTAGTGTGATAATATTTTTCACAATTTCACTCAATTTTTCTCCACCGTAATGTCGACATACATATGCTTGATTCAAAACCTTCAATAATGTTTGGTGATGTGGTTTAGAATTAAGAAAAACTAGTAAGGATATGTGAGTGGGTAAACGAGTATTCTGTACTTTCACTTGATGATTTTTTCAATATTGCGGATATTAAAAACTGGGCGATATCATCTTCAAGGTAGTATTACTCTATTGTAACTAGTTCTTCGAATGAAATTTCCCATTTATGAATGATTCAGAAATATGAGATATGATTGTCATTTCTATATCGAATTCTCTATTTTCAAGCCTAGCAATCCTCTTTTTATTCTTTTAAGCTTCTACTCTCCCTCTATCAGTCTTAGTCGGTCTATATCCAAGCCCAAACCTTTGCTTACTCCTGAGTCCTTTTCTTAGCTTGTATCCCCCTTTTATCATCAAATTTTGCCACCATCTAAGATATTTTTGATAGGTTTGGCGTTGGATCGAGTTTTCCACTAGCGACAAATGTGATAGGTTTGGCGTTGGATCAAGTTTTCCATTAGCGACAAATGTGGTGTTCGCAATCCCAAATGATCGAAATGAGTACTCCAATGCTTCTTCTGCCGCCTTGACATATAGCATGGTGGTTGGCTTGGATACCAGTAAATCTTTTTTCCCCATATATACAAATGAGTTTATGATCCATTATAAATTTCAACTTCTGATGTAAGGAAGACGATACTGCTCCAGTAGTGAATCCATGGTCGACCCAAAAGAAAATTGTATGCTGGAATTATGCTCGTCACTTGAAAAATAATATTGAATAGACATGGCCCAATTCGAATTTGTATCTTTCTATCTCCGATTACTTCTATTCGAGTACCATCGAATGCTCTTACTATCATCATGCTCGGCCGCATATATGTCACGTCCACAGAGAGTTTTGCTAGTGTGGATCTTAGCATTATATATAGAGACGATTCATTATCAATCAATACTTTTACACCAACATAATCCTTACATTTCACGGATATATGTAAAGTTCTAGTGTGCCCAGTACCATCGGCAATGATTTCATCATCTGTGAAAGTGATAAAATTTAGTGCGGTAATATTTCTCACAATTCCAC
Organism: Datisca glomerata; assembly: GCA_003255025.1. Taxonomy (NCBI): domain Eukaryota; kingdom Viridiplantae; phylum Streptophyta; class Magnoliopsida; order Cucurbitales; family Datiscaceae; genus Datisca; species Datisca glomerata. The sequence goes on from QANY01010971.1 coordinate 719,309, forward strand.
TCAGTTTCTCCACCGTAATGTCGACAGATATATGCTTGATTGAAAATCTTCAATAATGTTTAATGATGTGGTTTAGAATTAAGAAAAAAATAGTAAGGATATGTGAGCAGCTAAGAGATTAAGTTTTTTTATCACCTTATACTCACTTTGCTTGATAAGCTTTAAAAATTCATATACTTCATTTTCAGACACTAGTTTTCCTTTCTCCATACATTTCATTATGACTGGGTCTATCACGTGGCCACCATGCATTTTCTCCTTAGAACTCATGACCATTATCGCCTTCTTTGGCTTTCCCTTTCCTTTTCTTTTCAAACTCGTCGCTTTTATCCATTTTGAAAACATCTGGCATGTAGCATTTGCCACTCCTCGTCATCCCACCTACTCCCAAAATAGTGTTTATGGGGAGATTGAGGTTTGACGGATTTAGAGCATGAGTTTTTTAATTACCGCTTGGAATAACCTCATATTCATACCTCCATGGTACTGCTTTTGAATATTTGTAAGAAAATGCACCCGCTATTTAGATGGTGATGGACGTCGGAGCATAAGATGTAATGGTGCGAGTTGATTTTTTCTCATAATGTATTGTGAGAGGTTTTGGGATATAATATGACACTTCAATATTTACTTCATAAGATTCTTTAATTATCATGAGGACTAAAGAGTCATCTTCCTAGTATTCCCTTTTTCCTTTATGACTTATTGTAAGTATATTTGCATCTAACAATCTTTGAACTTTCATTTTAAAATCAGCACATTTCTCAATTGTATGCTCAGTCACATTCTCATGAACAAGCAATTAAAGTCATGCAAATGCTTCTTAGAATTACCTTTATCCTCTGAGCATGTTGAGTACATGTACCCCGCTTTAAAAAGAAGATGGAAAAGTATTTCCATTGGCGTACTCACATCTGCCACATCCTTGTTTTCATATGAAAAAGATTAATTTCGTTTATAGCAGGATTCTCATGATTTGGTAGAGGGTTGGGATTGATATCTGGATCCCATTAGCATTTTTAAAATTAAACTATCCAGCCTTGATCAATGCCTGCACTCTACCTTTTAATGACATGCAATTCTCAGTTGAATGTCTCACTGCCCCAGCATGATAATCACAGCGAGCAGTCAAATCATACTACCTTGGGTATGGTGGCTGGAGAGGTTCATAAGGAATTGGCACCAATTGATTATTCTTTATCAATTGTGGTAAGAGTACCGTATATGACGTGGAGATTCGATCATATTTGACAAAACGTTGATTATTTCTATTTACCCTTAGAGGCTTATCAATCTTACCAACATTTTGTTGGTGAGTCGGTGGTCTAAAACCAGATCTTGGGTTGTTTTGAAGTGTTGATTGTTGAGAGTGATAATTATATAGAATTTGTGAGGTATTTGACACATATGATGTCACAGATTTGGGTCATTCCTTATACTTTGAAAATCCCGGCCCAAGGCTCACAGCTTCTGATGGGTACCCAAAATTGATCATCTGTACATCTCCTTCTTTTCACTTCATCGTCGACCTTTTTTTTACAGATGATGCATCTAATACGACTTCCGAAATTCTTCCATTCTTTACCCCATATTCAATCCTTTCACCGATAACTATAATGTTAGAGAAGTTGTTTGAAACATTTTCAATCATCCTATCATAGAATGTAGACCTTAAGGTGTTGATAAACATTGCAGTCATCTTCTTTTCTGACAAGGTGGATTGTACCTGAGCAGCTAATTCCCTCCACCTTTGTGCATGTTCTTCAAAGCCTTCATAGGTTTTTTCTCCATCTTTTGTAGATCCAGGCGATCAGGAGCTATGTCTATGTTGTACTTGTATTGTCTTAAGAAAGCATCGGCTAAATATTTTCACCTCTGAATATGTTGGTTATCCAATTGGATATACTAGTGAGATGCAGACCCCATCAAGCTATCTTGAAAGAAATGAAAAGCATCTTATCATCATTTGCACAAGTAGCCATCTTTTTGCAGTACATAATAAGGTGAATTCTCGGGCATGTACTACCATCATATTTTTCAAACTCAGGTAGTTTGAATTTGTGTGGGATGGTTACATCCGGGACCAAACATAATTGGGTGGCATCAATGGTACCGTATACATCTGACCTTTCAATGGCCCGTAATCTTTCCTCTAAAAAGTTCATCTTATCTTTCGATAGCGGGTCTTCACTTGGTTTGGTAATAAGCCTCTACACCTTTGGGTCATCAACATCGGGTATAATGATTGGCTCATTAGCAATTTTAACTTGTGGAGTGAAAACTTGATTGTAGCCAGGTGCCATTATGGATGGGTGGTACCTAATTTTCCTTGTCTGCATCATTTCCTAGACATTGTGAAATGGATAGTGCTGGATATTAACTGGTAGTGAAGCATGCTGAAACTGGTCAGTCTGATGAAGTTGATAGGTTGGAGTGAACCCATGAGGTAAGGTGGAGTATCATTTTGCAGTTGATTTTATGATGATTAAGCCACTTACAGATTTTCAAGATAAGCTTTTCCCTTATTGGCGGAGAGGAGTTCCAGGACTATGGTCATTTGCTCTTTCAACTCCCTAATTTCTTCTTTCATTTCCTCTCATGATTACTCTCTTTCTTACTCATCCATGACCCTAACTTGAGCTCACGTTCGATAGGGATGTCAGTTGACAGGATATCTTTGAAAATTTTTCTTAAAATAAATAAAAATAAAACAATGAGATGGTATATTTTGCTAATGAAAAATAAGAAATATTATAACGAAAGTAAATTTATGTATGAGAAATGATACTGCGTAAAGTGAAAGTCTTGAAGTACCCAACTACATTATTTCGCAATATGAGTTTATAAAAAATGACCAAATTCCGGTTGATTTCTTCCAAAAACTTAGATAAGTTCTCCCCATTAGGATGGATGGGCAAAACACTTCACTTCAAAATTGATGCTTCTTCCGCCAAATTGCTTGCTCTCACAACCATGCCTTTAAGCCACTCCACAGCCTGTTCAGATCATTGTCGAATCAAGTTGTACTCATGTTGCATCAATTGGTAATCATATCTCAGTGCATCAACATTAGCATCGATGTTTCTTGCCAATTTCTCTACCACATTTTATTGAGCTCTAACTTTGTGCTTGAGGCTTGTAATGACTCTCAATAGCTCTTCATAATCATTTGTTGACTTAGTCTTCCTAACGTTCTGATCTCTAAATCAACTTGTAAATTATCAGGGATTCATCATAATGAGTCATATTGTTCTTCTAACTCAACGATGTACTCATCTTCCTTATCGACAGTCCCCTTCACCTCTTCTAAAATCTCTGTACAAGCTTATTTTTCCTTTCTAGCTTCATGATTTGATCCTCTTGTTCGTAGATTACCCCTCACAAATTCTCATTGTCTTCTGTCATCTCTTTAATTTTATTGTTCAGTTGGCGAGTGTCAATTCCCAACTCTGAGTTCTTCCGCTTCAAATATTCTCGATCCTCAACCTTATTTCTCAAATTTCTTAATTGTTTTTCAGCTTTAAACCTGTGTTTATCAAACAAATTTTCCTCAACTGTTAGTCGTCTGTTTTCTTCCAAAAAGGCTAATTTTTTTTTACGCTCCTCATATAACTCATCCCGCTTTTTTCTTTTAACAATCCCTTGATGAGCTTCTGGTGATTTGGAAGATTGTAAATCCTCAACTGGTAAGACAATAATTATTATGCTTTTACTCTCAAGCCATGCTTCATACTCCTTTGTGCAGTTCATGTGATTCTTCTCATTTTGCATCCTTCTCGTTATTTTCCAAGCTCCAGTCAACTACTGCACTTTTTGTTCAATATCTTGAGAATCATAACTTATTTCGATATCCTTTAATACGTGCGTGACAAGGACAAACTGTCTCATGTATAATTGACGGAGCACCATTAGTGGGGCATAACTAGTATAACCCCATGGTCTTGGGAGCGGGACCTATTGAAAGTCGACACATCTATAGATCATCGACGTCGACGGCATCCAATGGGATTTTAAGATAACATCCTCGTCTTTCAACTTTGATAGGTTTGAGAACCACACCCATTTTATGGGAAACTATGGATTTCATTTGGCCATTCTCAATTCCGCAATGGTGATTTTCGTCTTCATCCATGAACTTGAAAACTTAACTTGATGACATTTGAAATCTGGGGGACATCTTAGATGGCTAAGAATCCAAATATACAAAAGAGGTCGATGAACTTCCCTTTAACACTCAGATGTGATTTAAGGAATGAAAAGTCTCAGCGAGAATTGAGATAACAAGGTTAATACCATATTCAACTTGGAAGAACATTTTTATCACTTTATCATCCATATAACCTTGAATCTTTGGAAATAAGATGGTGCCATAAATACACAGAGTATAAAGAGTCATACCCCGATCTTCCTTTAAGACATTTTAGGTGAGATCATCCAGCAGCACACACTCATTACCCTTTAACTTTCAGCCTTTTCTCAATATCAGATGCAAGGAGAATACCTAAGAGCTGGGATAAAGCTCTCTTCAATGTGAGCTTTTTATCGTAATTATAAAATTTATGCGTGTTTTCTAGCAGGACATTTAGTAGGGCTTGATATTCTTCAATTGTAGAAGTAAGATCAATCGTTCCCAGAAATGCATTAAATCTTCAAGAACGGGAGCGTTGATTGTAATATACAGAAGATAAGTGATGTGACCATATTTGTCAACAAAAAAAAATTCTGCTCCCGTGAAAAATCCTCCCATATATTCTTTAACCTCTCCAAGTCAGTATGTGAGAACTCTATCTTAGTGATTGATGGTAGAAGAACGACATCCTCCATTTTGAGACAATCTCCTTTTCATTTCTACGTTTCCTCTGATCATTGGGCTACCGTAACTTGATCTTCTATCACACTCGGAGTGGAATTCATGGTCTCTAAAATATGAATGAACTGAATACTTTTTTACAATTCCTATCATGCAACACGATGCATGTATGCAAAAAAGAAAGACGAAGTCAGAAGTTAATCGATGGAGAAGAAAAGAAACGTTTAAGTAGTGTAAGATAAAGTTAATCATGATATCATATTTAAGCAGAATCTCTATTTCTATCAAACATTGGTTGTGAGATAGACTCTTAAAACCAAATGTATGTGTGGTCGGGCTCTCAAATATCTAAATAGGCTCTCAGGTTGTCCACATTGTTATCTAAACGGAGTAACAGAGGCCCCCAAATGGTATCCCGAAAGGGTCAGCCTGAGTGAGAACTTTCATGAGTCTTCACGGGAACCATAATTCAATGAAGTCATTCCACTACTCATTCTCGCTAATCCTAAAGGAAAAAGCTGAGTATAGAGCTAGTGTATGTGTGTGAAATTGTATATTATATAAAGAAATATACTTCATAAAAAAATGAACTATACAACTACAAGCATGAATAAGAAAAATAATAAATCAAATAAACAAACAAAGAACCACACAAAAGGATAGATATGATAAAATTTTGGCTGGAGTCTCTATCGATCTAAAAATCATCACAACGTGCATGCGACGCGGAGCGGCGATTGAAAACTCATTTGTGGAGAAACGCATGCGACGCCACCAATCATTTTAGGGTATGATTGATCACCCAATTTTAAAACAAAAAATTTGATCTACAAAAACTCAAAGTTAGTTCGGGAGTCATTTGTGTGCAAGGAAGGTATTAGCACCCCATGACACTCATTGCTAAAATGGTTACCAAATTTAATCAAATGTTATATACATTATATTTTAAAACAATGTTAAATAAATTCATTGAATGTCTCATTTGGTACATTTTACATCATAAAAAAATAAATGACCTTTAATGGGTGGTACAAAGACCATTGAAAAGTATTTTTTAGTTTTTTAAAATATAATGTTTTTTTATTTTTTGCTAAGTGGTCTGCTAATTTTTATTTTCAATAATTGTTATCCAAATAGCAAAAAAAATTGGCGTTAATTAGTTAAACTGAGCATCACGTAAAAATGGTGAATAGAATTTCAAAATAGAATATTTTTTTGGATATAAATATACTTATTTTTTATTTTGGACTACTTAGTTCACTAATTATCATTATTTTCTTTCTTCATTCATTGCTAATCAAATAGCAAAAGAATTATCATGGATGGTAACTAATTCAAACAAGAGTCACTAAAATAACAACTAGATCTAAAAAAATGAAAAAGACTTGTGAGAACATTTGAAAAAAATTTCAAAACTTAAATATCTGCATAATATTTATATAGATGTTTAACTCTCTATTTTATGCATTTTTATGAATGAGAAATTATCGTATGAGATTTTTACAACAAATGTACACTTTCAATCCATTAAAGGGTTGGTTCACATTGAATTAATTTACACCCCTTAAATGTTTTATCCTCATAGTCATTGATCGAGTTGATGTCAAATATATCTCATTATTATAAAAAAAACTCAAGATTAAGAGTAAAATATGAAGCAAGATAAACAAACATTTATATATAGAAAAATGAAACAAAGAGTATACAGTACATGAGTATGGATGAGAGAGGATAAAGAATAATGAACAAGATATATTGTTAGTTAATATACAAGAAATTTAAATTACTTAAGAAAAAGAATGAGAGAAGATGAATAGATCAATAGAAATATAAACTCTCTTTCTCTCTATCTTGAAAACTCTCTCCTATTTCTCACACACACACTCTCTAAAAAGATATACTCTCCTTCTCTCTCAAGAAAATGACCTCTCTTTCTCTCCCTAAAAAATGACATCTTCCAAGTGAAGGTTCCCCTCCATTTATAGGCAAATTTAGTACTTCATTTTTATTTTTAGTTCTTTTGCGTCTTTTTTATTTTTTTAGTCATTGGACATTTTTTCTCATTTTATACCTTAATCGATTATGCTTAATGTTATCTTCATTATGCAATCACAAACGCTTATCATTTTAAAAATCTAAAACCACATGGTATCTAAATATGATGTGCATCAAATAAAATTATCTAATCGTGCTGGGTATAAAATATAATAGATAAACCAGCAGGGCATAAAAGATAGATATGTGAAATATGACATAGCCTTGCATAATCCTACACTATCTTAATTTTAAGTGCCCAAGTGATTTAACAATTATTTTATAGGTTGATGTTTTATGACTCATTAAAATGATTTGACAAATTAACTTATAAATAAATATCATATCACTTGATCACGTAAAACTTAGATAATTACTTGATCAGTGTAGAATTACTGAAAGAAAATAATTGTAGAAAAAAGTTATACTACCTTAGAATTTCTTTTGATTTTCTACTTATTATGAAAAGAAAGAGATCATGCCTGGGGATTTGAATCCTTTCAGTAGCTTCAAAACCTATAATGCTAAGATGGACTCATCGTTTCCTTTGATTTTGTAATTTCAAAATTTAAATTTTATGTAATCTACTGGAGCTTTGCAGTCTCCTTGATTTTATCCTCTCTGTGGTTTGTATTGCATCATATTGATTATGGAATTCCTATGTACATGAAGGGATTTTATTAGATCAAAATGTGACAAGTTCCTCTATCAATGTACACTTTAAGGAATATTAGGGGTGTTCAACGGTCGGTCTGGTCAGATTTTTGGAGAAAAATGAGACTAGACCGAAAATTATGGTCCTCCTATATCGAGGAACGAACCGACCAAAACACTGCAAAACATCCGAACCGACCAGACCGAACCTCAACGGTCGGTTCAGACGGATTTTACGGTCTAAGTACGCGTTTTATACGCGTGATAAATAAACGTAATTTTTAGATTAAAAGTTTAATACACGATTAATACATTGAACATATTATACACGTGATAAATATGACTTATTTCAAGGCATGCTTTAATAGCACACACATGTGTGCACTTACTTCATCATGAGGAGATAGATGTAGTACTTTTATAACTCATTCTCACATTAACTCTCTATTTCCTTTCTGATGTGGGAATGAGGAAAAGCCACTTTTTACTTGAAAAAGTATTTTATATAAATTATATGGTCGGTCCGGTTCAGAATCAGTTGAAATTCTGGACCGAACCGAAAGTTCGGTCCTCCCTAATAGGAGGACCGAGCCGACCAAATATGAGAAAAAAATCGTCCAGACCGATCAACTTCGATCCGGTCCGGATCAGATTATACGATCTTGACGATTTTTGAACACCCCTAAGTAATATTATTAACGTTTAGATAAAATATTTTACTACACGTCTCGTAATTTATGAAAAATTATAAAATACCTAGTTGTATTGTAGCTCATGTAGTTTAACTGTGTAGAGATATACATCAAGCGTGTAATAATGTATCTAAGTTGGATTAAAAATGATATACTTCATTTATATTATATATGCATTTTTTTATAATACATGGGATTAAATACTGATATCAAAAGATCCCATAATTGATAATTAAAAAACTTAAAGAAATGCCTAATAATATTTTATAAGAAAAAACTTCTCCCCTCACTAAAAAAATTCGAAAACATGTTATTAAAAACCCATGTTAAACATGTTTTCAAATCTTTTTTAGGAATTCAAAAAAAATTGAAAAACCTGTTTTACAATTTGTTGTGCTTGTTGTTTGAAACAAACATGTTTAACATGTTTATCACATAAAAAGTTTGTCGATTATCTCATTACTTCTCACCTACCATAATTCCCTCTATAGATAATCCCCCAAACTCCCTACTTCCTCCAGTACACCATTCTCTCTCTCTCATTTTTCTAAAATTTCAAGTTAAGAATCGGCACACTTAAGAATTGACGAGCCTGACACACTTAAGACATGATACATTTAAGTCACACATACTTAAATGTACTGTAAAAATAGTTATGCATATTGGGACGGTCCAAAACGCCTTATGTATGTTGTGCAAGGGTAAGCCCGCCGGGCCCACATATTCCCTAAAAAGTCATGTCGTGCCATGCCCAAAAAAATAATGTCGTGTCAAATATTGTTCATTCACGTGTATATCTTAACTTAAAATATGAGGAAGTTAATGCAAAGTGTGTGGCTAAATTTTCTGGATTTGTTAAATATAATTTTTGCATTCCTCATATAATTTTATTCTTTATTAAATATAAATTTTAACCATTAAAATCATTTCCAGGTTGTTTTGCAATTTCACACCATTTTTTTTATTGCTATTTAATTATTAAATTTTAAATTTTAAAAAATCAATTTAAATTCAATCTCTACTCGCTCTCTCTCACTACATACACACATTACATCATCAATTTGTTTCTCTGTCTCACTGGTCCGGCACACTTCAGAATGGACATAATTAGACCACGACACACATAAAGCATGAACATTACGTGTGTTGGGCCAGCCTGGCACGTCTAACAAGAGTGCCATGCTTGGAGGCCCGTCAGGCCACAAATGTGATCGAAAAAGACGTGTCATGTCGTGTCCATAAAAATCGTGCCGTTCCAAATTCAGTTCATTCGAAGGTACATCTACGAAATATGAGAAAATTGATATAATTAAAGTGTCTAGCTAACTTATCTTGATTTATTAAATATAAATCTCACAATTTAAAGTTTCACAATCTCCATACCAATTCATTTTTTTATTAAATATAAGTTTAACCATTATAATCACTTTAAAGTTATTTTGCAATCTTCACACTATTTTTGTTCAATATTATCAATTGATTAAATGTTAAATTTAACAATTAAGTTCAAACTGAATGTCTCAGAATCGCACTCTCTTACTACATATACACACTGCACCATTTACCAATTTGTTTCTGTCTCACACTTACTCTCCTACTCACACCTTGCATGTATTAATATCTCACACACACATACTCTCTCTCTACCAACATAGAATTTAGTGTGTCTGGCCTAGCCTGGCATACTTAGGAATCAGCACAATTAAAGCTCGACACATTTAAGGTCTGACACATTTATAATACACATGTCTTAGTGTGCTGTAAAAATGGCTATACATTATGGGCAGCCCAATCAACTAGCAAGTTTGTCGTGTCGTGAGGCCCGCTGGGCCAGACATATGCCCAAAAAAACCGTGTCATGGCGTGTCAAAAAAAGTCATGTCATGTCGTGTCAAATTCGGTTTATTCGAGGGTACATCTAAATTTAAGTGTTTAGCTAAATTTTCAAGATTTTTAAATATAAATTTCACAATATTCATACCATTTGGTTCTTTATTAAATTATAAATTTTAATAATTAAACTCACTTCTGGATTGTTTTGTAATCTTCACACTAATTTGGTTCATTGTTGTTAATTTATTAAATGTTAAATTTTAACAACTAAATTTAAAGTAAATCACGAATACACACTCCTGGCATTACATACACACACTGCACCATTTACCGATTTGATTCTCTGTCTCACACTCTCTATCTCCTACTCCCACTCTTTCTGTACTACTCTCTCTTTCTCAAAAAATTTGGGGCACAGGCCTGACCCAACACACTTAAGAATCGACATAATTAGAACCCGATACACTGAAGGCATGGCACATTTCAAGCACATGAGCCTTAGTGTGATGTAAAAATTGCTAGGTGTAAAATGGCCCATCACACCTAGCAAGAGTGTCAGGTTGGGGTATAAGTGATTCGGTTCGGTGTGATTTAGGATATTTTATCAAACCAAGCCACAAGTGAAATTTTTCACAAATAGAAACCGAACCGAATCGTATAGTATATAACCGCCGAACCGGACCGAACCATAAAAAACCAATAAAAATGACATCAATCGGACCGGACCGATAAAAGGTACATAATCAACAAAATGCATCCAAGAATACAAAAACCGTATCGATCTAGAAGCAGAAAGTACAAGGATGTTACCAAACTCGAAGATTTAGCCAATGAAAGCAGTAGAAACAAGTTTTCTACAAGGAAATATTGAAGGAATTACAAATTACAAAAAGAATATACTCTACAGAAAACTTTCATCACGGAAAAAACTATATGAAACTTAGAACTAAAGCACAAATGAACAAACAGAATTGGAAAAACAAGAAAAAAATTCAATAAACACACTCAAAATCTCCTTATCTGGAATCTTGAACTAAAACCACGGTAATCACACTCGATGGTGTGAAAAATATGAATGAACAGAACTCGTCGTTTGGAATGAAGATCTGAGATAGGCCATATTAGCCCAACCCAGTAGATAAAATGCTCAAACTTTTCCCCTTGCTCGTCGATTTTAGGGAAAGATGGAGGGTGCGCGGCTTCAAAACTACAAAAGAAATATCTCAATATCTAGATGAAGATCTGATCTAGGGAATATACGTAGCTCAGCGTCGTGTATATAATGGTCGAACTCAGCCCCTTGCTCACGGATCTACAGAAAGAAAAAAGGTGCATGTGTGGGGCTAGGGAAGATGAAATGTTCAGGCACAGCGCTAGGGAAGACGAAAGAGAGAGAAGAGAAGAGAGAGAGTGTGTGTGGTGGCCATGGAATAGGGTTAGAGAAATGAGAAGGCATATATAAGTGGAGTTTCTAAAAACTAAAACAAAAAATGCACACTTTATATGTGTGTGTGGTTCAATTCGGTTTCGGTATGGGTTTTCTACTAAAACCACAGACCGAACCGTGCCGGTTCGGTTCAACCGGTTGGATCAGTTTTTACGGTTACGCTTACACCCATAGTGTCAGGTCGTCCATGTGCCCAAACAAATTGTGTCGTATTGTGCCCAAAAAAGTCACTTCGTGTCGTGCCCAAAAAAATTGTGCCGTATTGTGCCCAAAAAAGTCACTTCATGCCGTGCCCAAAAAACCCTTGTTGTGTTGTGTCGAATTCGGTTCATTTAACGCTACATAATTGTTTGGCTAAATTATGATAAAGTTGATGCAACTTAATTGTTTGACTTAATTATTTGGCTAAATTTTCTGGATTTATTAAACACAAATTTCCCCATCTCCATTCATCTTATTCTTTATTAACTATAAATTTTAACAATTAAAATCACTTCTACAATTTTTATAATCTTCACACCATTTTTGTTAATTGTTATTAATTTATTAATTGTTAAATTTTAACAAGTAAATTTAAATTAAATCTTTACGACTCCCACTCTCTCCCTACATACACAAACTGCACCATTTACAAATTTATTTCTCTCTATCTCACACTTTCTCCTACTCTCACCCTCTCTATACTATTCTCTCTGTACTACACTAAAAAGAATCTTCACAATTAGAGCATGACCCACATAAGACCCGACAAATTTCAGGCACACGCGTACCTTAATGTGCAGTAAAATGGCTACGTGTGCTGACCGTCCAGCATGCCTAGCAAGGGTGCCATGCCGGGAGGGTTGCCAGTCCGCATTGTGCCATAAAAAGTCTTATCGTGCCATGCCGTGTTGAATTCGATTCATTTGAGATTACATCTAAACTAAAAATATGAGAAAGATGATGTAATTTAAGTGTCCGGCTAAATTTTTCTAGATTTATTAAATACACATTTCGCAATCTCATACCTTTTTACTATTTATGAAATATAATTCTTAACCATTAAAATTACTTCTGAATTGTTTTGTAATCTTCACACCATTAATTTTCATTTATATTAATTAATCACTCTCTTTCACTACATACACACAGCACCGTTCACCAATTTGTTTCTCTCTCTCAGAGTTCATATTTTCTTTCCTCTCTGCAGGAGTTCGTATTTTCTTTCCTCTCTTTCGAGAGATTGTGAGTTCGAATCATATTTCCTCATTTCTCTTAAGATTTATAATGTAATTTTGACAAAAAAAAACTCATTTTTTTATCGATATCCACGACGCTTTTTTACCGATATCCACGACGTCCATTTCTTTAGAGTTTGTGATTACTTTCCTCAACGCCCATTTCTTCAGAGTTCACATTTTCTTACCTCAATGCCCGTTTCTTTAGCATTTGTATTCTATTTCCTCTTCTTTTAATAGTATTCTTTAATTACATCTATTTTTTTTCATATTTAAATGCTTTTTCTTTTTTTTTTCCATTGACGTAGGATAAAGCAAGCCATTATCAACGGGTGAGGGCGGGACGTGTTGATAAATCAATGAGATGGAATTAGATTAGGACGAGATCCCATCCCATAGGATTAGGACTTGGGACGGGCTCTCAGAATGGGTCTCAGGATGAGATGACGGTGTTGCAATGTAACATTACAGTGACACTGCATAACGCGCATAATTTTTTTTAAAATTTTAATATATTTTAAGAAAATAAATTTTAATATCGACACATGTATGTGGCATAAATGAAGGCCCAAGCAAGTGATCGTTGGACAGGTTCGAAGGGTAAAAAATTCTCCCCCAGCTAGAAAAGTCAATCTCAATCCCATGTATAGACACGCTCTCTCTCATGCACGTGCGCGCGCACACACACACTAATTTCTCTCACCATTTCCCATTTTGTTTCTCTATGTCTCACACTCTCTCTATCCTACACGTACATTATCTCTTGGTACTACACGCACACACAGAAACACACACACATTCTCTCTCTCTTCAGAGTTCATATTTTCTTTCCTCTTCTTTAGAGTCTCAACTCACTCTCCATTGATACCCCCAATGTCCATTTCTTCAGAGTTCATATTTTCTTTCCTCAATGCCCATTTCTTCAAAGTTCACATTTTCTTACCTCAATTCATGTTTCTTCAGAGTCGTATTGTTTTCTCATCTTTTAATAGTATTCTTCAATTACTTCTAAGATTGTTTTTCATCTTTAAATGCTAATGGCTTTTCTTTTTCCTTTCTTATTTTTCCATTGATGTGGTTGAAGCTAAGCATTATCAACGGGCCGGGTCGAGACGTCCTGGTTTTGTCTCATCCTGACGGCACGTTGACTAGTCAACGAGATGGAATCATCCAATCTCGAATAAAAACCCCAACCCGATCCTATCCCGCCCAGTCAAATAGGAGAGTAATTTGATAAATTGATAATTCAGTATGTTGTTGCTGTATGATTATATGAAGAATGACTAAGATTATATACATGAAGAAAGATAGAGAATTGAAGATAAATTGTTACACTAGCTGCCAAAGAATGAAGGAATAAAAATCTGTTAGAGACATTTTTACAAAGAGAGAGGCTTTCATGTGAAAGGTGATAAAGGCAAATCCAATACATTTCGGTGTTTTTTTAAGAGAGCTCCAATGAGCTTGTGCTAGCTGGAAAACAGTTAGCCATATAGGCAAAGTGTTAACCAATGGAGAGCTTCCTTTTGGATTTTGAGTTGGCACACTGCTTAGCGGTCACCTTGTGCTTGCTGACATCATCTGATTGGGACAAGTGTGCAATGGGTTTAACAGCCTCCTCAAGCAAAAAAGTGTTGGCAACACCTTAAGCTTGGAACTTAGAGCTTGAAAAGTGTTTGGTGGCAAAGTTGTGAAATAGAAGGCACGTATCTAACCTCGAGAGCCATGGCCAGAATCTTCTCATGAATGAAATGGATGTCTAGCTCGATATGTTTGATTCTAGAGTAAAACACAGGATTGGTGGCCAAGAAAATAGCTCTCTGATTATCACACAAAATTGTTAGTGTAGAGGGAAGTTTAATGTTGAGTTTCACAAAAAAAAAGAAGTAAGCCACATGATTTCACTACAGATGAGAGCAAGGGCCCTGCATCCCGCTTCTGCCCGAGAGTGAGCGCTAACCTTAAACGCATCAAATACGAGCTAGTTCCCAACGCTGAAGTTCATCTATTAGGAGGCTACCCCCAATGAACCGAGACTGAAGATTAGCGAACTCGATATTTTATCCAAGTCCAAGAAGGGAAAAAATACTCAAATAGAAGGAAAATCCTTAGGCGGGAAAAGTTCTTGCCTCCCTTAAACTTAGCTCCTACACCGAGGTGTGAACCAAGCCGAGGATAAAGTATCATCAATGACATTAAATGTGCCTCCATCAATTAGGAGCCAGGCTAATCATAAACATACGAAGCCCATCAACCGAGGAGTCAACAAGCTGACCATCTAAGGGTGTCATCAAGAGCATTTAATATGGGAGGTCCAATGAGGGTCGTGATAGTAACTTGGCAAGGATGGGGACAGATTGTCCTGACTCCACCACTACTAGAAATTTAGCCTTTAATGACGGAAGGCAAAAAATATAGACGACTGTTCATTTTATAAGTGTCGTAATTTCACTAATAAATTGTTACCGTCGTAAATTGTTCTATATTCACGAAGAAATTTTTTTATAATGTCGTGCAAATGTATCTGTTATATTTCAGAGGGTCGATTTAAAAAATCTCACACGTGAAAATGATATTTTACGATGACTATTATTAAGTGTCGTTATTGGTTCATTTTTTCTTTATAACGTCGTGCAAATATGTCTGATATATCTCACAAAAGTGTTTTATCAAATTATTTGATATTTACATTAGTAAAAATTTATAACGTCGTGTAAACTTATCTCGAGAGGGGAAATGACGTGGCCAAGGTAATCGCGCAGAGGCAATTTCCCTACGTTACACAAATAAAGAGGGTAACTTTTATTTCACTTTATACTTTCTCGATCGTGTCTCTCTTTGTCCTTCCATCTACTCTCCACCCTTTTCCATCTATTGAATTTTAGAGCGTAACGCAATCGATCTCCAACACGCCTCAAACAACGTCTTCATTCTTGTTCAAAATTTTCATTTGATTTTTGGTAATTGGGTTGGTCTCTCATGTCAAAGTTCTTTGCAATTCACATATCTTCTTGGTTAGTTCTGGTTTGATATTAAGCACTTGTTAGCTATAAGAAGTGAAATCAATGATTCCTGGCAATTGGATTCTTAGAAAGAGCTTCAAGATTGTGATTTATGGGATGATTTATTTTTTCAGTGTCTGAATAGTGGGTTATGCTCAATGTTTTTCCTTGTGAATTTCTTTAGCTCTATGCCTTGTATGTTTCCAATACAGACCCTTGGAAATAATTGATTAGTATTACTCGTCTTCCCCTCTTCTTATTTTTTATGGCAGTTAAAGGAATTGACCCTTCTATGAGAGAAATGTTGATTGATCTTCTTGACATAAATTTGCTATGGCGGATGCATAAGGTATCTGATGGGCAATGAATGGATTTCTCTTCGAATATCCACCACAATCTGCTCTTGCCATTTCCACACTGACACCTCATATTCTTTGTACCTGCAACAACCAATCGTGGAAAGAAAGGTTTGATAAATAATAGTAAAATCCTAAGTACATGTTTGGCACCTTCAGAGCAACTAACCTTGGGGATTTTAGAGCCCATCTAGAGCACCTCCAGATCATTTCCAAAGCATCCCAAAAGCAACGTGGAAATCCTTCTTAATAATATAAAAAATCAGACAAAAATCACGAAAGTATAAAAACTAGACAAACCTCAAAAAGGCATAAAAACCATACAAAAATCACAAAAATCAGACATTAATTTGAGATTAAAACCCACCTCACAAGAGATAAATCCTCGCCTCAAGTTCTGAGATGTGAAATCGAAGTGGAAGAGAGATGGGAAATAAAGTTACGACACAGAGCTGAGAGAGAGTTGTGAGAGAGATCTAGGTGCGAGACAGAGCTACCAAACAATAGAGATAGAGAGATGTGAGGGAAATCTATGAGAGAGAGCTGCGAGAGTTGAGGCTGCGACAGAGCTAAAGAGAGATCTACAATAAGCTGTAGAGAGAGATTCATGAGAGAGAGAGAGCTTCATGCGAGAAAACGGAAAAGTGAGATTCGCGAGATTAGATCCCTAGGTTTTTCACTTTCACAGAGGTTGAAGAGAGAGCCATGAGAGAGATTGAAGTGAGAAAACTCACATGATGTCCCGCGTTTGGATGGTGATATTGAGGGGGAAGAGGAATTTCCTTCTTTACTCCCATCATCTAAAAACCTTCAAAAGCCTTTTGCATACATTTTTCCAGTGATCACTGGTGGGAGTAGATAGATACTGACTAAGCTTGTTTACTATGAAGGCTATGTTTGGCCTAGTCATGGTGAGGTACTATAAGGAGCCAATAAGGCTTCTATAAAAGGATGGATCTAGGGAAGGAAAACCAGAGGCATTGAGCTTATGAGCTGGACACATAGGTGTTAGATTGCTCTTAGCTTCAGCCATGCTTGCCTTGTGAAGAATGTCATTGAGATATTTGGTTTGAGTTAAGTAAAGTCCCTGAAGAGTCCCTATAAGTTTCAAACCCCAAGAAGAAAGACAATGATCCTAATGTTTTCAAGGTAAATTGAGTGGCTATCTTGGAGATGAGTTATTGAATTTGTGCTTGATTGCTCCTTGTGATAAGTATATCATCCACAAAGATTAGAACCAGAAGTGTGGCTCCTCTAAAAACTTTAGGCAGAACGATGTGTTGGACAGAGAATGATGAAAACTCCATCAATTCAATGGTCATTTTAGTTTGTCACACCAAACCCTAGGGTCCTGTTTGAGGCCATTAGGGGTGTATTCGGTTTGGTTCGGCTCTTTAAGAGTATTTTTCAAATCGAACCGTAGATAAAGTTGTTTACATATTATACCGAACTGAACCATCATTGATGTATAAACCAAGCTGAACCGAACCGTGAATACAGTTCGATGTTGTTTTGCGGTTTGTCCTACACTGCGAGAAAAAAGTTTCTTTTCTGCCGGCATTTCTAGCTACCAAAACAGTGAAGTGAATACGAGAAAAGGAAAAGGAAATGTTGGAAAATAGAGTAAAGAAATATATTATTAACTGAAAATGGGAAACCAGATATAAGCAACTTAAAAGAAAAATAGGAAACTAAAAATAAATACTAAAACTTTACCAACTAAATCACAGATTCAAACTTTAAGCAAAGAAATTATAATATGAAATGTGCCACAAGATTCCCAGAAAAAATGGTAGATCCATCTTCATAAACCCATAAGAAACTAAAAAAAACATAATAAATTACCATAAATGCACTAAGGCTTGAAGTCCAAGCTTCTAGATCGAGAACTGGTTGAAGGAGAAGAAGCAAAGAGGGCACCTTTGTGTGAAGTGGATGAAACCAAGAGGGCCTAAGGTCAAAGCCGCATACATTCGCCACAAAAATCAAGAAACTACGACGATCCACGATGAGGATCTACTACAACCTGATCTACCAAGATGATGATGTGACTACGTGGTATATCCAGAGTTGTTACTGCCAACTACGATGTAGAAGAGAGGGCACTGACCACCGACTACGATGAAGGAGGAGTGAGAACACTGCATAATGAGTACGATAAAGGAGGAGGGGGAGAGAGAGAGAGAGGCGTATGGCTATAGATGAACAATGAGAGAGAGAGGCAGGGTTGAGCAAATGACCAATGATAAGTTCAGTTCCTTCGGTTTTGTTCAGTTTGAGAGTGAAAACTGTAAACCGAACCGGACCAAGGTCTATAACATAAAAAGAAACCAAACTGCACCGTTTATATTTATGCAACCCACCAAACTGCTTCGGTTCGATCCAGTTTTATCAATTTTGTCGGTTTGATCGGTTTTGCTTACACCCCTAAAGGCCATAGAGAGTCTTAATCAACCTGCGGATATGTTATAGGTTTAGAGGGACTGATAAATCCTTGAGGATGTTCCATGAACATTGTCTCTTTGAGATCACCATGCAAAAAGGCATTTTTTATGTCAAGTTGTTACACATCCCATCCTTTATAGACTACTAAAGTGAGCATCACTATAAGGGTACATGGTTTAAGAACAGGAATGAAAGTCTCAAAATAGTTAATACCAAGTTGTTGTTGAAACCCATTGGCCATTAGTTTGGTCTTGTACCTGTAAACTATTTCCTATGAGTAATGCTTAACTCTGAAGATCCATCTATTTTTAACCATTATCTAGTTTGGATCACCTTTGAGAGAGAGATTGGCTAGGTCGGATGAGATATGATTATTAGTTCCACTGTTTAGATACCATGCATTGTCCTCTGAGATTCTTGTTGATGGTGTAAAGGCATTTGGAGATCTATGAATGTTTTCATGACCAGAGGAGTAGAGATGGGGACCAGAAGAACAGACTTAAGACATCTATGAATTGGGTAGGGTAGATTCAGTAGGCTGAAAATTTTGATCAAACTTGTTGTAGCAATTCAATGCAAAATGTCCAAGCCTCATGTATATTTGGCACATAGGCATGTTCCCATTTCTCCCTCTCCCTCTTCCTTTAAATTTTCATCATTGCCTCTTTTCACAAATTAATTAGAGTAGGGTGAGTAAGTTGGCCTTCTCTGTTGAAAATTTTCCATATGAGTAGTTGGGGTGGGAGCTTGAATTGAAGTGTTGCTTAGTAATTGTTCTATCCTCATTTCATGACTTTGGAGCATGAATTGTGCCTCCTGTAATGATACAAAATCACTTATAGATGTTAAGTTGACAACAACAGGATCATATTCAGATCCTAGGCCCCCAAGATGTATAAGAGTAGATCTTCACTAGTATAAGTTGGCCTGTAGGAGATAGGTTGTCTGTAATAGACCTAATCTTCAACATATAGTCATTGATTGATAGGGCTCCCTTTTTTATTGTTTGCAACTAAAGTCTTAATTTTAGGGTTCTTGCTTTTGACTGGGAGTTAAAGATTTGCTCTAGTGTTCTCCATAGATCACTTGAGCTAGTACAGTTCACTACATGTCCAAACATGGCTTCTATAATGGAAGCCAAGAGCCAACTGAGTAAGTGTTGGCCAGTTCTTCTTCAGTTAATGAATTATGGGTTGAGGACTAGTTAGAGGAGTGATGGATGGATTTTGGATAGGCTCTTCTGGAATGGGCTTTGAACCGAGTAAAAATGGTTCCAAATCAAAAGCTCTAACTATTGACAATATTTAAGATTTCCATAATGCAGAATTGTTACGATATGAAATAATTGAGATTGTCACCATGTTTGCAGGCAGCATACTGGGAAGAGCTAGTAAAGACTGATCGAGAAATGGAAGAGGATTGATGGGAGAGGAGGATTGATTGGAGGAGGAGTAAGAATGGTTTCAATTTCTTCAGTTCAAATTACAAGTGTTCCAGTAATGGTAACATTTTGATTTCCAAAAGCTTGATTTGCTATGTTTTCTGAGCTAGAAACAGTGTCCATGGAGAAGACACAGATTGGGTATAGCTTTGATACCAAGTCGAATTAGAGAGTATTTTGACAAATTGATAATTTAGTATTGTTTCTATATGATTGCATGAAGAATGATTAAGATTATGTACACGAAGAGAGAGAGAGAGAATTGAAGAAAACTATTACACTAGCTGCTAAAGAATGAAGGAATAAAAATCTATTCGTGACAAAGGAAAATCCAATGAAAGGTGACAAAGGCAAATCCAATGCCTTTCTATGATTGATTTGAGAGAGCTCCAATGAGCTCGTGCTAGCTGGAAGACGGTTTTCCATATAGGCAATTTGTTGACCAATGGAGAGCTGCCTTTTGGATTCTGAGTTAGCAGCTTGTGAGCACTACTTAGCTATCATTTTGTCCTTGTTGCCATCATCTAATTGGGACAAGTGTGCAATGGGTTTAACATGCACGATCGGGAGTCTAGATGGGCCCTTAGAAAGGGATGACAGTGTGGCAATCCAACACCACAGTGCCATAGCGCAGTGTGCATTGTAGTGTTGTATCAGTGTTGCAATGCAACACTGAGAATTTTAATATTAACAAATTTATGCGAGCTTAAATGTGGGACCAAGTAGGGGATCACGTGACGGACAATGCTAGGACAGGATTGCGGAACGGGTAATGTTGGGACGGGTTCAGGGGAGACAAAAAATCTAGCGCGGCTAAAAAATTCAATCTCAATCTCGTACATAAACACACTCTCTCACGTACATACACACTCATTTCTCTCACCATTTCCCTTTTTGTGTCTCTTCCTCTCTCTCTCTCTTTTAAGCTTAAGTCTAAAGTTCTCTCTTTCTGCCATTAATAGTGAAACCTCATTTTTCTTAAGCTCAAGTATCAAGCTCTCTCTCTCTTTCTCTCTCAGAAATTAATCATAAAACTACATTTTTTTCTAAGCTCAAGTATTAAGTCACTCATATAACGTGGAATCAAGGTTAAGGTAAGTTCGAATATGTTATTACTATAGTTCTATTAAGGGAGAACATCAAGATTAGGCCACTTGGAGGAAAAAAAATAAAAAATAGCCACCCTCAAATCTCATTAAAAAAATTATGATCCAAAAAATGGACCCCCGTGCACCTAGCAAAATTAAGTGTAATGTTCAGAAAGTTTATATAATATATATTGTACATATAAAATATTTATGCGGTACATTTTAATATATGGTATATATTATATAAACGTTTGACGACTGGAGTAGTTTTCTGTGGGTGACACCGAAATGTTTTTTGGCCACGTGATTTCTTTATTTGGGGCACATGCAATGGCTGTTTTTTATATTTTTTTATACTTGTGATTATTTTTTATGATTTTTTTTCAACATGGCCTATATGTGATCATTACTTGATTTATTAACCCACAAAAAGAAGAGTTTCTAAGCCTATTAACTTTGCTGGTTAATTTCTACATTTCCCCCTTCTAACTTGGAGGATGAAGGTGTCAATTAATCTCTCATTATTCTGATGATTTTTAGCTTTTCCAATAATGTGGCTATAATTTCCTTATATTTTTAGAAAAATTACTAATTTAGTCATCGTAATTTATCTCTATTTTCAATTTCACCATCGGATTTCAAAAAGTCAATCTTATCCTCTAACTTTAGTTAACGTTTCAATTTCATCCTTCCATGAACCTCCTTTCGTTAACTTTGATGGTTGTTAATGTGGCATGTTATGTGCACATGTGGAGTATGTGAGACCTATAAATTATATAATCACCAAAAACTTACATTTCTCTATCCTCCACCTCATCTCCCTCCAAAACCCCTCCCTCTTAATAAAAACAATGCGTTCTAAGGGTACAATTCTCATCCTTTCATCTTCCGCATTACACCAACCGTCGTTATCATACCCACAAGCTCCACATGTACAGAAAAAAATTCATACTCACAAATTCACAATCAAATGACTTCACTCAAACAAGCCAAATAAAATAAAAAGGTAGAGCCTACAAGAAACAGGGCTTTAGCGACCAAAATTTTGGTCGCTAAAGCCCCAAAATCTCGTCGCTAAAACTCTAACGCGATGAATATACGTTCATCATGAACGTCATCGCTTTGCTTCATCAGTGAAAGTCATTCGCGACCAAAAATGAACTTCATCATGTTAGACCTTTCGTGACGAAGGATCTTTGGTCGTAATAGTTTTTTGCGACGAAAAAAATAGTTGGTCGCAAAAAGTTTTTACGACGAAAAAACTAGTTGGTCATAAAAATGAACATCGTCGCGTTAGACATCACGCTTCTATTATTGAGTCATCGTCAGGAGATGAAAAATCGTTTTGACGAGCCCAAGATAGTAAGCTTTGTAGTTGGTCCTCCACCGACTTCATTTTTTTTCTTTAAATTTATATTTTCATTATATAAACTCTTTTTCTTGGAAGATGTGAGTGGGGCTTCATGTCCAAGACCTTTATTTCATCTGAGAACTTCTTCAACAAGTGCACCCACGTTGAGGTTGTTCTTAGTGTTGAATTTAATTCAGACAAACTTCAAGTCTTTGCCATCTTCACAAAATAAGAAGAACCTGCACCTAAAACATTTAAATAAAATGTAAATGAATTAACTTTAGAGCTTAGAGGGAAAATATTAAAACCATCTTCAACACAACAAAGAATACAACACACAAGGAAAATCGCAACTTATGAGCAAAAAGAACACAAAATCCAAATAAGAACAAGCCCAAAAATAAACAAAGAAGCAATATAATTTAATGTAACTCACCTACTTCATACACCTCCCCCCCCCCCCNCCCCCCCCCCCCCAAACTAAGTTGAGCGGCTAATTTGTTCACAATAGACATATAATATACGACCTCCTCATGACTTTCTTTAGCTGCACGTTGATGTAGATAGCTACAATGCAGGATGTAAATAAATTATGCTTTAACATACTTTAACATTCAAAGTAGCAAATTTACACCAATTTTCAGGTGGCATTTTTATCTAGGAATAATTCATAAACATCCCAGGTGGCATTTTTGTCCGGAGAAACACTTGACGAACAGTGCTCTAATACTAGTGTAAAACTTATTGTGGCATGAGGAACATATGATTTACAAATGTTTGACCACAAACATATCAGCACCATCCTCCTCTAGAAGGGTAAATAGCAACCATAACACAAACATCCTAAGAATTTTTTTCTACTAACAACACAAGCAGGAACCATAGAGGCAGAAATATACAATAACTACATTAGAGGTCGTGCAACATAATATTTTACTGCTAAGGAATATAAAATCCAAGAAGGAACCATAGAGGCATCTATGTAAAGGGTCAAGAAGCCACCATTAATATTTTATTGCTAAGGAATATAAAATTCAGAAAAGTCAATATATATATATATATATATTAAGAGTCAATGTTAATATACATATTTGCTAGCTTCAAGGGTAAGAAATGCAACCAACATTTAAATTAAATACACTCAGCCTAAGAAGTAAATGTGTGTTTGTCTGTGTATCCTCGATATTTCAACGTAATCATATATTCAAAGAGTTCTTTGAAATACTTCATGACAGTATGAAGAAAACAAGATCATATGAGTAATGTCAATAAGGGAGAAGCAGGATGAGATAGATCTAAAATCTCATACTACTTTTCAACTTTGAAAATTCTTTATAATTTTCCCACTTGAGGTTTTACAAAGATATTGCAGGTCCAACCGGAGGAAGAAGCTGATAGCCAATAAACTTTTCTAGCAAAATTTAAAAGGGGTACACCTAAGTGACACTAATTTGCAGTCCATTGCATATATTTGTAGCAGAACCAATTTTGCACAATATTAACTTCTTATTTATGCATTCAATATTGAACTCCTCGCCTTTTGACAGCCCATAATCCTTGCCTACTTCGTACAGTATTCAGGTGCCTTGTCTTGGTACTTTGTATATAAGATATATGTAAATGCAATGATGCATTGGATGTTTAGTATGAGTTCAACACTATAGAAGTGACGTTTAGAACAGGGGGAAGGACAATTAGCACATAATTAGGTTCTTTATTAGCTTTATTTACATATACAAATAAAATATAATTAGTTCAATTTTGAACTTACTTCAAAGTTTCCTCACGTGCCCCATGAAATCTATGCTCTTCATTGAATGCAGCTATAATCAAAGACAAATACTTCTCTGTCGGACCAAAAATAGGACAGGAAACTTAAATATACGACAAATAACAAACTTTTGACTCATTTCTTTCAATTTATCACCAACCAAACAAATCTACAAATTCAACTCATCCAAATTGCAAAAGTAAAAAAGCCAGAACTTACCTGTTTCAATGAATTCGGATCCTCAAAAATCATGGAAGGTTCAACATGCCTGAAAATTCAGTTTTATAAAACATAAAGAAACACAAATTAAGTGAATCTAAGAGATGAGGGAAGAAATCTGCAAAACATATGGAAAATGAAAGGAGCCTCGATTCGAGAGACGAGGGAGAACATAGAGCCAGAGAGCAGTCACATGCGGATCAAACAATTTTTTTATATGACTAAACAGAGCAAACAAACTTAGTATTAGTTTTATTTTTAAAAAATTTACCCCATAACCGACTGAAACAACTTGACAAAATGGAAAAGCATTGTGGCTAGATGGTCCTAATTGACAAATCTAAACTGGATTAATGCGCGCATAAGTACAAGAGAAGATTATAGTAGTTAAAAAAATTCTTAAAATGAAAACTAGGGCATGATTGATACCTGGTAGAGAATGAGAGAACCACGTAGGGGAAGGAGAGCTCCGGGAGCAACAAAGAGATGCAGATATAAGCTTCGAGTGATCAGGGCGCAAGGACGTAGTTTTGAGAGTATGTAGTTAAGCTCCAAGTGGGATGGAGATCTGAGCTGAGATGGGCACATATCTAAGATGGATGCACTTTGAAAAAAAATCGAACAAAACCAAAATCAACATAAGACTAAAACTGATGAAACCCTAATATTATATCCTTCGATAGAGGGAGAAAACCCTCACAGTCGAAGAAGAAATTGTAGAAAGAGAGGGAGATGACGCGTGGAAGAAGAACACGGTCGTAAAGATGGGAGGAAGAAGAAAGGAGAAGTAAGAATGGAAGAAGGAGAAAGAAAAATGAAGAAATGGAAGAGGACATGATGGATTAAATGAGTTTTAGGTTTATCTAATGCGACGAAAACAATAGTTGGTAAAGTCCTACTTTTTCCGACCAACATATAATATGGTCGTAAAAAGTCCCACTTTTAACGACAAACAGATAATTTCGTCGCAAAAATTATGACTTTTACAGATGAAATCTAAATTTTCGTCAGCAAAACCCTTAGAAAAATTCTGCTCGCCCTCTCTTCCATTCCCAGGTAAAATATCTGGGTCTTTTACGATCAACAAAATTTTTGGTAGCCCAAGGAGGCTTTTAGCTACGAAATTAATTTCGTGGCTAAAAGTTTGGTCGCTAGAAGTGATTTTTCTTGTAGTGAGAGTGAGAAAAGTTGAACATTAGAGCATCATAACGCATGGAAAGAAAGATAAAAAAAATTATGCCAAAAGACTACCACCAAGGGGCTTTTCACCATTTCTACTTTTGGGAGAGAACAAAACACTACTCCTCTCCAAATCAACCTCATATCGACCATTACTAACGGAGAAACCCCATTTTTAAGACACGTTAATAGCATAAAAGAATCCTTTTTAACCTTAGAAATTTGGCTTTTAAGGACTTGAAGGAAACTCATTAATCTTATCTTCCATTCATTGCTGAAATGAGAACCCAAGCAGTCCAAGCCTCAACTCTATCTCTTTGGCCATCGCACAAAGATATATTATCTCATCCATCAAGAAGATTTTACAAGTTAGGCTAAGAAAATTCTGTATAAATTATGTTATTAGTCTGAGGTTGTTCATATGGATTTTTTGGAATTAGCCTGCAATTCGCTTATCTCACTGCTCATCTTCTGTTAATTTTTTATGAGGTCTTTTAATGGAGGACGCTCCATTAATGGTGGCTATGAGGCTGCACGGTTGGATAATGGTGAAGAAGAAAGGGGTGAAATTTACTTTAATCAAAATCATCATTTTGATTAAGGCGGTGAGGTGGAGAGAAATGATTATTTTTTGTTGATTGTGTAATTGTTGGGTCCCATATGCACCGCGTGTGTACATAATGGGTCACGTGTGCACGTAGCGTGTGACGTTAGCAAAACTGTACAAGTTCACTAATAGATGGTGACAGAAAGATTAAATCGAAACGTTAACTAAAGTTAGAGAATGACATTGAAATTTTTTAAAATTTAATGGTCAAATTGAAAATAGAGATAAACTACGATGGTCAAATTAAAAATAGAAATAAACTACGATGGTCAAATTAATAATTTTTCTTATATTTTTCTTTTCGTCATACTCCTCTTGTGCCTCTTCATTTATCTTCCATTGTTTCAACGTCTCAACTCCTCCTCGCGTTCCTTGAAACCCATGATTTTTTGTTTCGGGATAAGTATTCACATATGTTCGAAGCTTAGATGTGATACCATTTCTAGAAGTTGACATTTCTGTATTTTCTTGATAATTGATATCATTTCTAGAAATTGAAGTCCTTCTAATTCATAACGCTGGAGTAGTCAACCAATAAAAAATACAAACACACTGTAACACAGCCTCGTAATAATAATAAAGTAAAAAAGGCAAACCAGGAGGAAAAAATCATATGGCAGATTAACATTGTCCAAAAGCCAATACAACATTACCAACTGAAGTCCACCTACAGAAATGCGAATTTAAATTGAAAGAAAAAAAAAAGAGATGTATGATTTAACCTTGGCAGTCAGGTAAGTCGATAAATGATTTAACCTAGGCTTTATTTATGCGAGGAAATGTAGCTAAAATCTTGAACTGCCTTTTTAATCTGTTACTACCATTATTATAGTAATATCTCTCTCTCTCTTCATAGTTCGTATTTTCTTAACTCACTCTCCAGCGATATCCCCAATGCCCATTTGATCTTCAGAGTTCGTATTTTCTTTCTTCTACATCTGGAGTCTCAACTCACTCTCCATATATCTCCAATACCTGTTTCTTCAGACTGCGACTTTTCTTTCATCAACGCCCATTTTTCAGAGTTCGTATTTTCTTTCTTCTTCTTTAGAGTCTCAACTCAATCTTCACCTATATCCCCAGCGCCCGTTTTCTAAAGTTCGTATTCTCTTTCCTCAACGCCCATTTCTTTAGAGTTTGTATCTTCTTTCGTCTTTTTTAAAGTCTCAACTCACTCACCACCGATATTCGGCCATTTTTTCAGAATTCGTATTTTCTTTTCTTCAATACCCATTTCTTAAGAGTTCGCATTTTCGTACTGAACAGAAAAAAATAACTAAAGACACGTGTATAGAAAGAACGAATCCTGAGAGAACGTGTGGGCCACGAACGTGACAAGATTGGGGGCTAAGCAAGAGACTTCGTCAGAGCGGGAAAGAATGTTGAAGCGGGAGACCTCGTCAGAACGAGAAAAAATGCTGAAAGGGGAGGTCTCGTCAAAGCGAGAAGAGCCCAGAAGAGGGACACCCCATCAAAACGGGGAAGAACGCTGAAGCGAGAGGCCTCGTCAAAGCGGGAAGAGCCCGTAAGTGAGAGACCCGGTCAAAACAGGGAAGAACATTGAACCGGGAGACCTCATCAGAGCAAGAAAGAACGTTGAAGTAGGAGACCTCGTCAGAGCAGGAAAGAGCGCTGAAGTGGGAGACCTCGTCAGACCGGTAAAGAATGCTGAAAGTAGGAGATCTCATCAGAGCGGGAAAGAACGCTGAAGTGGGAGACCTCGTCAGAACGGGAAACAACGCTGAAGCGGGAGACCTCGCCAGAACGAGAAAGGAAAGAAGAGAAGAAGAACGAAGACAAACGAAAAAACCTGAGATGACAGACAAGCGACAGTGATTGATTTAGTAAAAGCTGAAAATACTCAAGTGATACGGATTGATAGACCACCAAGTAATTGTGACTGATTGGCTCGAAACCATAAGAAATCGTCAAGTGGCCGTGATTAATTTGACGAATGAGCGAGACAGAAAGGAAAAAGGGGGTCATACACAGCAGAATGACCCCCACGAATGAGCGTGATCCCTAGAAATAACGAGTGCTTCCTTTTATATTGTTATTTTAATTTACATATGGGATTTTGAAAATCTATATAAAGGCCAAATGTACTAGAGGAAGAAAACATTCAATACAACTGAAAGAAAACATGAGATTCTCTAAAAACTCATCTTACTCTTAAATTCTCCTCCCATTCTTTCTTATTAACACTTATAAAAATCAGGCATTATCATTATTCTCCTGGCTAAACAAAAAAATTCATTTACATTTTGGTGCTTTCATTGAGAGAAAAAAAACAACCTCAAAGATACCCTTCAGAAAATCAAACTATGTCTCGAACCAAGTCAAACACCACCCTCAATGAAGGAAATAAGAATGAGGATGAACAAGCCAAGCACCCTACTCCCCAGACGAGATGCTTCAGACCATCCTGGGCCAAATGCAAGAAATAGAACAACGAAATGCTGAAACACTACACAACACATGGCAGACGATACAGGAGCAAATCGTTGCATTGCAACGGGGCCTTGCACAGACGTGGGCAGAAGTCAGCTAGCACACTAACCGTGAGTGAAAGGACAATGAAACAGAGTCGGACGGGAAGGTGACAATGAAAATAGTAGGAACATACACAATGAATACAATGAGGTTCAGTCCAAGGAACACGGAAAGGAGGAGGCAGGAGAAATTCACCCATCAAAAGTCGTGACGGAAGCTATCATGGAAGAGATGATGGAAAGAAATATGATGGAACTAAGAAGCCTGGGAAACATGAGAAAAACTGACCTAGAATCACTCACCAGAACTCCACTATGTCCATCAATCCTAGCCGCCTCGATTCTGAGGAAGTTCGCGGCACCTAAATTCAAATGTTATGAAGGGAAGTCGGGCCCTGTTCAAGCAAGTCATGGCGTTATACCAACATGAAGATGCTTTGATGTGTAGGATATTCCCCATAAGTCTAGGCGGGACTGCACTCAAATGGTATCACTCCTTCCCTACTCAATCCATTACTAACCTTATTGTCATGTCCACTGCCTTATTGGTATAGTACTCTACTTACCAATAGTAACACTTCAGGAATACACTGGCAGATTCAAGGAAGAAATGGTCAAGGTGGAAAGTTGTTAATGCAAAGTGGCGAGACTGGCCTTTAAACGAGGGTTGGATCCGGAATCAGCATTCTTTGGAGATTTGTCAAAGATAGAACCCCTGACCATAGAGGATACTTCCTATGGATGCAAGCATACACCACGTTGGAGGAAGAAAAAAGAATTTTATTAAAACAAGTGGGACGCAAATTAATGAGACAAAGAAAGAAGAACGAAGCTCAAAGCAGAATCAGAGAACAAAAAAAGAAGATGAGCGAGGAAACAACAAGAGGAACATAATTGTTGCTCGAAGGAGACTCACGAATGACTGTCTCAATAAACCAAGTCTTGGAGATGATAAAATACAAACCTTCGCTGAAAATACCGGCCCCACTTACAATGGAACTAGACCATGCCCACAAGGACAAATATTGCTCATTCTACAAGAGCAATGAACATTTTACAAAAGATTGCTTCTAGCTGAAGGACTATGTGGAGAAACTAGTGAAATAAGAGTACATTAATTAATTTATGAAGAGAGAGGAACCGTTGTAGGAAGCTGAAAAGGGGACCCATGACGAGAGAAAAAGGGATAACGGGAAGTAGCCGCTTCAAATAGTCGACACCATCATCATTTTAACTGAACTAGAGGGGACTACGAGAAAAGAAAGGAAAGTGTACAGCAAAAAACCACTATTGGAAGGAAGCTGGAAGAAGGAAGGCGCCACCAACAAAAGCAAGAATCCACTACTCATTTTTTATGGACTTGGAGCATGACGGGCATCATAGCGATGCCCTTGTCATCTCAATAAAAGTCAGGAACTGTCTGCTGAGAATAGTGTTGATTGATGACGGCAGTGCCGTCAACATTCTCCATCGATCAACATTTTAAAAAATGTCTATGTTTTTACGACAGCTACAAGGCTTGCCACAGCCACTAGTGGGTTTCAACGGGACTATGAGCTACTTAGAAGGATTGATCAACCTCCTAGTCAGCGCAGAACCATTCAATTAGCTCACCGAATTTGTGGTACTTGACACGTCGTCCCCTTACAACACTATTTTGAGGAGGACCTGGTTACATAAAATGAAGGCAGTTCTATCCACATATTACCAAGTGTTGAAATATTAATCCTCTAAAGGAATTAAAACTATAAAAAGAGATCCAGCTACCGCCAGAATCTCCACGGTGACCGCATTGGAATCGACGAGGAAACAGAAGATGGGAATAGCGGCAAAAAAATGGTGGAAGGAGATAAGAAATAGCAATCACAGAAGGATGTACAGGTGGGCCCTAGGTACAAAGCATGAGAATAAATTGAACCACATTACTTAGATGAAGAAACACAGAAAATAATAAATATTGGGGCCCACCTGGAAGAAAAAAAGAAGGAAAGGTTGACTGACTTCCTACAAAGAAACAAGGATATGTTTGCAACCACTACTCAAGATATGCCAGGCATATCAGAAAATATAATATGTCATCAATTGATTACTGACCCTTCAGCTAAACCACTGACGCAGCGAAAAAGGAGTTTCACGCTAAAAAGAAACCTGGCCATTGAAGAAGAAGTTGACAAACTACTAGAAGCGAATTTCATCAAGAAGGTAAATTACCCATAATGGCTTGCTAACGTTGTCATGGTAAAAAAAGAAAAGCGGGAAATAAAGGATTTGTGTGGATACAACCAAGTGAAAATGTTCCAGTCTGACCAAGAGAAAACATCTTTCATAATTGAACATGATACTTTCTGTTATAAGGTAATGCCTTTTGGTTTGAAAAATGCTGGTGCAACCTACCAAAAGTTGGTAAATAGAATCTTCCGAGAGAAGATTGGGAAAACTATGGAAGTTTACGTATATGACATCAAATCGCAAAGATCAAATTGAAAACCTTTGTGAGGCCTTTTCCATCTTAAGAAAAAATTTGATGAAGTTGAATCCGGAAAAATGCACCTTCGGAATAGCGGCCAGAAAATTTCTCGGCCACTTAGTTACGCAGCAAGGAATTAAGGCCAACCCAGATCAGGTAAAAGTCATAATAGACATGAAATCCCCATGAAACCAGAATAAAATACAAGGTTTAACGGGAAGGTTGGCGGCTCTGAATAGATTCCTTTCTAGATCAACCGATAAGTGTAAGCCATTCTTCGTAAAGCTGAGGAAGAATTCAGCAGAAGGATGAGATGGCTAGTGTGAGGAAGCTCTCATCAAGATAAAAGATACTCGACAACTCCACCACTATTGTGAAAACCAAAGCCGTGGTAACCTTTGTACTTATACGTAGCCGTCTCACAGACCACCTTTAGTGTCATTTTGATCAGAGAAGAAGAAAGGAAGAAGAAGCTGGTTTACTTCATCAGTAAAAGTCCGGTGGCAGTCGAGACCTGTTACAAAATGATGAAAAAACTAATACTGGTTGTTGTAGTAACGGCAAGGAAACTAAGACCCTACTTTCAGGTGCACACCATAAAGGTACTGACAGATTCGCCAATTAGAAGTCTCCTGCATTCATCTGAAATAAGCAGAAGAACGGCAAAGTGGGCAACCCAGTTAAGCCAATACGAGACCCAATATGAACTGAGAATATTGATCAAAGGGTAAGGCTTAGCCTATTTTGTGACAGACTTTACGTTTGATGCCAAGGAGGAATCAGGAAGCGGACAACAAGTAATTAAAAATGAAACATGGGAATTATGAGTTGACGGAGCCTCAAACAATAAAGGAGCCAGAGTGGGAGTGGTACTACGAACTCATTTGGAGAAACACTCGAACACTCTATCTCATTTGGATTCAACGCCTCAAACAATGAAGCCAAATACGAAGCCCAAATAGTGGGAATCACTCTATTACGGGAATTAGATGTAAATAAAATAAAAATCTTTTATGATTTGATGATGGTAGTAAAACAGGTAACAGGGGAGTTTGCAGCAAAGGATGAAAGAATGATTAGTCACCTACAGTGGGCAAAGAGACTACTCAAACAACTAAATAGTTTTGAAATCATTCATGTCCCGAGAGCGCAAAACGGGCACGCGGATGCGTTGGCTAATTTGGGGTCCTCACTACAAATCTCACGAAAAAAGTGTACCAGTTGAGTTTCCAGAAAAGCTTAGTGAGTAGGCATGTTAGAGAGAAGGTTTCTCCCGCTCTTAAGGGCTTCGACTTTTAGGCCACCGACCTTTTTCTTCACATTTTAGAGGGAGATCCTGTCAGAATGGGGAAGAACATTGAAGCGACAGACCTCGTCAGAGCAGTAAAGAACGCTGAAGAGGAAGACCTCATTAGAGCAGGAAAGAACACTAAAGTGGGAGACCTCGACAGAGCGAGAAAGAACACTAAAAGCGGGAGATGTTGTCAGAGCGGGAAAGAACGCTGAAGCGGGAGACCTCGTCAGAACGAGAAAAATGTTGAAGCAGTAGAGCTCTCCAGAACGAGAAAGGAAGGAAGAAAAGAAGAACAGAGACAAGAGAAAAGACCCGAGATGACAGACAAGCGACAATGATTGATTTAGTAAAAGCTGAAAATACCCAGGTTATACGGATTGATAGACCATCAAGTGACTGTGACTGATTGGCTTGAAGCCTTAAGAAATCACCAAGTGGCCATGATTGATTGACG
This sequence comes from Datisca glomerata, assembly GCA_003255025.1. NCBI lineage: Eukaryota > Viridiplantae > Streptophyta > Magnoliopsida > Cucurbitales > Datiscaceae > Datisca > Datisca glomerata. The sequence continues at coordinate 752,162 of QANY01010971.1, forward strand.
ACTGAGCGAGACAGAAAGGAAAAAGGGGGGCCACACCTAGTAGAATGACCGTCATGAATGGGTGTGATCCCTACGAATAATGAGTGCTTCCTTTTATATTGTTATTTTAATTTAGACATGAGATTTGGAAAATCTATATAAAGGTTAAATGTACTAGAGGAAGAACACATTCAATACAGCTGAAAGATAACCTGAGATTCTCTAAAAACTCCTCTTACTCTTAAATTCTCCTCTCATTCTTTCTGATTAACACTTATAAAAAATCAGGCATTAACATTATTCTCCTAGCTAAACAGAAAAAATCATTTACACTTACCTCAATGCCCATTTCTTTTAAGTTCGTGTTTTCTTTCCTCTTCTTTTAATAGTATTCATCAATTACTTCTAGATATTTTCTTGTTGTATCTTTAATCTAACGTTGGACTTATATATAAATAATTATGTGTTGCAGACTGTTAAATAAAGTTAAACTCAATTAAAAGTGATCAACTAAGGTTTTGATATTTTTAGTTTTAATATATATAATAGGATGTGGACTTTTTTATGTGTAGAAATTTTAGGGTAATTTTCAATTTTATGATGAGCTAAAATAGAAATATCAAAATATAGAGAGAAAACAGATAGGCTTAATCAATGAGAAATCTATGATAGAGAATCGTGTAGATCTAGAAGAACAACCGCCACTGCTCTAAACAGCGATCTATCGTCATGAATTCAGGTATTCTTCCGCTCTATTATTGATTTGATTCTTGGTGCGTTCAATATGATCTCTTGGGATTTTGATATATGGTTATGCCGAAAAGGATTTTGAATCTAACATTTCAATCTTTCAATGGTTATGGCCTTTCTTTTTCTTTCTTTTATTTCTATTGTTGTAGGTTGAAGTTGAAGAACAACTTGAGAGATTAGTTTTGAAAGTGCTTTACTCTATCTTGCTAAAGGTTTCGAATGAGTATCCTATTGCTACGAATATTTTCTCTACTTCGTTTACTTTGTTGTGTTATGAAATAGCAGTCTCACTTGACCAACTTAAACCTACTATGTCTAGATGTATATGAAACAGAGCTACAAACCAATAATGATAGTGCGTAAATGGAGAAGACAGAGTTTATAATGATTCAATCAAATTGATATACGTCCACAGTGAGCTACTGTTTTATTGAGATTATACATAGATTACAACGTTCCTTTGCTTACAATGAGCTTTCAAGAATCAAATCTTGCTATCAATTCAGAAGACTTACTGAATCAAGCAATCCTGAGCTTAACCTCAGATTCCTTCCTAACTAACTTTGCTTAGTTGGCAAAACTAACAAAAGAGCAGGAGAAAACCAATAGAAAAATTACATGCAAACCATGCACGTAGATAACACGTACAAAGAGAAATAAAATGAGCAAATAATCTTATATTGCCAAATCACTTCACATGCTATAGAGTCATTAAACCTCACAATTCTCCACCTTGACTCTAGTAGCACTAGACGTTCATCTCTCTTCCAGTAGCTCAACTCTTTCATTTTAGTTCAGGTTGTAAGTTGCCTGCACTAAGTTCATGCAATGAGTGAACTTAATGACAATTACTACCTTTGTAGCCATATCTAGTGGACTATCTGCTATCGTAACTTTTAACAACTTCGCAGTTTCATTAGAGATCACATCTCTAATAAAATGAAATCTAACATCTATGTGCATTATCATATCATGGTGAACTAGGTTCTTGGAGAGGTTTAATGCACTTTAATTGTCACAGAAGGCACTTGGTACACTTATAGAAGTACCCAATTATATGAGCATTCCATTCACCCAAGTAGTTTCTTTAATACAATCAATTAGAGTAATATATTCAGACTCAGTAGTTGACAGGGCTACAATTGACTGGAGTTGTGATTTCCAAATGACAAAACCTCCTTCTAAGGTGAAAATGTAACTTGTGCTTGACATTCTCTTATCTAAGTCACCAGCATAGTCAGCATCTACATATCCCTTGATTTGAAGCTCATTCCCTTCTAATCTTTTGTATAGTAAACCAGTCTCAATAGACCATTTCAGGTATCTTAGTAACCGTTTTACTGCTTCCCAATCTGACTTTCCTGGGTTAGTCGTGTATCTACTTCCGACACTCACTAATTGAGCAATATTAGGCCTTGTGTACACCATATCATACATAACACTGGCCACAACACTTGCATAAGGTACCTTACTCATCTGTTTCTTCTCATCTTATTCCTCCGGACATATAGTAGTAGAAAGCTTGAAGTGAGAAGCCAAGGGAACAATCACTGGTTTAGCATATGTCATGCCAAACCTGTTCAGTTTGGTCCTCTTCTATTTCAGTTTGAGCATTGACTGAGACAGGTTTTGAGCCATGTGATGGCTCCACCTCAAACTGATTTTTCTCCATTTTCTTGACCAATTTCCTGAACTTGAGCTACCGGTTATAACTCTGGGAGTTCATCCTCTTTAAATGTTACATCTCTGATGATAATGATTTTTGAATACCTTTCAGTCTTTAGTGCCTTCTGGGTATCCCAAGAGGATGCACTTAATTGCTCTTGGTTCTAGTTTCCCACTACTTGAGTGAGTATAGGTAGCACATCCAAACACCCTATGGTGTTCATAAGAATTTGGTGTGCCTCTCCACTTCTCTTTAGAACTCTTGAGCTCTATGGCAGTAGAAGGACACTTGTTAATCAGATAACATGTTGTTGTTACAGCTTCACCCCAGAATTGTTTAGGAAATTTTACATTAGAAAACATGCATCTCACCATTTCTAACAATGTTCTGTTCATTTTTTCAGCCAATCCATTCTATTGTGGAGTGGCAACAACTGTTTTATGTCTTTGACTTCCATCTTGCTTGTAGAAAGAATTGAAATCGTCATTTAGGTATTTAAGTCCATTATCTGTTCTGAAGCATCTTTACTTTCTTTCCTGATTGCTTCTCAACTAGAAACTTTCATTCTTTGAATTTGACCAGTGTTTCATTCTTATTTCTCATCAAGTACAACTATACCTTTCTTAAGTAATCATCAATAATAGTTAGAAGTACATGTTACCTGCATGAGAAAGGACTCTAGCAAGCCCTCACACATCTGAGTGAACATAATCAAGTATTCCCTTTGAGGTATGAGTTCCAGTGTTGAACTTCAGCCTTGTTTACTTGCCTATTATGCAGTATTCACAGAATTTCAAATTCCTTATGTCATCACCACATAGGAGTCCCTGCTTTCATAACTCTTTGAGTCATCTCTCACTGACATGTCCCAGCCTCATGTGCCATGGAATGGTTTTATCCTGAGTTTCTTTGGCTCTAGTGGCACTTAAACTAGTGACTATGCTTCCTACAAGGCTATACAAGCCATTTTGTTTAACTCCCTTCATAACTGTCATGGTACCCTTTAAGACCTTGAGTACCCCTCTTTCATCTTTAAAGTAATATCCAGCCTCATCAAGTATGCTCAGAGATATCAAGTTTCTTTTTAAATCAAGAACTAGGCTTACTTCACTCAAAACTCTGATCTGGCAATCAAACATCCTAAAAGAAATAGAACCTATACCTGTCATTTTACATGACACATTGTTGCCCGTCAGAACCCTCCATCCATCTACATGCTTTAGATTTGTGAAGAGTTGTTTCTTAGGATACATGTGGTAGGTGCATCCTTATTCCATGATCCATTCATCATTGAACTCCTTTGTAGACACAGAAAGTACATCTGCACTTTCATAGCCATCAGAGACCACAACAACATCTTCATCTTCCTGATTCTTCAGATCCTTTTTATTCTTTCTTTTAGAGCAATCTTGTTTGAAATGGCCTTCTTTGTGAAAAGCAAAACACTTCTTGCCTCTAGCCTTAGACTTGGATTTTGATATGCTCTTTCCTTTCTACCCATTTTCCCTTTTCTCAGACCTCCCTCTCACTATTAATCCCTCAAATCTAGTTAGTTTCTTTTTTGCTCTCGACTCCATCTCCTTTGATCTCAAAGCACCATGCATATTTGTAAGAGATCATGAATCTCTGCCATACTTATATGTTAAGTGTTTGGTAATGAGTTCAAGATAATTATGGCTCGGTTCTCATCACTTAGAGCTTCATTTGAAACAACATTTGCTAACTCAATGTTCAGTTTAGCAAACTCATCCAGGTTATCTTCTAGTGACTTAGATTGATCCATTTTAAATCCAAACAACTGCTCTTTAAGATATATCTTACTAGAAATAGATTTTTTCATGTAGAGTTTCATCTAGACCTTGGCAGCAGTGTCTTCATCGTTGACCTGTCGAAGCACATTTTCTGCAAGGTTGAGGATCGTGTTATAGGCTGTCTCAATCACCTCTTACTTTTTATAACTGATAGAGTAGCAGGCAGTTCTTCCCCCCCCCCCTCCAAGTGCCTTAGAACATTTCTCTTGAACTATAATGACCCTCATCTTCTTCCTTCAAATACCAAAATCTCCTTAACATTAAACTTCTCTATTTCAAACTCTCCCTTCATGGGCTTAATCTCCTCATTCATGGCATCGATCCACTTTTGAGAGTTAGAACTTTGCATGGCTTGATGGAAGTCGATCGGATCATCTTCCATCACACCAATTTCAACCTCATATTCTTGGAGAAATACAATGTAATCATATTGCACTACACTTTTTCCCTCTCTAGTGGGTCTCCTTAATAACATAGGTTCTTAAGTTGCTAGAGTTTGTTCTTCCGGAACAATCTCTTGAATGGGAGGTTCTCTTATATTATCTTGTGTTGTGTCATGAACAAGGTCTGGAACACAGCCTTGATTAATGCTAATAACATTTGTGGAACTATCAATAGATTCTTCCTGAAGGTTAAAACCCCTAATCGTATCTCTCCTCGCAAACTCTGCATCCTCAAAGAACCAGGCATTTCCCATCTCAAAAATCGACCTAGTTGTGGGATCATAAAACTTGTAGCCCTCGATCTTTCAGAGTATCCAACAAAATAACAACTCAATGTCCGTAAATCCAATTTATTTTTGTTAGGCCTATAAGGCCTTGCCTCAACTGGACATCCCTAAACGTGTAAATGCCTTAGACTAGGTTTCTTGCCAGTCCAAAGCTCATACGAGGTTTTGGCAGTCACTTTAGCTGGAACTCTGTTAAGGATATATGTTTCACCCTTAAGTGCTTCACCTAGAGTGATTCTGGTAAGGTCGAATGACTAATCATACTCATGACAATGTCCTTAAGCATTCTATTTCATATTTCAGCAACACCATTCATAGTGGGCGAACCCAGCATAGTGTAATGTGGGACGATACCGTATTCCTCTAAAAATTCAAAAAACGGTCTTGGTCGCCTGAACCATCATATCTGCCATAGTACCCACCACCAAGATTAGATCTGACATTTTTAGTCCTTTTGTTGAGTTGATTCTCAACTTTAGCCTTAAAATTTTTTAACGCCCGATGATTGTGACTTTTCATGAATGAGATATATGTAGTCACATCTATAATAACCGTCTATGAACGTTATAAAGTATTATTGATCATTCCAAGCAACTGAAAGGAATGGCCCATATATATATCTGTATGAATAACTTCTATCCGTATGAATAAGTTCTAAGACGTCATGAGTCCTATTGGCTTCAAATCTCCTTTTATGGGTTTGTTTACCCTTTATGCAATTAACACAAACGTCAAATTCTGTAAAATCTAAGGGACCGAGAATTTCGTCTAACACGAGTCTCTATTCTCTGTCTGGAGATATGACTTAATCGCTCGTCCCATAACAAAGCTGAATTCTCACTGGCTAATTTTCTTTTAATAACTCGTGTACTTAATTGTAGGGATTCTTTAAATGAAGCAATTGTATCAAGTAAATAAAGGTTATCATATCCTGATAAAAAATCGGAACCAACTGAAATTGAATCATGAAACAAACCAAATTTTTCATCTTTAAAAGAACAAGTATAACTAGCTTTGTCTAAAACAGAAATAGAAATCAAATTTCATCTAAAGGACGGTACAATAAATGTTTCATTATAATTCAAATAAAATCCAGTCCTTTACAATAATCTAAATTTCCTTATCGCCTCAATTTCAACCGTCTTGCCATTGCACATATAGATGTATCTTTCAACATCATTTGGCTTGTGGCAAGTGAAGCAACCTTTATAGACACACCGATGTGAGTTGTTGCACTAGAATCTATCCACCATATGTGTCTAGCAACCGAACTTAAATTAACCTCAAAACAACCAAATTAATAAGCACACATTTTTTAGCACGTCAAGCGTGATAATTGGTGTATTGCTTCTTCCTATGCCCTTTAGCTCCACAAAAGTAATAACTATTGCCTTCCAAGTCAACCAGTTTCTTTTGTTGTTTTTTGTGTGGTGTTTTATCCGCATCTACCTTATCTTTTTTTTCTTATCTTTCCCTTGCCATTGTCCTTAAAGGTGGAGGCCAGGTAAGCACTCTGTCTTTCATGTTTTACTTTTTCCTCTTCCTGAACACAGTGTGAGATGAGCTCATTCAGAGACCAAGTCTCTTTCAGAAAATTATAGCTCACCTTAAACTGGCTAAACTATGCCAGAAGGGATATCAAAACCAGATACACAAGCAAGTCCTCAGAGAGTTCAAGCTTTAATGCTTTCAACCTTGAAATAATGTGAGATATTTTTCTAATGTATTCCCTGATATTACATTTACTTTTATACCTCTTTAAAATTAGGTCTGACAAGAGCATACCAATTTCTGTCTTTTCGTTCTTGACAAACTTCTTTTCAATGTCTGCAAGGAAATTCTTAGTTGTGGTTATCTTTTCAGATATAGTGCCCCTGAATGCTTCTGGAATGGCCTTCTTCATGATCAACATACACATACGATTTGATTTTTCCCACCTTTCTATATCACTCCTTTCATCAGAGGTACTTTTATCCATAAGGGATGAAGGAGAATCAATCATCGATGCAAGATCAAGATCCATAATTACAAGAAATATCAAGAGATTGTCTTTTTAGGACTTGAAGTTTGAGCATTTAATACTTTATTTTTACTTGATGTTAGCATTAACTTGAGTAATAACTTAATAAATAACAATTAACCAACATACAAGCTCACATGAATCTCAAATAACAATAATAAATTCAAACAAAGGTAAACCACATCTCAAGACACGAGGCACCCCATTAATATTTTGATTTTAGCCAAAATTATTAATTTGTAAGTGATGTCTTGGTGTAGTAATCAAACACTGATGAGAAATAACATGCCAAACAAGAAACCTTCCTTTGTACCGATTTATTGTTCACATGTAAAACTAAATAATCACCACGTATTTATTATCACAGAAGCACATGTAAAACTAAATAATCACCACGTATTTATTATCACATAAGCACATGTAATTCTGATAAATAATTACATTCCTTTGGGTCGATAAATATTAACACAAGTTACACGCACACATAACATTTTATGTTTCCAGACAAATTAATTTTCACAAGAGATGTCACTTTGACGACATGTTGCTTCAACTGATTAATCTTAAAATATATAATATACTAATATTCAAATTTAAAATTATACCAAATTCAAACCTTAGATTAATTGATAAATAATTAATTTTACGATCCTTAGAAAAAATTGTTTTGAAATTATTTTAACCAAAAAAATTGTTAAAAAAATTCAAAACAATTTATTTGATAATCCGTAAAAATTGTTTTGAAATTATTTTAACCAAAAACTAAAAATAATCAAAATAATTTATTTGAAAATCCTTAAATGAAAATTAATTTTACAATCCTTGAAATTTATTTAAAAATAGATTTAATTAATTAAAATAAATATTTTTAACAGATATAAGGGCTGGGAAATCCCAGCCCTTTTAAAACAAGGTTGTGGGCAAGCCCACAGCCCATTCCTAATGTTCACGGGTCAACACAACCCGTGAATAGGTTTCACCCTAGGGTTTCAACCTCCAAGGGACTAGCGACTATAGCCGCCAGCTCTTTCTCAGTCACTCGCGGCTTTCTCCTTTTGCCGCGACTTCTCCTTGTAGCCACGGCCAAGGTCGCGACTTTTTTCCCAGATAGCCGCGGCTTTCAATCCCAGTGTGGCCAGATTGCCGCACCGATGTCCTTCCTCCATCAGCCATAAACAACGACCGACAGCGTTCCGAATTGCATCAAATACATAAGAAAAATAGAAAAATTCGTAGAATAAATACTGTTCTCAAATCTAATAAATTCTCAAACAATTATCAAATTCAAGAACTCCAAAACATAAACATATAAACCTATATTATTATGGATCTAGAACTTAATTTCGATTCTCAATGATTCAACATGAGTTGCCTTGATACCACTTGTTATATTCAAAATTCATTTTGGTATAAACCATATCACGATAAAACCTCAAGATCTTATGTTGAAAATACCAAGAATCAGATCAATATCGAGCGGAATCTTACCTGAATCCATGACAATAGATCGATGTTTAAAACCGAGTGGTTGGCTTTCCAGATCTATAATTCATCTTTGGTCTGAAGTCTCTACATATTAAATGGTCCACAACCTATCAGATACATTAAAACTCCAATTATCCAAAACCTTATTTGATCACTTTTAATTGAGTTTAATTTTATTTGACAGTCTGCAACACATAATTATTTACATATAAGTTCAATGTTAGATTAAGAATCCAACAGAGCTTGCCTGGAGAAGGCCAATAAGGCAGCCAAAGGTTGTGCGCCAAAAAGGGAAGGGAGGTGTTTGAATGATGGATATTATTTAAGGTATTCGACGGTGAAATTCTATAATGATGAGCGAGAAGCGGATGATGGAAATTGGTGAGAGCTATCTGATTTGGAAGTTGAATTTTGAGATTTCTTTTGAGATAATTCTAGATTTCAAGTTCTTCTTTCTCAATATCCAAAGATGAAGCAGAGTAAAGTAAAAGAAAAATAAAATATCTCAAGTAAATGTTGGATTTGAAGTTCTGGTCTCGTTCCTTCTTTCTTTCTTACATTTTATTACTCACCAAACAGAATGGTTCAGTGCCTCTGTAAGACAGCCCTCTCCTCTGCTAGTGAAGGAAGTGAAGAAACAGACGCGAAGAGTAGGAAAATTTTGCGCCTGTTTTCTTCTAGGGAGGGGGTTAATGGTGAAGAAGCTCTTGATTTTCTAATGGGTATTCAATTACCTCATTACCCACTAAAAATGTCACGTGTTTCTCCGCGTAGTGACTTTCGTCAATTTTTTCTAACGGAAGTCACGGAGGGGTATACGTGAAACGAAATACAACGTAAGGGAGCATTGTTATAAACTTTTAAATGTGAGAGAGCAACATTGTATAAGTGTAGAAGTTCAGGGGGTCCAGGGTAATTAACTTTAAACCAAATTTAAATACCATATAAATGAACAGTTATCATACTTAGACAAGGGTATAGTCATACTAAGTTTTGCAACCCACGGGTATAGAGTAGAACAATCTTTCGGTATAGATAAATAGATTTTATATTGTTGATGCCAAAATCTCAACAGTACATATGTCTCACATTGATTACTATGGTCATGCACACCACAGATCAAAGAACCTGGAGAACGAGTGTGATTGATGGTTGTTTCCTCGCCTAAAGGCCTTCAAAGCTTAAGTTAGATATGCAGAAGTAATTCAGAGATTATTTAAGTCCGAGTGAGCTTACTTTAGATTTTGTAGGAATGAGTATTTATAACAGAGACATATCAGCGCGAGGATTGTATGAGAAGTTTATGAAATATGTCAAATCACCCCTATTGACTGAGAGGGGAGGCGCCATTTAATGCCCTTATTCCCCGAGCTAACGTAAAAGAGGATTGAGAGGGGACTTGAGGGTGTGACCCATCTGACATTGAGAGTGGCGATTGGATTGAAAGATCGTGGATCCAATTATACGGGGGCACGTGGAAACCTGCTTTTGATCGGTTATAATTAGATAGACGTGAGCGTGAGATCTCTCGAGCTGTCCAAACCTAAGGACCCCGACATGTTGGTTCCTGAGCTTATGCTCATATGCTGTCAACTCTGAGGTGTCCCACCTTTCAGCTCCTGGTTAGTGTATCTTGAACTTCCATCTCTTGTTTGAGTAAGTGGACCTCATGCTCGACTCCAAGGTCATGGGGCAGCTCCGTCGATCTTGAGCTGTGGTCACAAGGACAGATCTGGAAATGCCCCGGACATCTTGGTACGAGGGAAAATGACACGTGTCCCTTCTTGATAAGGGCTCAGGAAATACCCATAACATATACAAACTTATATAAATAAATGTACATTTTCTTATGAACCATAACAATAGGACTAGATCAATTAAATTAAATCATGTATTATTTTCTTACTAGTGCATAGATTTTTCATAACGTTAAGCGATAGAATAAAGTCCATTTTTTCAAGTTAAATATATTTTTATCATAAAAACATGATTGAATCCATGTATGCACTACTGGCCATTTATAATTTAGAGTTTAGAATCAAATTCTTGACAGCCACCAACACAGCACAAGCTCAACTCCTAGTCTTAGATAAGCACTTATCAATCCTTACCTCGCATTACTATCACATTGAGCCTAATCAGCTTGTTCCAAGAGTATCTAGCTCACATTTACATGCAATCCTAGTACACTCTAAATTAACCACATGCAACAGTATTGAGCTCCACTTTATTTATATTTATTCTCTTTTCCTTCTAAAGTTCATGAATTGGACCTTAAATTACTAAATAGGGCTACTTAAATCACGCAAACGGACGGGAAAAAAATAGCAATCAATACAACTCTCCAAATTCATGCATAACACAACCAAGTACTATTGGGAAATGCAGAAAAGCTCGGGCATGGTAAGTATTATTTGACAGTTAAATATCTAACAACTTTTTTTTTAGACTTTTTACTAACTATTTTCTTAATCAACAGAGACAAATGTGCTCGAAGACTTCGTAACTTATAGAGAATTTCTTTATGATTTGATTATGTTCAAGTGTTTGTGGGTAGCGATTTAAATATTAGAATAGCATGCACTAGTAAAAAAAATATTCCATGTTAGGACTGCGATTTAAACACCATATCACATGCCAACGTCATGTTTTTTACTACCATACTCGGCTCAATATCCATTTTAAATAAGGGAGAACATCAAGAATATATTACTTTTAGAGAAAAATAGTCGAAAACAAAATAAAAAATAACCAATCCCAATTATAAAAACCCGCGTAAACGATGAAACCCCCACGGGATCGAAATTTGAGTTTCATGTCCAGAAATTTTATACAATATATATATATATATATATATATANATTTTTTTAAACATGATATATATTATTTAAATTATATGAGATAGATATGACGAATATGGATGATAACTGTTATGCATACTTTTCCCCCTTCCCTGTTAGGAACTATCTCCAATGGCTATCAATATATTTTTAATTTTTTTATATTTGTGATCAATTTTTATAATTTTTTTAAACATGATATATATTATTTAAATTATATGAGATAGATATGACGAATATGGGGAAACTATATCCATTATCTAAAATGTTCTTGGTGTTTAAAGGATAGTATAATTAGTAATCTTTTTATTTGATTTTTGCAGATCAACTATATGTTCACTATTCTTCAAATATCAACCAAAAGTCTTCTCAAAATGTCTTCACATAATGTGTCCTACAAAGAAAAAAGATAAACAATCATTGCCAAGCAATAAAAAGACATTAACAAATATCAAATATAAAAGCAATTTACCTCATCTTATCACTGTCAACTTCCTAAAATATATCATATTCTGACACTTTACTCGAACATGAATCTACTACAAAATCAAGAGAAAAATACAATCATTTCTAAAACATTATGTTCAAGTGTACTTGAGTTATAGCTTTTCCTACCTTGTTGTTCAACCCGTAATCAATCTTGACCACCCAAATGATTTGATCACCTGTGTCTGATATTTACAATTTCCAAAAGACAATCTAACATTAGACAAGTCAGATTTAACTATAGGCATCTATTTCAACAACATAAGAGGCCGCCTAAATACAGTTATATAGAGGGCAAGTTTACCCATTTTCTGTAATAATAACCATTGCAGCTATATCAAGAAACTGCTATCTTTTGAGTTATAGTACAAAGCACGTTTTCTCAGTATAACCAAATTTTTGTTTCATATATTGTAGGGTTTTTTTTGCAAGGATGACCATGATATAGATGTAATTGGCAAAAATAGTCCCTGAAAATTAATAGTTGTAAATATAGTCCATTAATTGATATTATATAATGCATAGAAGACTCAATTCTAAAAATATCTTAGTTGCTCTTAAAATAAATCAACCTCATTAAAATTTTAAAATGATTATTTTTGTATGTAAAATTTTAAGCAAGTCTATATAATACAATTCTCTTGCATTTTTGTAACTACGTTTGCTTTGCTAAGAAATTTTTATTCCTTATCAAAACTAAATTCTTTAATTAATTTTATAATATCTTATTATTAAGACATTTTCATGTATTTTATGTGATCTTCGAGAATTCTATATTTCTTATCTTTTAGGTTTTATTATGTATCTCTTATACACACCCTCATTGATCAAATTTTTTTTATTGTGATTCCTAATTTTGTCCCTACATGAACCTTAAGAAAATCTCATACTATATAATTTCATTGGTTCTCTTTACTTTTACATATTTTGAATGTTTAAGAATAAGTTTTGATTTATTTGATAAAATATCATGATGAGGTTTTAGTAAAAAAAAGTATATGTTTTTTCTTTAAAAAACCATATACTTTTGTGAATTAAATGGGGATAATTTTGTGAATTGTGTGAGGAGATACATATAGGTGCGCATCTTTTAAATATCTTAATATTTAGTTTTTCTATTATTTTCAAATAAATATATTTCAGCTTTACACAAGTCCATACAACGCACGGGTAATCATAAATCCGTACAGCTTTACATAGAGAATTGTTATTAAAAGTAAAGGTTTATATCAAGATGGTTTAAAACCACCCAAAAAAAAGAAATTTGTCTAAACTTTAAAAAGAAATGTTAAGTGAAACTTGTAGAGAGTCATTAAAATACAATTATGATCTATGATTAATTTTACTAAAGCATCAGTAATTATATTACATTCCCTATTAAGTGATGTTGGCACTTTGAAAATAAAATGGTGACTAAATGCAGATTTGCAAATCACAATTGCGAATAATAAAGTAACGGTTAGGAGTACCTCATTTTCAATACATATTTTTTGCTTTTGAAATTTCCAATAATGCCAATGGGCATAAAATGACCATAATATATTAGCATGTAATTAGTATTTTAGTGGTCTAATTATTTCACCAATCAATTTCGCAGAAATTATGATTGGAAAAAATGTTAAAAATGGTAAAATATCCTTTTGATTTTACTATTTTATAATCACACTCCCTATCCTTTTTTTCCAAATAATTTAATCTATATACTTTCAAAGTTGGTATATAACGAGCCCCATGCCCATGGTACAAAAATAACCGCTACGTAAATCATTCTTCATAGAAATATTTAATACAAAAATCTTGAAACAAATTTTCTTTTAGTGCATAGCTGAGAACTACATATTAAAGTGTATGTATTAGTCGTTAAATATACATATTAAAATACCAGTGACATTTTTAAGACGCAAGAAATTCATTAAAAGATGAAAACCCTATTTAATAATAAAACCTAAACAATTGCGCAAATATTTCAAACTTCACACATTTCCAAAAGATGAGGGGTCAAAAGAGCTATTTTCAAAACTAGTAGAAAAGTATGTGCGTCGTACGGATTGAAAATTTTTAAAATTATACAATAAATTTTAAAATTATTATTAACGTTAAAATAAATATATTAACTTTTAAAATATTATAAATCTAAAGCAACAAAAAAATAAAAATTATAATTTTCTCATATTTACAGTTAAATTATTGATAAGAGAACATTACTTCTGACATATGAATTTACTACAGATGATGGACGTTGAAAATTCTTACATTTATTATAAAATTAAAAAATTAAACAACAAAATAAAAAACTTGCATATAGACAGTAAATCATTGTTATTTACACGCTACAAGAAAAATGATTTTTCCTGACGGTTTTACGGCAACGGTCATGCCAATCACCGGCAAAAAAGGTCAAACTTAAGGTGGCAGTTTCTAAAAACCACCACTATAGATCGACATATAACGGGGGTTTACAGACCCGCCGCCGAATGTTTACAATATATATTTATAAATTGATTTTAGGTGGCGTTTTAGAGAAATCGCCGCCAAATGATTAAAAAATAAAATATATATATTGTCAGCGGTTTTAAGCTTATTTAGCGGCGGTTTTTGAACGGCCGCTACAAAACATTTAAATCCCTAATTTTTTCTTTCATCCAAACCCGTGTGGAACCACCCTTCTTCTTCTCAAAACGCAGATCAGAACCCGGTGATTTATCTATCGTGATTTCTCTGTCACAAGCTCCTCCACCGCGAGCTCCTTCATCGTGATTTCTCTGATGCAAGCTCATCCACCATGATTTCTCATCACGACTCTCTGGTGCGCTATTCTACATATGATGGTGGGATCGTCGTGATTCTTCTCGTGGTGGTGGGTTCGTCAACCTGCTCGTGGTGGTGGTCTTCCTCGTGGGTCTGTTTCTCATCGTGGCTCTTTGGTTCACGTTTTAAGTTAGTAAAATACATATATAAAATGACACCAGTATTTCTTAATGAGTTTGATTTCACGAACACGTATATGTAAGTAGTGTGAGATGATACCATTATTAATGTAATTTTCCAATAACTTGGACTTTATTCATCATGTTTTTGCTTCAGGGCTTTGTTATTCAGGAAAATTCATCTAGGCTTAGAGCCTCTACTGGGTTCTCTAAGAGAAATTGCAGAAAAAAGATGCAAAATTGGATCACAAGTAATAATGATTTCACCCTTCTTCTGTGAGGATTAAACAAGTAAACATACAAACTACTAATATTATAAGTTGGGTAGATGGAAGGTAGCAATAAATTGGTGCATTACCAAGGGAACAATTCCAATACCAGGACTTAAATCAGTTGAATAAGCAAAAGAAAATTTAGGGGCACTTGGTTGGCGCCTTAGTCCCAATGAATTGCTTCAATGTATGAATTATATTCGATTATGCTTGCTTTGAGATTTCAGGAGTTTGAATTTTATCATTTAACCATGTATTCTTTGAAATTGAATTTGTTTGAGTTCCAATCTTGTGAAGTTATGCATCCTAGATTGGTATGTAGGAAGCTGTTTGTTTCTCTATCTCCTTGTGATATTGAAAATCTTATGGAACTTGGTGAATTTAGTGTCATGTATTTTATCTGTTGCTTTTGTTTTACCTTCTACTCCATTTATTCTTTACCTCGGTTGGGAGTGGGTTGGTCTAAATTCATAAATTTATGGCTTTGTAATATTATAAATTCGTAATTTTGTTTCTCTATCTGCTTGTGACATTGAAAATCCACAAATAGGTGGGCCCTTACTCATCATTTATCTGTAAAATCAACGAAACTTTCATGTGTTGGGTGTTTCGATCTAATTAAAAATGTTTATTGATGCCTTCATCTTAATTTTATAATCTTTCTTTTAACACTCAACTTGTGTATAGAATTTTAGTTCTTTTGCATGTCAAAGAATTCCTGAAGCTTCTACACACACAGTCGCGCTCTTACTCATCCTTTATCTATAAAATGAATGAAACTTTTGTGTATTGGGTGTTTGGATCTAATTAAAAATGTTTATTGATGCCTTCATCTTAATTTTATAATCTTTCATTTAACACTCAACTTGTGTATAGAATTTTAGTTCTTTTGCATGTCAAAGAATTCCTGAAGCTTCTACACACACAGCCGCATCTATGTAGTAAATATCTTTAGAACTCTAGCTTCTCCTTATTCTTAATAATGCAAGGTCATTGATAATATATATAAATTTGTTGAAAATGCTAGAACTGCCATTTTTGTGATATTTTTGCCAAAACCAAACCAAATGGCGCAAGGTCTTTTGCCTTAAATTGATGTTATTTGATGATACAATTAGCATCTAATTAGAAATTTTAGTTTAAGTTTTTGTTTATTCTTGTATAATGTAGTCCTTTATGCATTTTTTGGTTTAGTTTTGGCAGGACACAATTAAGAGAAGAGTTTATATTTATGAGTGCCCCATTGTAAATTTTGATGGTAGTATTTTGTTTTTTTATTATTGTATTTAGTATTTGTTGAAACCTTGGTTGTTGATAAATTTTCTTGGTTCAGTTCGATTAAACAACCCAATTTTAAAAACAAATGACAACATTAGCGGCGATTTCGCCGTAATATTTTTTATTTCATTGCTCTTTTGCCGGCAGTTTTAAACCGCCGATATTAGTATCATATAACCGCCGCTATTGGCTAGAATTTAGTGACGATCCTCCGACGGTGCAAAAAACCACCGCTAAAACTTTTGCGGTGGTGGTTTCTGCGACGGTTGAAAAACCGCCACATAATTTTTTTACCGGCGGTTGAAACCGCCGCAATATGTGCTTTTTCTTATAGTGACAAACAATATTCATGATATAAAGATCTTTAAACTATTATACACGATCCATCACATTCCTAATAACATAATAATATAAAATACTAAATTTTAGAAAGTATTTGTAAAAGAATAATTAGTGAATAGAGTTTAAATGACTTAAATAACAAAAAAAACTTAATCTATAGTATATTTAGCGAGGCTTAAAAGATAAAAAGGAGAATCAAAAGTTTCTCCCTCTTATGCCTCTTTTAATATAGTAGAGATATGAGGATTAAAATGATAAAATATATTTATATAAAATGAGATTACGAAACCGTTAAAATATAAGGCCTAGCTTCTATGACGTTCCATTGAACGAGAAAGTGTAATTTAGGTTTATGTCGCCCATATCATATCTAGACGGTCTAGACTCTAACCTTGTTCTATTAAAAATGGGTTAATATCATAGAGTCTCTATGTACTTTATCCAAAAATCAACTTACCCCCTAAACGTTATCCTCTTCTCTATTGATCTTTCAATTTTCTTCATCCATCACAAAACCCCCATGACCGTCAAATGACTGTTAATTCGGCGCATGCATGGCACATGCCTAAATTTTTTCTAATTTTACCAACTTCTTCAACCTTATAAGCCATCAATTCCCATGTTTTATCATCCAAAATAAGTCATAATTGCATCTTCATCTCTTTAAGGTTTGGTTTTGATTTTCATCAATCATTTTTTCTAATTGATTTTCTATCAAATTTTTATAGTTTTTCTTCATCAAAAATGACTTTATCAAGTATTGCTTTTGTTTCTAGATTCCAATTGGAAGGTTCTAGTGGATTGGAAGAGGTATTTTTAAGTAGCTTATTTGGTCATTACTGGTTTGGGAAACCATATTAGGTATCTTGTGATAAATTCTGATGCCCATTAAAAGTACACCTATGGTATATCCCTCTTGTCATCTTATCTATGAACTTATGTAATAAATAAGCGTTACATCTACCATGCTTATTTGTCTATCACACCCAATTTGTTTTATGTTTTCCTATGCATGAAAAATTATATTGCCCGTAAACATGCGTTCTGATCCTTAATTATATTTAAGTCACAAGAATAATTACTGAATGCACTCTTTAATTTACTAAATGTGGAGCTTGTATTTTGAATATAGAGTAACAGAGCTAATGTGAACCATAACCTTTTCGTAGGATACGCCACAACAGCAGCTATGAGGTATGGTCATATTAGATTCTTGAGATTTTACTTAGAGTGGAGTGTCTCATGTGGCTTGTGAGGAGGCTCTGATGGAGTAGAGTTGTCATGGACGTGCAAGGCCCACAAATTGCTCATGAGGTCTGATTTGATTCGGCCCCATATTGTCATGCATGCTTTTGTCACTGCATGTTGCAGGGGATTCGCGGATCTGGCCCAATATTAACCCTCTAGAAACAGAAGCATTGATGGATGAAGTTATTTTTTATAAAAGAAAAATTGTAAAAAAACTGATAGAAAATCAATTAGAAGAAATAGCCAACTTATACATGAATGAGAAAAATGAAAATTGTTGATGAAAACTGAAGCTGAAGTTTAAATAGATGAAGATACAATTTGTGGCTAATTTTGGTAAAAAAAATATGAAAATGAGTAGCTTATAAGGTTGAAGAGATGAGTAAAATTGAAAAAAAAATTAGGTATGTGTCATGCGTGTGCCGAATTAACACTCATTTAACGATCATGGTGGTTTTGTGATGGATGGAGAAAATTAAAGGGTAATACATAAGAGAATAAAGTTATGAGTAAGTTAATTTTGGGATAAATTCATGAGTTCTATGATATTAATCCTTAAAAAAATTAAAACATACAAAATTTTTAATTTATAGTTTTTTCTTCTTTATACATATAAATAGATTTTAACCGCCCAAAATAAATCAGACAACACATATCTGTATAACTTATTTCCAAACAAAAATCTATTTCAGGGTATTTTTACAAAACATGAAAAAAAATATATAAAAAAATGGTTGTCCCACTCGGACAATTTTATTTGATTGGTCAAAGGATACAGTTTTGGCAAAAAGGAAAAGACAGAGCCATAGTCAAGGTGGGTCGCCTATCAATATCATAATGAACATAGAGTTGAGGCCACTCGACACTCTGTTTCTCTTCACCATTATTATTATGCACGTAAACCTCTCGTTTCTCTTTATTTGGATAAGCTCGTATTTGGTAATCCAAACAGAGCTGATATTCTTTTAATCTGAACCGTCTGTTTTAGATGATCTAAACAGAGGTGATATTCCCTCAATCTGAACCATCCGTTTTTACAACGGACGGTCTAGATTGTCTCTTGTTGTCTTTATTTTTTCTAACACATTTTATTTCTTTATATTTTTTTTTCTCTTTCCTTTTGTCCAATTTGATCTGTCCATTCTCAAGTCGGACGAATCAAATGGAACACATCTCTCTCATGTTCTGAGATGATACGTATCTCATTTCTCTAGGCATTACAGTGCCCAATCAATTTTCCTAACCATCTTTTATCACTTTACTCCCTTAACTATTGCAGTCTTATTACCTCAAATTCCTTATTCTATTTTATCTTAAACTTGTAGTAGAATGATCCTGATTGTCTACGTTTATCGAGAAGTTAGATCAAGTCTGTTGAATTAGACTATATGTTGATTAAATAAATTATTTTTTTAAATATGTTTTAACTCTAGGCCAGGCTTGGTCTGCCTAGATCTAGACAAACAACTAGATCTAGCTCAACGGAGGTAAGGCCCTCTTACAACAAACCAAGAGGCTCAAGAATTCATTTAATTTCTCTCATCAAAATTAGAATTAAACTTTATATTTTAATTCTGATGATAATTAATGATGTAAAAAAACACTGAATATACATAACTTTTGACAGAATCGAATGATTTCTCATTCAAGATAGACAGTTAAAATTAATCATATCCTTATGAATTGATGTAGTAGGTTAAATTTCTAATATTTGACAATATGATTATGAATTTGAATTATACCAATCTCTCTTCATTTTTAGTAATTCAATCGATCATCTATTAATATCACTAAACTTTTTTTATAATATATTCCATTTTTAAATTATATGCATGTCACATATCTGTTTTCATTAATAAACGAAACAAATGATTAATTTTAGACTGTTAGTGTTTAAGGACGGTTTAAAGTACAAGCACTCCGAAAGGTCAATAGTGTCAATTGCGCTATAATCTAACTCTAAACATACGTAGTTACATAAAATAAGCCATAAGATTAAAATGTGTCGTAATTAGCGGGGAGCCTTGCATTGGATTCTGAACAAATATCAAATAGACTTAACAAACATTTTTGACCAACGTAGCTAAAGTGTGTACATTTAGTCAAAGAAATTTTGGTTTGGAAATATCCATCTGTACTGTAAACCATCTTCTATCTGATGACATCAATAGATACCTATTGTCTATTTCGAAAGTGAATTGATGCAAAAGTGATTAACGAATGATTGTTAATGTTTATAATTAGAAATAATTTTATAGATAAAAATAATAATATTTTAGTTCATAATATAATTATGTTATATGAGTTTTTATAAAAAAAATATTTATATGTATTTTAAAATATGTTTATGTGTAGGTATACGTATTTTAGATAATCTTAGAGCATGTATTACTTATAAAAATATTTTCGCATACTAAAATTTATCTCAAATAACAACGTGTTTATCAAATATATGTAATTTGAAATATCATTATTTAATGTATTAAAAAATTTTAGACTCAAACACTCTCAAACTGTCATCATTTAAGACATATATGATAGCTTGATAGGTATTATTGACTATGTATTTACTGTGTCAACTAAAGTCATAGTTTTTTACTTGCGTGTCATTTTATTCATAATATTCTTTACTTGGACGAGACAGACTTGATCGAAATTATATCATAAGTTTAAATAATTAATTGAGTTTAAAAATATTTAGGGACCCAAATGAAAAATAAGCCGCATTTCAATAACTAATAGTAATGATAGTTTAGTCTTTTTTTGGATATCCTTAATATTTTAATCCTAAAGTTTAAGTTATGTATGAGTAAGTGAAAGGAAAATAAATATACGCCATCCCGTTTCTATTGTTTGCTCATTGGATTATAAAGATAATATTAATGTTAAGATAATTTTTTTAAAGAAGATAATGTCATTTTTGTCAAAGGGAGGGGCACAATATGGAGGTTCGAATCCCTGATCTTGCGATTGAAAACCTCACATATAATTATTGGACCTGAAATGCTTGGTTAAGAAAATAATGTTAAGATAAACATTTTATTTCATCATTTGAATCGTTATTCTTTTTGTCTTATATTTTATAATCCAAACATAGTATAAAAAGAATGTTGACACGTAAGTCAATATCTTGATTCTTCGCGTCACATGACGAATGTTTGGTGGAACTAAATTTTAGTCGAAACACAAGAGTGGTTTTTTAAATTAAATAAGTAAATAAGGTTGCACCTTAGCTAACAACAATAATTTTTAATTTATGGTAAGCGTTTGATCTTAACAACTGGTATCATCAACCTGTCGTGAATTTGACTCTCAGGCAGTGCATGCTGCTTGGCTGGTAGATGTTGGGGGTGATTATTTGTAGGTAATTCAACCTCCTACCATATAGCAAAGATCTGGTGGGGTCAAGTCATACTCAAATAAGCACGTGTTAGAATAAATAGGGAAACAACGTTGCAACTAAGCTAACAACTTTAACTTTTAGCTCAACGTTAAGTGCTTTATCTTAACAAATTATATCAGAGTCGAGTCACTAGTTTGACTCCCATGGAATGCATGTTGCTTATGGACCGACCTTGGGAGGGGGATTGTTGGCAAGGAAGCCATCATCCTGTCATGTAATAGAGATTTAGTAGGGCAAAGTCATAGTCAAAACATGAACATAAATATTAGCAATAAGGTTGCACCTTAGTTAAGAGTTATGACTTTTCGTTCAATGATAAACACATAATTCAACAAACAGATAATGATCATTGGATCATAATCATTCCCTCATCCATATCTTCTGTTTTTTAGAAAGTCCTCTCACCTACATCTAATAATCCATAATTAAGAGCAATTGTTTATAATAAAAATTATGATTGTTAGAGTGTTTAATATCATCAAAATTGTGATTATTTGGTAAGGCACATCTAATAATACATACTATCTATAAAAGTGTAGAAGTTAGAGAAATATTTTTGGACAAATTCTATCCCTAATTATTTTTTGAATTCACTACATTATCATGACAATGTATTTATTATCTCAACTATTCATATGAAAAGTTTTTTTTAACTATTTTGTATTTATTTTCTCAATTGCTCGTATGAATTTTTTAAACTAATAAATTATACTTTAAAGAAGTTTTGTCCTCATTTTAATTTAAAAGATTAAAAGACTAATTATAAGTAAAAAATAAGTCTCAAATTAATTCAATAATTCTATACTTAATATATTTTTTTTATCATTTTTATGTATAAATCTTAAATGACTAATTGTAAGTAAAAAAATGTCTCAAATTAACTTAATATTATTTAGTTAATATTTTTTTTTTGTCATTTTTATGTGTATACTCTACTATAATGAGCACTGAAAACAATAGTGAAAATGAAAATTTCATTGATGAAAGGAATAAAAATACTCTATATGTATAACTACTTATTTTATATTATCTTATTATAGATAAAAGTGAGTAAAACTATTTTTGTATAAATTTATGTTCACATTATTCTTAAAATTTCTAAATTATCTCTAACTCAGTATCAAATGACAACATAGCAATTAAGTTTTCAAATGATTAACTAATGAACATTTTTTTATTTCAAGTTAGATACTTAATTAATCTTTTTACATTATATTCTGTAGTAGAAATTATGATTAATTGTAACAATATAACACATAATATACAACAATGATGCATAATAAATGAAAGAAAACTTCCTGAAAAAAAATTGATAAAAGACAAAAATAATTTACAATCAATTTTGAATAAAATGCGTTATTCTACATATTATACAAATTGCATATATATTTTTAAATTAAACTCATAATGAAAACACACACACACATATATATATATATATATATATATATATATATATATAAGTTTATATATGATAATAAGAATTATAAGTTCACCTGGAATGTACGTTTTAGAAATTGGTCAATACTAAAAGTAGTATTATATAAGCTTCTATTTACCATCTGTTAGACTTTATAAATAATATCTCAAACATGTGTTACTTGAAATATACAAAAAGAAAATTAAATAATTTATTTATCAGTAGTTGATAATTTAACCTCTCCTAATTCTCTCAGCGATGAAACCAGGTTATTAGCACAATATTATAGGAGCCATATCAATGGTCATGAAAGCTCTTTTTTTATCTATCAAGAGCCACTTTTTATATATGTATGACACTAATTTAATACTAATATTTTTAAAAAACTAGGTTAAGAATTATAAAATAATCTGGACCCTCTCCACTTATTATCTTTGCTTCGAGGCTTAAATTTAATATAATTGTTTAATTATGATGCTTTACGTACACTCTACAACCAAATTGTGGGTTAAAATATTAAAAATGTATGTTAGCTTTAACATTTTTATTTTCTGTAAATTTATATTTGAGTGACCAATCATGTTTAAGCTTATTTCAAACTTGGACAAGCTGTTAAAGTTTTTAATTATATGTGTGTATTATATTTGAGGCTTGTTAGAAATTCCAAAAGGGTCAAGGAAATGCTTTCTATTTGTTATTTTTTAGTGATCATTTAGAAAGTTTTCTCAAATAAATTTATGAAAATTTTATTTACTTTATCCGGATATTGTTTCAAAGTTTAACATGAAAAATAACCTTATCGAAACGTCGTGTGACATGTGACGTTGATTACAAAATAATGATAATTAAGAGTTTAATTTATCAAATTACAGGTGTCTTACAAAATTTTCCAAAGGTAAGATAACACATTTTGTCATGTTTAATCAAACGTTATACTGATCAGCATTATTCAAAAATTATAGAATTAGACTAACTCACAACCTCATAAATATTATTGTTGAATTTTTAACTCTACGTACTCACGTATCATTTGATGTGTAAGTTTCATAAATAACCATTTATCTAAAAAAATTAAATTTAGCAAGTGGCTAATTTACTTAATTAGAAAATTAGGCATTGTTTGAAGATTGATGTGCCCTTTTGGACTTCTTTTTTGTCATTTATAAAATGTCTGATTAATTTGTTAATGTAATTTGGCAGTCTATACATTATGTCAAAACAATATATTGATCAAAATAATGTCCATAATTGACTAGACAGTTTAACACACAAATTAACTCCAATTGGCAGCAGCTCCTCTAATTGTTTTCTCATTGGTTGCACATAATATCTGACCCTTAATATGGGAGTAAAGGAAAGTACGTAGCTCAACCTGATGAGATATGATTCAAGTACACATCGTTAAACTCTACGTTAACAACTTTGAAAATAATAAAAGCAGTTTAATCAATTCTTTGAGAAAAAATAACACATAAATTATAAAACTCGATCTGTGGTTTTACTGACAAAAATGATAAGACTATCGTAGTAATATTGTACGTAATTTTCAACAATTTCATATATAAGAACTATATTGTCAAAAATCAAACGTAAAATGAGAGTACCCAGAAAATTAAAACTAGATTAAAAGCGAGTATAATGTAAAAGCGTATATAAAGCATACTCTATTTATTTGGATAAAATATTCATTTGGTCCCTATACTTTACTAATATGGCCCTTGAGTAAACTTATGTCAAAATTCATACATGTATAATTTCCACATAGTTACATGCATATGAATTAACTCATATATGTATTGATAAAAAAGATAGATATTCGTGATGGGTAATTAATAAAATTGTGGAAAATGATTAATTAAAAGCAAGTGTGAGGGTAAAATGGGGAAAATTATAAATATATAAGTACCAAGTTGAAATTGTATAGTCATTGACAAAATTGAAATTGAGTAGCCGTGTAGGAACCAAAATTGTTATTTATTTTTAACTTAAATACTTTTACTAGTCCCTAAGCTGTTACCCAACTTTTATTTTAGTCCCTAATTTTTTTTAATAATGGTCTCTAAACCAACACAACCTCTTAATTTTTTATATTAAAATGTTAGTATATTCAACCAAGAAAAATATATTTATGCAAGGTTCATACCTTATAAGGTCCGTATATGTCTAAAAAAATTTCTATCTCAATAGTTTATATTTCAACATATCAACTTCGGCCTAACCTATTATTATTAGTATCATAATTATTTCTGCCAATTATATCATTTCTTTTCATGAGTGAATTTTGCCTATTTTCACATCTAGGGCTGCTAAACCTACTCAAGAGTATCACAAATGGATACTAGAATTCTAAAAACCATGCTTAAAATATACAAAAGACAGATTCAAATACAAAGGGAGACATTTTCACTTCACTCCTTAAAAACCGTCATAAACTCAACCCCAACGAAAGTTAGGCCACATTAAGGAAAAAATTATTGAGTATAAGGACCAGAGTGAAAAACTATATTCAATGAAGGATCATCCTGAAAAGGAAAAAATAATTAAGAACTAGAATGAAAATATGAGTAATATTATCTCCGTAATTTTTCACATTTTGTAATTTTTCACAATGACACGTACACACTTTTTATTTAAAAATGACAATAAGTTTATTATGATAAAAATATGTTAGGGTAGGTGTGAAAATATAATATTATCTCCGCAACAAATCCGACCTAACTTTCTAACTCGAAACATAAGCCAATCATGATTTTTTTCCAAGTTTAGGTGTATTCGAGTTTGAATATTAAAATAAATTAATTTTAATAATTTTAGGATTGAGAATAAAATGTTAGATAATTTTGATATTACATATTATTTAAATGGTGTTAGTCTAAAAACTAACGACAATAAGTTTTTCGTCAGTGAAACTCGATATGGAAGGAAGCGTCTGTCATTTTTTTAACTAGATGAGTGTCCGTATCATTTAAACAAACCGTGAAGAGTGTCTAAAGAATTTTTTCTCTTTTTTTTATCAATGTTAAAAAAGTTTACGAGATTAAGAAATATTAGGAGAGTTGATGTCTAGCAACGGTGGAAGGAAAGTTTAATCCTAACCGTTCAAAGAGATTTAGACGGCTGAGATGAAATGTTAAAAAAATGATTTTTTTTATCTTTTTCTCATCACAGTTTAACACGATCTGAATGGTTAGATCTAATCGAATAATCTAAGATTGTGCAACTGTAGTATCTGCCGTTGCTGGTACGGAGACAATCCTAATGCATGGCGACTATCTTACCAGCCAATACTGGCTAATCATAGAGCCACTCAAACAATATTTAAACATTATTGAGAAAAAAACAATATTTAATTCATTATTTTTAGTATACAAGGATCTCAAATTTTCAGATAAATTGATCTGAACAGGGAACAGTTAATATACGATCCAATCATACGTGGAACAGAAGAAATCCTGATGATACAATGATAAGCAGTATGCCCTACTAACTCAGTTATTCAATGATACAAGGCTCAGGCCTGCAGAGTTAGAGGGAGGAAAGGAAATTGGTATAAAATTCCATGGAAAATCTCTTGCATAAGATACAGAGGTAAAACAAAAAGAAAATAGTAGAAAAATGATGAAGCTTTTCAAAGCCAAACAAAAGGCAGAAGGTCAAATGAAATACATTCATATCAGATTTTGCTGGGATCACTGTTTACAGGCTGGAACGATCCAAACCCAACCCCACTTCCTCCATTGTTATTAGAGAAAACAAAACAATCTCTCTTTCTGGGAGAATAAAAAGAATTTATTTTCCTCTCTTTTTTTCACTATTGAGAACAAAAGCTTACAAAAAGCAGAAAAAGAAGTTAGCTGCTGCCTCTGCTAAGCACCTTCACTTGTCCTCTCCTTTCCCTTCTTCCCCTTCACAAATTTTTTTACTAGGTCTCTTTGCTTTGGTTTCTCCATCACTTTCTTCATTGCTTTATCTCTTATTTGGTAAATTTTTCTCTCCGCCGAAGTTTCCATTATTAATTTATTAATTTCTTTGTAGTTGTTTCCTCCGAGCTTCAAATTCTTGGTTTACTCTCTCACTCTGTTATTTCCAATGGTTTAAATACATTTTCTCTTTTAAATCTCAGCATAGTAATTCAACCCTTTAGAATTTCTTGCTGATTCCAGTACTTTCCTTTGTTGGGTTTTTAATTCCATGGGAATCTGCCATGGAAAACCCAATGAAAACCCACAAAGCACATCCGATCTTAACGGGAATGACCATGTACTCAATTCTCAGACCAGTAAATACCCGAACTTCCCATTTTACAGCCCGAGCCCTCTGCCGAGCATCTGCAAAAACTCACCGGCTAACTCGAGCGTAAACTCGACGCCATTGCGCATTTTCAAGCGCTCATTTCCGCCTCCTTCGCCGGCTAAGCACATCAAAGCGTTGCTCGCTCGAAGGCATGGCTCGATTAAGCCGAATGAGGCCTCAATTCCTGAGGGAAGCGAATGTGAGGTTGAGTTAGACAGAAATTTTGGGTACTCCAAGCAGTTTGCAGCTCATTATGAGCTCGGTGAAGAAGTGGGTCGCGGTCATTTTGGGTTCACGTGCTCGGCCAAGGCGAAGAAGGGAAGCTTGAAGGGTCTGGATGTGGCTGTTAAGGTTATCCCAAAATCAAAGGTCTGGATATTTTTTTCTATATTTTGCTATTCTTTACTCTTGCCAACGTGATATCTGTAATGGGTTCTTCTATTCTCTGTTTTTTAGTGTTGGAATTTTTAATTTTACATTAACTTGCTTTAAAATCATTTTCTTGTTTCTTCAAGGAAATGTTAGTATGCTTAGGCCAACACTTTGCGTATCTGACTTCTATTAAGATTATCAGTAATTCCCTTTTCTTTTTCAGTCTGTGACAAATGATGTTTATCATTGCTAACTGTTAATTCATTTTAAGTTTTAGACATCATCAAGAGTATTTTAGAGAACAAAGAGAATGAATGTTCTGGTGCATCAAACATATTAGGTGGTTGGCCAGAAGTAGATTATTCTTTTATTGGCTTACTTTCTGGTCTGGTGACCAAAACCATCAGTAGGCTCCTAGAATAAGTGTTTTTGCATCTACGTGTGCTCGATTTGTTTGAAAACAGGTTAAAAACTTAAATACAAATTGAATTGGATGTGCTCCGTATTCTTCATTTATTGGAAGCTCTTTGCATCCTAGTTTTCCACTTGTTATTGAACTTGGAGAAAATTTTAATACTCCAAGTTCAAATTCAGGGAGTTTGTCTTCCAATGTTATCTGAGCAGACCACCTTAATTTTAATCCCAATTTGATGATAGTCAATAGTTTTTCTTAATTATAGCTAAAGTAAATAACAACACATGCTAATGTATTCATGAATATTCCGCTATACAGTAGAATAAGTAATAGAGAATGCAATCTTCTTCAAAGGTTTCGTTCTATTTTGAATTATTGCAGCATGAGGACCTAATTCACTATATATGTCGGTTATGAACCATAATAACCTTGAATTATTCATTTGGTTTCTGACCGAAGGAATTTTGATGACCAGATGACCACGGCAATAGCTATAGAGGATGTGAGAAGGGAAGTGAAGATACTGCGGGTTTTAAATGGACATAAGAACCTGGTGCAGTTTTACGATGCCTATGAAGATGAAGATAACGTTTATGTGGTGATGGAGTAAGTCATATTCCTTTACTCGTTTCACGTAGAGATCCATTGCTTGTGAAAAATCTTCCGTTCTTTGTTCTATAAGACAATCTTTGGACAATTTCCTTCAAACAACATTTAAAGTACTTTATGTTCTTTCATAAACTGCCAATTTGTCAATTTGATCTGGTGCGACTTTATTAAGATGTGTTTTGTGTTACTCCCCGTGAGAATGAGCTAATGTAATTTGTTTATTCATATGAGTTCACAAAGAATATGTTAACAAAAAAAGACTTTAGCCACCTTCGGGTTTCACAAATGGGCAAAACTGTCAATACGAGTACCGCATAATTCTATTTGGAATCTTAGCTATGAAATGCTAGTATAAGCATTTCGTTATCTATATTTAAGCCTTCTCTGTATTTTGTATCTTCTTCAGGTTATGCAAAGGGGGTGAACTGTTAGATAGAATACTTTCAAGGTATCCATCTTCTCATAGAATCATTTATCCCTCAGATTAAGAAAGGAGGGGGTGGGGTGGGGTGGGGGGGTCTTGTTTTAATTTATAAATTTCTGATATTGATTTGTTTTGTATAGCGGTGGAAAATTCTCAGAAGAGGATGCAAAACTTGTTATGGTACAGATTTTGAGTGCAGTTGCCTTTTGTCATCTCCAAGGTGTAGTTCACCGTGACTTGAAGCCAGAGGTAAATTGGGCATAAAAATTTTCTAATTTTTATTAATTGATAAATTTTTTCTAATTTCTAATTTTCTACACTAAGATGAACTCTTGTAGGCATGGCTATGAACTGTGAAAAACACTTTAATGACGCAGTGGTTTAGTATCTTTGTCCATAAATACTATTTATGTGTGTTTTCTCACAGTTCATAGCCATGTCTACAAGAGTTCATCTTAGTGTAGATGTTAAATGGCAAAGTTAGAGTATTTATTTTAACACAAATCAACAGTAGCCTATTTCTCTACTTAATTCTTGTTTTCTCATCTTTCTTACATATGCTAATGATAATTATTTTGATAATGATGTCTTGTACCTCAGAATTTTCTTTTTACTTCCAAGGACGAGAACTCACCGCTTAAAGCCATTGATTTCGGACTCTCTGACTACGTTAAGCCAGGTCTAGACCAAATCCCGAAATGTAATCTTGCTCCTTGGTATACAGGAACTGGATAGAGTTTCTCACTAATGGATATTTTTTGCAGATGAAAGATTGAACGATATTGTAGGGAGTGCATATTATGTGGCTCCTGAAGTTCTTCATAGATCCTACGGGACAGAAGCAGACATGTGGAGTATAGGCGTAATTGCTTATATTCTTTTATGCGGAAGCCGACCCTTTTGGGCCCGATCAGAATCTGGAATCTTCCGAGCTGTTCTTAAAGCAGATCCAACTTTTGATGAATCACCTTGGCCTTCTTTATCTCCAGATGCAATTGATTTTGTAAAGAGATTGTTGATTAAAGATTACCGGAAGAGATTGACCGCTGCTCAGGCTCTCTGTAAGTTGTCAAACAAGCTAATTCTTCGAATCCTGTTATGTTCTTGTTTTGAAATATCCACTTGTTTTCACTTTAGGTCATCCATGGTTAGCTGAGTTTCGTGATGTCAAGATACCATTGGATATGATAGTCTATAAACTTGTCAGAGCGTACATATGTTCATCTTCTTTGCGTAAACTAGCACTGGGGGTAAGTATTAGCCACTGCCTGATTCCTATATTTTATCGTCTTCCATTACATTCATCTTACTTGGACTCTTTTAAAGTTCAGTTTATGATTATCATTAGCTTTCTTTTCTTCTTTCCATTTAAATTTGGGGTCATGCTAAGTTATTGTATTATTAACAATAACATACTAGGAGGAGAGAGAATGTTTTCTCATTTTTCTCTCGATTCCCAGTATGTTATTGTTAACAGTAACATATAACTTTCCTTAAAATTAGATTTAACCAGTATTCAATCTGCAACTATTGGACTTAACATGCAAACATTCAAGATTTACTAGTAAGCATTTTTCGGGTTAACGCATGAGCTTTCCTAACGTTTTACATTTGTTCTTTTTAAAGTTGATCTGAAGTTTATGCTGAAACCAATGAGATAACGGAGTAAAAGTTGTTGCATATGTCAACAGGCTCTTGCAAAGACATTAACAATTGCACAGCTAGCTTACTTCCGTGAACAATTTATGCTCTTGAGCCCAAACAAAAGTGGATTCATCTCGATGCAGAGCTTTAAGACGGTTAACTTTCAACCTAATCTTCTTCTCATCTTTCCATATTTTAATGTTCTGTTGGAAGTTTCTTGATGATTTTTAACGAAATAGCAGGCAGTGCTTAAAAATTCAACCGATGCCGTGAAAGATTCAAGAGTTGGAGATTATGTGAACATGGTAATGTCTTTAATGATCCTATTTTTCTTGGAAAATAGGATAATTGGAGTAAAAGCTGATTATTTACTTTTTTTGGTACTCACAGATTAGTTCTATTCAGTATAGAAAGTTGGATTTTGAAGAATTCTGTGCGGCCGCCATAAGTGTGCATCAACTAGAAGGAATGGAGAGCTGGGAGCAACACGCAAGGCGTGCCTATGAATTGTTTGAAAAGGATGGAAACAGACCGATTATGATTGAAGAACTTGCCTCGGTTTGCTCTCTGTTCTTAAGCTCTCCCTATCTCTCTCTCTCTGACACCTCTCTCTCTCTCTCACACACTCACGAGCAAGGGTTTGCCTGCATAATTTAAGATACGAAGTTTTGCTTCTAAACTATTAAGGTAACACGAGCAAAAAAAGCGGAATCTGGATCTTTGGTTATGAGCCCTTCTCGAAGAAATCTTTGATTTCTCTTTCGGTTTCTATAACTAGTGTTTCAGTAAACAGATGCCTTTAAGCTATGTGCTACGTTAACTTCAAAAGTCTGAATCTTTTCTTAATTTGGTTTGTCATTAGGAACTTGGACTTGGCCCTTCGGTACCCGTACACGTGGTTCTCAAAGATTGGATACGACATGCTGACGGGAAGCTTAGTTTCTTGGGATTTGTCAGACTTTTACACGGCTTCTCGTCGCGACCCTTTCAGAAAACTCGAGACGTAAACAAGGTTTCATAAACCATTTCTTCTCTATCCCAACACGAGCATCCGAACGTACCTGTGTATACATAATTCGATGTTGTTATTTTCTTTTTTACA
Organism: Datisca glomerata; assembly: GCA_003255025.1. NCBI lineage: Eukaryota > Viridiplantae > Streptophyta > Magnoliopsida > Cucurbitales > Datiscaceae > Datisca > Datisca glomerata. The sequence continues at coordinate 783,678 of QANY01010971.1, forward strand.
TATGAGCTAGTTTCACTGTGTATTGGTTTGATGATTGGTGGGGTTAAGATTTGGATGATTTGTACAGTGAGGTAAATATGAGAATGCAGTCAAAAACTACTTGACTGGTTTGAACTTCATGTGAATGAGTTCTTGTTGATCTTTGTTTACCTATTGAGATCCATTTTGTAATTGTTAAGTCATGGGATTGGCGAGTTAGGCCTCACACATATCTACTCAAGACGTCGTGCGGTTTAAACAAGTTTTTTTCATTAAAATTTATTCTAAAACACTTCTTGACGTTCTTGAATACTAATTATCTTTTGAATTATAATATTGTTTCAATTGTTCTCGCTTTTTCTGAAAACTCGTTCATCAAAACACCAACGAGAGTCCTAAATTTGTAAAAACAAAACTTATCTTGATGATAAAAGTCCTCTACTCACCTCAGGGTAGCTTGGTTAGGGTGAGTTTATGCTTGTGCGATAGAGGCACAGGGTTGCGAATTCGATCCTCTTGGGATCAAAACCAAATTTGAGTGAGAATTCATGGTGGTGGTTGCAAAAATGACGAAAATGACAAATGAATATATTATTTATCAAAATTATACATATGATTTTGCTCATTTTGCTAGCACTTGTAAAAAATTTACGATCGCGACACCCGCGACCTGTTATATAAACCGCGATCTAAAACCATAATGCCAATATGACTGGGTCTGATGGTTTTGGTATGAGGGGGTGAGTATCTTCTTTATCATGTTCTGAGGGTTTCGTAGGTGGTGGTGGTGGTGGCCGATAAAGTATGATGGGTTAGATTGGAATGATTTCAAAAGAGATCGAGGGAAAGATATCGTGAGAGAGATAGAGGGGTGTGAGTGTCCTAATTTAAAAAATTTAGGAGGTGTGAGTGATATTTTTAAATTTAAAGAAGATTTGAGTATCATTTATAAAAATTATAGAAGGTGTCAATAAAGTTTTTTCAAAAAATAATTACTCCTAATTTATTCGATTCTATCAATATTAATAGATAATTTAACCTTTTAAAGGTATTTATCTCAATTTTTTTAGACCGCGCAAAACAAGCAGGGGAATTTTATTCTATAGAAGAACGAGTTAGATCAAAATCGAAACGCAAAAAATCTAAAACAAACTGAGGAAAATTATCCCCACTACAGAAAGATTCTTTCAAGCCCTTCCATAAAAGCTCCTTACCCCAAACGATGCTTCTCCAAATTAACGAGGAATTATTCCCAGCTGAAGCTTCAAGAATCGAACAGTTTTTAAAATACTTGTCCCTCAAAACTCTAGCAACGAGGGATGAGGGTCTGGAAATAATTCTCCACGACTGCTTCGCAAGCATTGCTTGATTGAAAAGGCTAAGATCCTTAAAACCCAAGCCCCCCACATGCTTCGAGACATAAATTTTTCCAGGCGGTCCAGTGAAGCTTCCTTCGAGATCGGGTCGAACCCACTAGAACTTAGCACATAACATATTAATCTCATGACAGACTGATCAGAAGTTTGAAAACGCTCATATAATATGTGGAAATAGACTGAACAACCGCTTTAATACGTGGGAATAGACTGAACAACCGCTTTACGAAGAATTTCTTTTCCCGCACTAAAGAAAAGGGCTCCTTCCAGCTCTGGATTTTCCTCCAAATACTGTCTCTTATTTCTTCCCGCCATAGAGGGAAAGACCCAGATACTTTTCATGACAATAGATGGTTGGAATCTGAAGAATCAACTGAATATACTCCTTCGTTTCCTGTCTCGTATTTGGGCTAAAAGACAATGCAGATTTGTCTAAATTAGTTCTCTGCCCAGAAGCGAGTTCATAATCTGAGAGGAGAGATTTAACAACGGCTGCTTCCTTCGCATTGGCTCTGGCAAAAATAATACTTAGACTTTCTCTGGGAATTTTAACTCCGTGAATAGCATAATTCGCCTCCGCTCTACTAATCAACGATGACAAAACCTCTGAACAAAGAATAAATAGATAAGGAGACATTGGATCACCCTCACGTAACCCTCTCAAAGAGTTTTAGAGAACCTCGAGGTGTACCTTTAATGATAAAGGAGAAGGAAATACTATGGATATAATTGGTAATTTCCCTGATCCAACTATCACAACTCATTCTCTCCATCACTATACGAACAAAGTGTTGGTTGTCACGCACCGCGGAAGCGTGAAGACGTATGAACTTTTAAAAAATAAAATTTTTAATAAAATAAATCTTTCACAACATTATCATAATTAAATAAAATTTTTTATTGAAATTTTATTTTCAATCAGTCAATATCCATTATATATTTATAAGTTAAATTTACAACATATAATGTTAGAAATCATATACATCTTGTAGTCTATATTAAGTGTCCTTGTAAAAACCAATCGATCTTCCGTTCCCACAAAATTGTTTTAACGATCAGTAGATTCCGAGATCCACACTAAGATCTTCCAAGTAAATCCTCAACGCACTAGGATGTGTGTGAGCACATAGAATATTACAAGACATTTTTCTGACTCTAGATGTTCTCAACACATGAGATCTAGAGATTTACTGAGAATGACTTAGTGAGACGATTCTCTTAAAGAACGTGATGATTATTCTTTTAAAGATTTGATTAACGTTTAATCACAGAAGAAAATCTTCCTGACATCAATCGTGTTCTTAGTTCAACTCTGAATTGGCGAACTGATGATCTAATCAACTGATTATCTCAACTTCTTTCAACAACCAAGGTCGTTAGAATAACATATGTATATAAATTCTACATAATAACGTATCATATTTTTAGGGATAAACTGAAAAAATATTTAATTGTAAAATTACCAATTGCAGTGAGACTCACTGCAATTGTGCACAAGTACAGTGCCACATGACACTGCGGTGTTGCACACTCATTACTTAGTGCCAAGTGACACCACAGTAGTCCATGTCAATTTCTGATACTCTATCAGTGATTGGCACGTGGCAATTATTGTGAATTAAGTATTTATTTTAATCATATAATTATCTAGATATCAATTATTCAAAATTAACATATCTAATTATCTCTATCAACTAACCTATCTGTTATTTCACAAATAACAGATTTAGTTGATTTAAATTATTATCTAGTAATAATTTAATTATCTAATTTAACAAATTATATTCCGTCTCACTTATCGATAATTAAAAAAAATGATAATTATTTATATATATAATTTCTGAAAATTATATTTAAATATATAAGTAATTTAACTAATTAATCACACATAATTATCTCATAATTATGTAATTGCCCCATAATAAAAGTTATATTTACAAGTCAGTCATTTTCTCATGTCCTGAAATATTCACACCCTAAACAACGTAGTATAGAGATGACTTGGGGACGATGGATCTATAATTCTAAGCTCCAATAAACCAGCTTATTAATTAAACTCTTTAATTAAATAATTTTATTTATTAATTTCATTATTACTCCATTATAAATATGAAATTGCACTCTTAAAGATTATAAAATATATTTACAAAGTATTCTCATGTAGTCCACTAAAATAATCATTTCATATAGTTCTGTCCTCCAATTATTGGTTCGTAAATTAGAATTGGACAAAATTATCGTTTTACCCTTCTAATTATCTCTTGATCCTTAAGTACCATTAACCCACTAGTGAATGACTAATTTATAATCTTATTATAAACTTGAGCTCAATAATCATTCAGCTCTAGAATTAACACTTAAGATAATTAATATACGATCCGTTAGGAAAGCTTAGATTCTAAATCCTGTAAGATCATGTCCTCAGCCATCGACATCACTGAATCTCCAAACAAAAGTCACTAGTCTGATTAGCAAATAGACATTAACGAGTGAATCAAAAGATCCAGTAGACATGCATAGGAGTTCATGATCACTCAGGATTCAGACTGATCTACATATGATCATCGAATTGATGTGTATTAAATCTTTATGATAAACGGCACGTTAATAAAAATATTAATTCACATTAGTCCTATCATATATAATCTTATGATATAAAGTACATTTACTAAGACATCTATCCACATCAATAATCTGGATCTATATCACGCGCATTCATAATGCTTAGTAAACTGTACTAGTAACCATTCATTAAAGATTCCATATTTTAATATGTTGCTGACAATTTTATTCATAATCTATGATCTTAATCCTCTCGTACTAATACAAGATCATAGTCTCGTTCATTAATAACAAATTTTCAGATATTTATATAAATTATTCAACAATAATTCAAAAGAACAATTATAAGAAAAATATAATCTTCTTTAAATTTCATATCAAAATGTCAATACACATGCTTTGAGGGCATAACCCCCAACAATCTCTCACTTGTCCTAAAGTAAATGTGGCATCTCCCTTAATCTCATATTACGCATGTGACCCTCAAATGACTTTGCAGGAACCGTCTTTGTAAAAGGATCAACCAGGTTCTGTTTCGATGCTATCTTCATAACAGTCATGTCCTCTTGATGCACGATCTCTCTTACAAAATGATATTTTCTCTTTATGTGTTTATCCCTCTTGTGACTCCTCGGTTCCTTTGAATTTACCACAGCCCCAGTGTTATCACAGTACATGATAGTGGCTTGTCCGTATCTAAATTACTTCCAGATCAGAATAGAACTTTCTAAGACATACCGCCTCTTTCGCAGCTTCACAAACCGTTATATATTTGGCTTCCATAGTGGAATCTGCAATGCTGGATTGTTTAATACTTCTCCAGACTACAACTTCTTCACCTAGGGTGAATCCTGATCCAGATGTCGACTTTCGATTGTCTCTGTCTGATTGAAAATCAAAATCGGTATATCCAGTGGGGTTCAGGTCTCCGCCTGAATAAACAATAATATAGTTTCTCATTCTCCTAAGATGCTTGAGAATGTGCTTTACTGCAATCCAGTGTTCCAAACCTGGATTCGATTGATAACGACTGACAATTTTCATTGCTGATATCCAGTCTCGTACATAGCATGGCATACATGGGACTTTCAACTGCTGAAGCATAATGAACCTTTCTCATATTATCTTCCTCTTAAGGCATCTTCGGACATTGTTCCTTGGAGAAGACAATTCCATGTCTGGCCGGTGGTTGATCTTTCTTGGAATTCTATATAAAAAATCTCTCCAGCACCTTATCAATATAAGATGCCTAAGAAAGTGCCAAGAACTTGTTCTTTCTATTCCTAAGATTTGGATGCCTAGAACATAGCTTGCTTCTCCCAAATCTTTCATTTAAAATTTCTCAGCTAACTCTTCTTTACCTTTGACAAAGTTTCTACATCATTCTCAATGAGTATAATATCATCAATATAAAGAACTAAGAAAACTACTATCTTATCTTTGATGTATTTATAAACACAGGCTTCGTCAACATTTTACTCGAAGCCATAAGTCTTTATAATCTCATCAAGGGTAAGATTTCAAGATCTAGATGCTTGCTTTAATTCATAAATGGATTTAAGCAACTTGCATACTTTCGTATCTTGCCCTTTTTTATACGAACCCTTCTGGTTGCATCATATAGATGTTTTCTTCAAGAGAGTCATTTAGAAAAACTGTCTTGACGTTCATTTTCCATATATCATAGTCAAAACTAGCAGCTATGGACAAAATGATGCGAATAGATTTTAGCATGGTTACATGAGAGAATGTCTTTTCATAATTGACTCCCTCCCTTTGTGTATAGCCCTTGACTATTAATCGCGCCTTGAAAGTCTCTATTAACCGTGCCTTAAAAGTCTCATCTTTAAGATCCATTTACATCCAATGGGTCTGACATCTTTAGGTGGATCTATAAGTTCTCAGACGGAATTGAAATACATAGATTCAATTTCCTGGTTCATGACATCTTGCCATTTCTCATTTTCAGGATCATCCATTGCTTCCTCATAAGAAAATGGACCGTCCTTATTAGTGTTTAACACTAAGACATGTGCCTCTAGTTCGTAATGAACTGGTTGTCTCACAACCCTCCCATTACGACGTTGCACTGGGGTTTCCTTTGCGTGAACTGTAGTTTCTCTGGTTTGTCATTTATCAGTAGAAATTGAAAGTGGTCTGATCTCATCAGTCATTAATTCCTCAAGAACTACTTTGTTACGAGATTTGTAGTTTTGCATATAGTCATGCTCAAGAAAGATTGTATTTGTCGACACTACACCTCTTGCTCATTGTGACTATAAAAGTACCCACCTCTAGTCTCTAGAGAATAGCCAACGTGTATGCATACCTCATACCTTGAGTCTAACTTTCCAGTCTTGGGTTTAAGAACGTGGGCTAGACGCCCCCATATACGAAAATGACACAAACTAGGTTTGGAATCGTTCCATAACTCTAAAGACGTCTTACTTACAGACTTAGAGGGCACCACATTCAAAATGTAAGTTACCGTGTGTAGTGCATATCCCCAAAATGTAAGTGATAATGATGAGTAGCTTAACATCGACCTAACCATATCTAATAAGGTTCGGTTTCTCCTATCTGCAACATAATTTTGTTGTGGTGCTCCAGGTGCTGTAAGTTGGGATAAGATTCCACACTTCACCAAATAATCCTTGAATTCTAAATCTAAGTATTCACCACCTCGATCGGATCAAAGGGTTTTCAATGATTTACCTAATTAATTTTCAGCTTCAGCCTTGAAGTCTTTAAACTTTCCAGAAGTTTCAAACTTTTGATACATTAGGTAACTATAACCATATCTTGAGTAGTCGTCAATGAAAGTGACAAAATACTCATATCCAGCTCCAGTTTGTACATTGATCAGTCAACAGACATCACCGTGTATTAACTCAAGTGATTTCTTGGCTCTTTGGCCCTTTGTTGTGAAAGGTCTCTTGGTCATTTTGCCCTCTAGGCAGGATTCACAAATAGGAAGAGTTCCAACTTTTAGCTCTTTCAAAGCACCATGCTATGTTAACATGTTTAACCTATCTAGATTAATATGTCTCAACCTAAGATGCCATAAATATGTGTTATCATCATGAGAAACTCTTTATCGTTCGTTATTTTTAGGTTTTGCTACCTTAAATAATTCAGAATTATTTAACGCGCGTTCAGTCGGTTTAAACATATATAGTCCGTTTATAATTTTAGCATGACAGATATCGAATCCATTCTTAGAATAATAAACTTTTTATTAATGAAAGAAACTTCGAATAACCGTTCTTGTAAAAATGAAAGACAAATCAAATTTCTCGAAAAACCAGGAATATAATCAATGGTGTTCAAAAGTACGTAATTATATCTAAAAAGTAAACGGATTATCCCTAATACTTTAGCTGACATGAGGGCACCACTGCCAACTCTCAAAATGACCTCGTCATCAGCTAACTCCCTTGACGAATCAAGTATCTGTAAAGAAAAACATTCATGGTTAGTGGCTCCTGAATCAAGTATCCAGAATGACAAATCATATTCCACTAAACAAGCTTCAAGTACAAGTAAATCATACAATTTACCTTTATTTTTCATCTCAGAGAGATATTTGTTACAGTTTCTCTTTCAATGACCCACAACCCCACAGTGGAAACACTTTCCTTTGGGCTTGTTGTCTTTCTTGTTCTTCTTGGCTTTCGGTGATATCTTGGCTTTCTTTACTCTTTTGTTCTTACTATTGTCCTTACCATTGTCCTTCTTCCTTTTCTTGTTCTTAACAATATTGGAAGAAATCTTTTGCTCGACAACATTTGCCTCGCCCTTTTTTGTCATTCTAATGTTAAGTGACTCAAAAGTCTGCATTCAACAATTGGGCCATGTTGAATTGCAACTTGTTCATAACATAATTGGTCATGAACGTAAAAAAAGCTGGTGTAAGTGACGACTAGTATGATGCTAACTTGAGGTCGTTCATCAATGGTCACCCAATGTGCTTCTGCCTCATGCATTATGTTGATCATGTTCAAAACATGTTCTTGAACAGAAGTACTATTTCTCATCTTAGTTGTCATATAGCTCCTATTGGCCTCATGATGGCTTTGATCGGACTGCTGCCTAAACATTGCCTGTAAAGATTCTATAATCTCATAGGCAGTCTCTATGTTTTCCTACTTGGTTCTCAGAACATCATTCATGCTCACATGCATGTAGCACTTCGCCTTGTTGTTTGATATGATCCAAGTATCATATTTGTCCCTAATATTCTTAGGGGCGTTAGCAGCGGGCTCCTCATGACATTGCTCAGTAACCATCATATTTGTGAGAACAAACTTATGATTATCACAAATCAGCATTAAGTTCATATTTGATTTCCAACGTACGAAATTATCACCATTCAATTTCTCAAGAGCGAGTAAAGTAGTAACATGGTTGTCCATGATAGACATAATATTAATAACTAAAATTTAAAACATACATGATTCAATATAATTGATAAATTTCTAGAATTCAAAAACTAAACGTGATGCATGAATGCAATCATAATAACACACATAAATTTAGCATTTACTAATCATGATAAAACAACCCAACGATTAATGTACCGCTTTAGGGTCGGTCAGATTAACCTCAGACTGTCTATGAGACATTCTCATCCTTATTAATTAAAACTTAAAATATCTCATATTTTCTCTTTAATAATAAGATATCGCTTGTTTAGTCAAGTCATAACTATCCACATGAAAGTTTAATTGTGACTTTGTGAGTGCAACCTACCATTTCAGATTTCATGACTTTATTTAGAATATGTCGTCTTAGGGTCGGTCAAAACTAAACTACATCACTTCTTCCTATCTTCTTAAGAAGTCCAACTTTGGTATTGGTACAGCTTGAAACCTTCCTTAGGGGGATGAAAATAAAGCCATCTCAAGGCCCTCACTGCACCTCACAGTATTGTACTAATGATAGAGACCATAGGCTGCATTGACATGTCAACATTCTCCCACTCACTATTTTAGGATAATGTGTTTCTATTTTAACTAATCAATTAATTTCAAATTAATTACTAGTTAAAATAATAACCCTATGAATATTTAATTATCAGTTAATATAATCCCATTGGTCTAAGTTCATTTAACTTTCTAAAGCATCTAAGTCATAATTAAGTGACTTTAGATTAACTAATTAATTATATTCATCAAACTTTAATAAAACTCTTTTACTAAAGTCGGTTAACCTAAATGTTTTAACTAGTTAAAATCTAGCAACTTACATGCAATTGATTTCATAAAGTAATACATATAAACATATTAGCACAATCATAATAAATCATATTTCTACAGATGAGATGCATGATTAAATAAAATTATGTGAGATTTTCATGTATGACATGTAATCCACTAATGCATGAACATGTTATCAAACATAACAATTAAACAATTATCTAACAATTTAGTAAAATAATCATAGACCAAGTGACTATTGGGTATTTCTAAATTACAACTCTTAAAAAAAATATATATATATATATATATANTATAGTTGACTTTGACTTAGTCAAATAAATATTTTATTTGATTTGGTCAAATTTGAGTCAAACTCAATCAACCTATTATTTTTAATTTTGCATAGGACTCTCCGATTGCCGCCCATCACCACCGCTGCCCGTCTCACTACCGGCAGTCGCCTGCCGCGCCAAACATCCACTGTTCACCGCTAATACAGTACCGATGACACTGTTCACCTCCGCTGAAACAGTAAATTTCTGGCGTGAACAATGTTTTCGCGGATGAACGATGTTTTCACGTGGATAGTAAATGTCTGTCGTTCGTCTCGTGTGTTCTTCGTCTTCACGTGTTCGAAATAATTACAATAATATTCGAAATAAAATTACAAAAATTACTACGCCTCAATTCGGCTTACACAAGATCTAGGAAAAATTAAAACAAAGTCAAACCCAATAATCACCATACAATTAAATATCTATTATTTTTCATACATACAAAAAACATAACCATCCATCATCATAAATATCTCATATTATATGAATAATGCAAGAAAACTCACACAACATTTAACATATAAATATATAAAGACCGCTCTGATACCACTTGTTGGTCGTCGCAGTGCATGCACGGCGGACGCGTGGAGACGCGGGCCTTTTAATAAAGATCGAATCTTTTAATAAAATAAAACTTACGCAACGCCACGATAAGCAAATAAAAACTTTTATTGGAAACTATTTTTCAATCAGTTAGGATCTATTATATATTTATAAGTTAAATCTACAACATACAAGGTTAGGAATCATATACGTCTTGTAGTCTATATCAATTGTCCTTGCAAAAACCGATCGATCTTCCGTTCCCACGAATTCGTTCCAACGATCAGTAGACTCCGAGATCCACACCAAGATTTTTCAAGTCAATCTTCAACGTACTAGGACGTGTGTGGGCACGTATAATATTACAAGACTCTTTTTCTACCTCTAGATGTTCTCAACACATGAGATCTAGAGATTTACTGAGAAGGACTTTAGTTAGACGATTCTCTAAAAGAACGGGATGATTAATTTTTTTAGAGATTTGATTAACGTTTAATCATAAAAGAAAATCTCTCTAAAACCAATTGTGTTCTCGATTGACGAACTGATGATCTAATCAATTGATTCTCTCATCTTCTTTCAACAACCAATGCCATTAGAATAATATCTCTATATATTCTAGTTAATGATGTATCTAATTTTTAGGTATAAACTGAAATAATATTTTATTGTAAAAGTACCAATTACAGTGGAGTCCACTGCAATTGTGCACTACAGTGCCACATGGCACTACATTGTTGGACACTCACTACTGTGGTACCATGTGGCACCACAGTAGTTCATGTCAATTTCTGATACCCTATCAATGATTGACACATGACACTTACTGTAAATTAAATATTTATTTTAATCAGATAATTATCTAGATATCAGTTAATTCAAAATTAATAAATCTAATTATTCATATTAACTAACTTATCTGTTATTTCACAAACAACATATTTAGTTGATTTAAACCATTATCTAGTAATAATTTAATTATCTAATTCACAAATTAGATATTTTGACTCACTTATTGATAATTTAAAAAATCGATAATTATATATATATTGAAAATTATATTTAAATATATAAATAATTCAATTAATTAATTTTTAATTAATTAATCACACATAATTATGTACTTGTCCCAGAATACAAATTCATTTGCAAATCAGTCATTTTCTCATGTCCTGAAATATTCATACCCTAGACAGCGTAATATAAAGGTGACTTGGGGGCCATGTGCATATGGAATTACACTCTTAGAGATTATAGATTGTATTTATAGAGTATTCTCATGTTGTCCACTAACATAATCATTTCATGTAGTTTTGTCTTCCAATTATTGGTTCGTAAATTAGAATTGATCAAAATTACCATTTTACCCTTCTAATTACCTTTTGATCCTTAAGTATCATTAATCCACTGGTGAATGACTAATTTATAATCTTATTATAAATCTGAGTTCAATAACCATTCAGTTCCAGTATTAACACTTAAAAGAACCAATATATGATCCGTAAGGAAAGTTTAGATTCTAAATCTTGTAAGATCATGTCCACAGTCATCCACATCACTAAATCTCAAAAACAAAAGTCACTAGCTTGATTAACAAACAGACCTTAACGAGTGAATCAAAAGATCTAGTACACATGCATAGGAGTTCGTAACTACTCAGGATTCAAACTGATCTACATATGATCATTGAATTGAGTGTATTAAATATTTATGATAAACGACACGTTAATAAAGATATATAATATATAAAGTACATTCACTAAGATATCTATCTACATCAATGATTCAGATCTAGATCGCACGCATTCATAATGCTTAGTGAACCATACTAGCAACCATTCATTAAAGATTTCATACTTTAATATGTTATTGACAATTTTATTCATTATATATGATTTTAATCCTCCCGTACTAATACAAGATTATAGTCTCATTAATGAATATGAAATTTTCAGATATTTATATAAATTATTCAACAATAATTTAAAAGAATAATTATAAGAAAATTATTATCCTTTTTAAATTTCATATCAAAATGTCAATATACGTGTTTTGAGGGCATTACCCCGAACACAAAGCAATATTCAACTCTATCATACGCCTTACTCATGTCCAACTTCAACTCAGACATACTTTGTTTCCCCCGTTTCAATCCCTTAATGTGGTGGATACTTTCAAATCCCAGAATAACGTTATTCGTGATGACCTCCCTGGAATGAAATCGCTCTGATTATCTGAAACAAGATTATCCATAAACACTCGTAACCTATTAGCCAGAGCTTTAGCCATAATTTTATAAAGACTGTTACAAAGACTAAAGGTCTAAAATAAAAAACTTTCGAGGGAGTAGGTTTCTTCGGGATCAAAACAATATTGGTATGATTAAGAGCTTCCAAATCAGATCATTGTTTAAATATCCAGACGCGTCTCAAAAACTTGGGAGCCAACAATGCTCCAATCCCGGCGATAGAAGGATGCTATAAAGCCATCTTGACACGGAGCTTTAGTAGGATACATATAAAATAATGTTATTTTAACATCCTCCATTGTGAATGGTGCTGAAAGGACATTATTCATCTCGCTCAATTCATTTATATGAATTTTCATGTTCTGATAATATAAAAAATATTATATGATATTTAGTTTTATAACCTCAAAATTCATCTTTGTGGATATTTATGCTTCTATTTGCATTATGCTACAAAAATATTTAATTTTATAAACTATTTATAAATAAATTATTATCGAATAAAAATAATACTCCATTACATGAATCATATTAAATGAGAAAATATGTGAAAATTCTAATTTATAGTATATTTTAAGAAAACTTGAAGGGTAAAAAATAGAATCAAAAGTTTCTGACATTTAAACTTCTTTTAATATATTATGATAAAAATTAAGATATCCCTATGCTGGGCTTTAATCTAGCAAATATTTTCTGCTAGATCCCAAAATCTAGCATGCCCATGTAATATTAATGTATAAAATCACAATCTAGCATGATATTTTAGTTGAATCGCAGTCTAACCGTTATCAAATTTAACAAAAAGAAAATCTGGATCAAATGAACAATTTAGTCATTTGTATACGAAAAAATTTCATATTTTCTCAAAATAAGACTCTAGGGTCCTAAATTGTTTTTTTTTTGTCAAGGTCTATTTTTTAGTTTTCTGATTAAATTTACATTTAACACTTAAATCTATACTGCCACGTTTTTGCATTGTAGGCCCACAAGCATGGGGATGCCTGACTGGCCAAGGAGTTGGCCGGGAAGTTCTTGCTGATGGTATTCAGAGCAGTAAAGGCCACTTCTTTCACTCATAAACACTTCCTTCCCATTCTCCTCTTCTTGATTTTTGCTCCTCCGCAACTTCAATGGCATTTCACAGAGCCCCAAAGGCCAAAATTAAACCCAGATCCCCAATCCTCGTCCTTTCCATTGCCATAGCTGCCATTGCCTTGCTCTTCCTATTTTCCTCTTTAATTTCCACAAATGGTTATTCTATTGCTTCCTCAAAATCCCTTGAAAACGTCCTTAGATTCAAGAATCGGAATCGCCGTACTTACACTGGTAATGAAAAGTACTTGTATTGGGGAAACAGAATCGACTGCCCTGGAAAGCACTGCGACTCTTGCGAGGGCTTGGGTCACCAAGAGTCCAGTCTCAGATGTGCTCTTGAGGAAGCCATGTTCCTTCAGAGGTATGTGTTTGGTTGCTTGGATTCTGGATTTCTCTTTATTTTTGTACTCTGCATGGATGCGGAGAAAATGCGGGAATATGAAGAAGCATTACCGCTATTCAGATTTTATGTTATGCAAATCTAGTTAAATAGTTCCTCAATTGAAATGTCCACACTTTCTTTCTTTTTGCGTAGCTGAATTTAGATGCATAAACAGAGAAACCAGCATTTTTGAAATTCCAACCTCTAAGCTCCATCGGTTCGGTTCATTCAGTATTCAATTCAAGATGAAAACCAATCTTTATGCGTATAACATTCTTATCAGAGTCTTGTTTGATCACCGATGTGGGTTCATGTAATTGCAATTGCTGATTGAATTAGACTAAATTTGAACTTTTAGATCTCAACGCCTAAAAACATTTGTGTGCTTCTATCTGGTTGCCGTCCCATGTTAACTTATCATGTTTATATGTTATTATACTATTTCACACATTCAACTGGTTTACTTTCTATGGTACTTGTCATTCATGTACTGTTTGTAATGTGAGAAATTTGTCTCCCGTTACCTTACTCTTCAGCATCATGTACTTATTAACTGCTTTTATAGATCTTATTCAGTAACTTAGTACTGTTCCTTGGCGCAGAACTTTTGTAATGCCTTCAAGAATGTGCATCAATCCAATACACAACAAGAAAGGAATCCTTCATCAGTCTGAAAATTCAAGCTCAGAGGAGAGGTGAGTCAGTTTTTTATTGGTTGTAGTTTCAAGAGATGAGTTCTATAAATGAGGGAAGAGATTTATTTAAGATGAAAATGTTCTTGTTTCATGCTTAAGTTTCTAAATGTAAATGAAAACAAGCTTGGAGCGTGGATTGGCTGTATGGATGCTACGGTTATATGTACACTTATTATTTTTCATGTTTTCCGTGGAATATTTATATCGTTGTCAATCTAAAGAGCAAAAGTACTGCGATCTGATTGCACATTGTTGATATTTTAACCAGAGAAGCAAAATACACCAACATTTGAATTGCCTTGGATTTTTTAGGTGGGCTGCAACCTCTTGTGCCATGCACTATTTGTATGATATGGACCTCATATCCGACACCATACCAGTAATTTTAGACAACTCCAAACTTTGGTATCAAGTGTTGTCAACGAGTATGAAGCTTGGAGCCAGAGGAGTTGCCCATGTCGAAGGGGTTAGTCGGGTTGAGCTTAAAGAGAGCAATCATTACTCAAATCTCTTACTCATAAACCGAACTGCCAGCCCTCTTTCATGGTAAATGCTACACTTTTGGTCTTTTTTCCCGTACTCTTTTTTTTCCTCTCAAGTTGTGATGTCTGCAGAAGTGATACATCTTGTTGTTTCTTCCTGTCTTACTAGGGTACTTGTAAGTAACGTTTCATTTTATGCTTTTGTAAATCAAATATGAATATGAATATTTTTAATCTTGTAGCTCTCTTGTTGGGTGCTGATACTTAAATCGCTGATTGTCATTTAGGTTTATGGAGTGCAAGGATCGAAACAACCGTAGTGCTATTATGCTTCCATATCAGTTTCTTCCTTCGATGGCAGCAAAGAAATTAAGAGATGCTGTAGAGAAGGTTACTCTTTTTGGAAATCCATGAAGTTTCTTCTTCCGTTTTTTCCAGCATACACACTGACAACTGATGCCTTTGCTTATCATTAAATGACCTAGTACTAGAGGAGGTTGCATTTTTCTGAATGAAATTTCAGTTTCATCTGACTATATCCCTCTCAATTGTAGGACAACTAGTGTTTTATAGTTTCATACTGAAAATTAGAACTGGAGTGGCATTGACACACATTTACCCGATCCATATCACTGTTACTTGTTGGCATAAGGCTTTATATAACCTTTTGGTTAAAAATTTTCATTCTTTACTACTCCAGGTCATTCTCTTTTCCGTTGCTTCATATGTTGAACTAAAGCACTTCCACTAGTAGAGTTTCCATAATGTCTTTTCAGCTTAAATTTTTTCTGACCAATTGGCATCAACAGATTAAGGCACTACTTGGTGATTATGATGCCATACACGTCCGTCGAGGTGATAAGATAAAGACCAGGAAGGACAGATTTGGAGTAGATAGAAGCCTACATCCTCATCTTGACAGGGATACACGTCCAGAGTTTATTCTCCTCAGAATTGAGAAGTGGGTACCACCTGGACGAACCCTTTTCATTGCTTCAAATGAAAGGACTCCCGGATTTTTTTCACCTCTCTCTGCGCGGTAAGCCTTCATGGGCATTCTCAAAATTAACTAGAGTGAGAATCTAAAAGAATCCTTTTGCTATTGAGCAATCCTATTCATCCCAACTTGTGCTAGCACAAGTTTCCTAATATTTTTACTTTTATTTTCTATTATAACCAAGTTATAATATAAATGCACAAGCACATTAGAATGAAACATACTACATAAAGAAACTTGTGCTAGCACAAATTGGGATGCAAAGTAATTCTCTTTTTGCTATTACATTCGCTCGAACACAAGGACATGTATGAAGTGCTATACTGGCTGTTGAGCTTTGCCTTCTCCGGGAGTCTTCTAGATGCTAACTCTTTCCTTTTAAGAGGGATCTTTTGTGTTGATGCTCGACGAAGAGCTATTAAGCACTCGATCCATGTCATGAATTTTTTCTGTAGCATTTACTAGATAAATATCTCTCTCCGTGCCATACTACTTTTGTTTGGCTACACAACTATTTGATTACTTTACTCCAAAATGAATATTCGTCTGAAGTTTTAATTATCATGATATTTGAATTTTGAGTTTAAAATGCCACTTGGCTAGTTGTGCCCGTGAAGTTATTGTACTCTTTCTTAATTCATTGTCAGGATTCATCTTCAATACATATTATGAAGATTTTTTTTTCAGGTATAAGCTGGCATATTCATCAAACTATAGCCATATTCTGGATCCCGTCATCGAGAACAATTATCAATTGTTTATGATTGAAAGACTTATAATGTATGGTGCCAAAACATTCATTAGAACATTCAAGGAAGATGATACAGATCTCAGCCTCACTGATGACCCAAAGAAGAATACAAAGATATGGAAACTACCTGTCTATACCATTGATGAAGAAAAACGCCGGTAATTCTCTCTATAAAAGTCCCTGGTTTTCCGATCGTTCAGCTCATTTATACCTTCTGATTTGCATGAACGCGAGCAAAAACCTCTACATTGCACACCGAAGAATAGTGTCATTGAAAATTTATGATGCGAGGCAAAAAGTAGAGACTGACCACCTGGTCGACATTGTAAATGAAGGTACAGATTTTAATACAAGGTTGCGATATTCTACATAAATATGTTTTGTTATATATCGTGTTCAGGAAAATCGGCATGCACAATCTTTCGCCTTTCTTTCCTTTTTAATTTGCAACTCTATTACAAATATGTCGGTCTTATTTCTTATCTTTGTTCAATTTGAATGACCCTTTAATAGGCAGTGTGCAGAGCCAATGGCCTATATTTAGTTAAGGTGATATTTCTGATGACATTATATGTTATTTGGCTAAACAATTGCCTTTTCATGGTGCATTATTTCTAGCAGAAAAGGACTGGATATGCAATCCATTGATTCTCATGTATTCTATTTGTAATAACGCAGGGATTAACTAAAATCTATAATACGGAACCCTCCAAAAAATTTCGATAGCTGCTTAGCCTTGACAAGCATCTACGTAGGAACGGGATCCTCTCTTGTTTTAGTTTGAATACAAGATATTCCCATCTGCATCCAAAAGTACGTCTCTATGAAAAACTTGGACATTTCCTTCAACACGTTGAGGTTGATCCCCTCAGCAAATCTGATCTGTTAACTAGTAGGAGTAACCAGAAAAATGAGAGGAAAAGTGTGGGAATAGAATGTAAAGTAAGTATTTCCTAATTCCTATATTTATTTTCCTCATCATATTCCTGCCTAACAAATGAAATAGAATCCTTCATAACTTTTTTCCCTTTACCTTACCATATTCGAAGTTCCAAACATACACAAGAATAACCAAGAACTTGTTTCAGCTACATGAAAAATGAACCGATGAAAACACGGTAGTAAATATTTCCGTAGTTATTGTTACTGTAATTGTTTATTCTAGCTCTTACTGTTTTTTACTTATAATAATATACATAAAAACAATCCGTCAAGGTGATTAATTTGAATTTAACTTTACTTTTTAGTTCTTATTCAATGAATGAAAGAGAATGAAATTTGACATATCTCAATGAAATTCTTTGCATAGGCTCGTCGAACACTTAATGTAAGATTTGCTCAAAAACCTACTGGTTTAGATAAATATCTAATACACTCCAACTAGAGAAATTATTTTTGGAGAGACTATTTTTTTTGAGATCTCTGATTGCTCCTCATGCATTTTTACAACGGTGTTGTGTAAATATGGGATATGCATTTGAAATGAGTGCTTAGGTTATATATATCATGAGCGATACAGAAATGGATCAAATAATCTATCTTTTAACCGAAGAACTTAAACTTTGCCTCTTGATCTACAAAATCCTTTCCTTTCATGGACAAGCCACAAAAGATTCAAAATATGCCTTCACTCTCATGAACAAACTATAGGAGATGATGAATTTCATGTTTAGAATTTTTGCATTTTGTTCTCATAGAGAAGGGCAAAATTGCATCCGCATCAAGGGTGACACACATGACGAGAGAAAAAGGAGTTAACTAACCTATTATAACTCACAATATCTGAATAGGTTTCGGAATGGTTACTGAGCAGCTGAACAGTATCTAACATGTGACTCGACGAATAAGCATGTTTCAGTAAATTTGTACAGATTCCCTCCTAAATTCCTAATCCCAAGCCCCAGTGTACATAAAATAACTTCTCCTCGAGCTTGATGGGTAAAACTCAATAGAGTTGAAAGGAATATAAATTCAAAAAAAGAAAATCCCGGAAGTTCAAATATATGCCTTGATGGATTCCCCGGAATCATATCAATCAGATTGGTCAATATCGGCTAAATTTGTTGGCCACACCCATTTCTAAATATGGAGGAATGGTTCCATCTCTAAATTCAATCCTGGAAAAAAAATTGATGATGATGATGATAACGAGCTTAGTGGGATTGAGATTCAAGAAGAATGTTAGTGGCCATATTGACATCATTTCTAGCATGTACAAGTGCCTGCCTGGCTGAGTTACTGTCAAAACCCATTGAAACCAGCGTAGCGATTGAGTCCTCTGGCGGCTCTACCACGCTTGGCACGGCTGCAGGGTAGTTCCTCTGAAACCAATGACAAAGGGAATAAGCCATGTTTTTTATATGAAAAATGCCATTTAAAGGCAATCAACGTGCAGCTATTGATAGAACTAACATTTTCATTTTCAACATTCTATTTGCATTGGCAACTTATAATAGATTATTAGGCTTAAAAATACTTATGATCCCACAAAATCCCCACAAAAGACAATAAATAGTATGGAAGAAGAGGAAGATGTATGATATGAACATGATGAGAAATAAACAAAACATCAATAAGATTATTCATTCGAATGCTGATGTTCAAATAGATGCAAGTATATTAGAAATGCAGGACGGCAGGATCAAGAATGAGGATAAGTCCATTTACCTATTCTCGAGTTAGTGCATTATGGGAAAAGGAAGAGTGAAGATAAGGAACTATTGTAACATTGTCCAGCTACTTCATATAATAAGAAATGCAGGATTAAGAATATAACTAACCATTTACCTGTTCTCGAGTAGTTGCACTATGGCAAGAGGAATGGTGAAGATAGAGAACAAATGGTAACATTATCCATTTACTTTATCTTTTAGTCCCAGTTAAAACAAACTTTGAGTGCAATTGGAGATTACATAACATGCCTATCGAGCAACCTTGTTAGGAAAGAACAAAGAACAGATCTGAATTTCATGAGTGTGCTATTACAAGTTCACTTTGGGTCATTCAGTTGGAAAGAAATTTTATAACACAAGAAGGAAATTTGGAGACTATCAGACATAGAAATGTTTTTCTGTGCTCCTTAATCTTAAAAAACATTCATTGTTTTTATTCTTCAAAATTTTGATAAGATTTTAATGTAATAGAGGACTTTTTGTCCTCCATGGACATGATATGTACTGTTCTTTGCACTAATTAACTTTCTTGTCTACTAAAAGAAAAAAGATCGATTATGTCCTTAAAGGTTGGGAGTGGTATGAAACAAAATTAGTCTGGAAAATAAGTTAGGAAAGCGATATACTTGCCTCAACTTGGTGACCAGGGAAGGATGGTACATTTCCCATAATGTTCCTTGATGGTGGTGCTGCTGGAGGACTCATCGCAGATGGCCAAGAAAACCGTGAAAATAATGAAATAACATACTCCGGAAACTGAAAACACAGAGCAATTAATAAATATGCGACTCATTTTACTTTTTCTTTTAGTAAGATAATCATGTAGAACGTTCGATACTCAAACTATCAAAAAGATACTACAATGAAAAATAAAATAACTTCCAGCCTTGTGTTTTAGCAAGTCTGACAAGCCGCATAGAATTTGTTATTTGCATAAAGAAAGTTCAACGGTTATATCGGTGCTTTGGCATCATTGTAATGAGTAGTCTAAATAGAAGCGTTTTGATGTCTAGTGATAACTATATAAATGACTCAATGAAAGCCATAAAACTCTAAAAACACGTGTTTAATATGTTTAGAGAGTGTAAAAGCAACACACAACAGAGTGAAAATTACACTCTTCATGTAACTTTCATACGGGAATAAATTTACATAAATATTCAAGTTTCATAATAGTCTTTCACAGTTTAGAAATTCCAGTTCCAACACATTGGTAGAGCAACTCCCTCTGAAAATTTTGCTAGGAAAGTATTTATCGAAAGTAGTAACAGATGTAAGTGCTACTTATACAAGTTAATCATAACTACAGTAAATAAACATTTTTCTTTAAAAGCCGGTCACTAACCTTTGCTTTGTGGATGCAAAAAAGATTCAACCGATATAAGGAACCAGCAAGAATGCCACATATCCCTGGTAAGATCGATCTTCTCCAAGATGACAAAAGAAGCTGCAAGATGAATACTACATTTAAATTTAGGATGAAAGGGAGAAGCGGGTTCAGCAAGATGCATATACCTAAACATTGTACATATTTCAAATATGTACCAAAAATACTATTCAAAAATCAGAATCTAACTTTACCTGGAGACCGGCCAAATATATGAAAGACTTATCAGAGAAGCGCAAGCCAAATACTCGAAATCGTGTGGAAACAGGAATGTCGAAGAAAAACGGTATAAATGACGAAAATATAAGAGCATAAGGACCAGATGCGACTAAATTCAACGCAGGATCTGCAAATAAACAGAAATAGTGAGTTACAAACCAAGATAACCATTACAACCTTCACAACACAGTGAAAAAGGCCCGCGAGCGTATTGCTAACTATGCATGAGCAAGGTCAGCTAAATAACGGCCAAGCAGACTTCTTTTCATGAAAATTATATAACGTATTAAAAAAAGGTATAAGAGAAGGGTATACAAGCAGCCTAACCGCCAGAAGAACAAACTGCCATACAAGGGAAGATACCATGCTTTCTCTTTCCAGGATTGATATAACATACCAAATTTTTATAGTCATCTTTCTGAGGAGAGAACACGTCCACTGTTTTATAAACTGAATTTGGCTCTACTGAGTACTGACTAAGGAGTCCAGTTAGTGAGGTTTAGACAGATTATTTGAATAAACTTGGAATGAGAACAAATAGATTTGTGTTCGGATTAAACAATCTGTTTCCTCAAATTTTCTTTCCCTAGGGCTGTTGGTAATTTAAAATTACAGGAACTCAATAAGTCGTTTTGATACCATGGTCTGACAGCATCAGTTCGCCCAACTTTGAACGACCTTGATTTGGGAATAAAAAGAAAAGTTCTGCTTAGCTTTCTCTCTTGAGGCTATGTTTGGATCTTGGAAACTGAGGGAAAGGAAAACAATTTGTGCAGAATTGTGTTTCAATTACTGGTCCTATTTGAGACATGAAAAATAGTACAAAGACAATAAAATTTGTTACTTTGTTAAGTTCAGCTAGAAATAAGCGTAATAAGATGGTTCTCTAGGGTGTTCACGGTTCGATTCGATCGGTTTTTTGGCCTAAAATCGAACTGAACCGAAACTTTCGGTTCTACTGTATGCCAAACCGAACCGAACCGTAAGATGAATATGAACCGGACCGAATCAAAAGTTTCGGTTCGGTTTGGTTCTATCGGTTCACCATAAAATTTCAGAAACAAAGAAGGAAGATGAATAGTCCAGAATCCAAATAACAAAAGTTCAACCTCAAAATATTAAATAGCAATGCTCACATCTACAATGAAATTACTAGGGAAAGAGATTAATGAAAGCAAATCATAAAGAACAAAACAAATCAAAAGAAAAAAACTAAACAGATATTTACAGTAAACTCCAGTAGAAAAATTAGATCCGTAAAGATAAATCAAATATAAAATAACAACATATTAGAAATGAACAGAACAAATCAGAAATTTTCACTATGATCCAGTAAACAAATCAGATCTGAATGGGAAAATAACTAGAAATAACATAGTAGAAAAGAACAAAACAGATCTGAAATCCCCTGATCTTGATGTTGGTTTTCCTCTTGGTTCTTGTTTGGAAGCTCTTCCTTCGGTGCAGAAACCTTCGCGGTATGATAATGGAGGTTCTAGTCGTCGCTGGACTGTAGCTATGGTGCCTTGCAAAAACCAGCGAAGTTTGGTTTCTTTAGTGACGATGGGTCACAGGGTAGAGAGAGAGAGAGAGAGTGATTACGATGGACTAGTGGACTGTAGGTAGCCCCATGAAAGCTATGGCTGCTTGAAAAGAATATCAATGGTTTCTTTAGTGAAGGGGCGTTGGATAGAGAGAGAAGTGAGAGGGATAAAGAAATGAGAGGGATGAGCCGGCTGTGAGTGGATGAAGGAAATTAGGGTTCTAATAGTTATGAAATAAAATATATATATCGGTTCGGTTCAGATATATAAAATTCAAACCGAACTGAAACTTCAATTTTCTAATAAATCCGAACCGAACCGAATTAATCTAAAAAACCGACCGAACCGATCATTTTCGGTTCGGTTTGGTACAATTTTGAACACCCCTATGGTTCTCGTCGCAAAGAGGATTCAAAACCAAGAGGAAGTGAGTAAGCAAGCAGCTGGCGAAAATGTCGATCGACCACTAGTAGTTTTGTTTTTCCTCCTCATTCTCTTTCTATTTTTCCTCTCCTTTCTCTTTACTCTCTAATTTCCATAATCCAAACAGAAACTGTAAGTTTCCAAACAAGAGTTCTTCCCTATGAGTTCTTTCCTATTCCATTTGTCCACCATGAGTACATAACATCATGCTACGGGGATAGGAAATACTGAACCATGTGCCCAGGTACCATTACACAAGAAAGTTCTTATATCTTATAGCTATGAACTCTAAGCCTAAAGTCCACTAGAAAAAGGGTTCGATCAAGATAAAGAACTCAAAATACTCATGATTAAGTTACGGGGTACAGAACAGTTAACCAAGAATAGGTGATACCTCATGCTTTAAGTTCAGGTAAAATTTATTTGAATAACCATCCCAACAAACATAGGTAGCTTACTACAAAACAAAAATCACTAAGTCTTTTCTCATTCACTATTGCATGCATCAAAATTTTGTACGTGAGAGAAGTAAGAACTTCACATGTGACAAGAAAAATTGTCTTGACGAATCAAACCTTTTAGGAGTGCTAGAGCGAGGACCTCAAGGAGCAATGAAACTACCACAGAGAACAAGATGAAAACCTGTATAATTTGGAAGTATTAAAGAAAAAGAAACAATTGGCATAGGTTTGATCACCAAACAATAAATTTAATCAAGCATAAGCAAATTTATATATGTCATGGACTATTTTACAACCGACATTCATAAGTATCAATTCGCATACAGCACATTTCTTATGAGTAAGTCACAAAGTTACAACCCTCAACTTTATGGAAGTATGGAGGACTCCTATAAATATTCCTAATTCTATTTCGCTTTACCCCCCTAAACTTTAGTGTCTTTTGCAAATTGCACCCAAACATTTTTCCCCCCACATTGCCACCTGAGGTCCTGAAGTTTACTTTTCTTTGCATTTTGTTCAATTTGAACAAAGTGACAAGAAAAGTAAACTCCATGCGGTAACGTCAGGGAAAGAAAGTTTGGACCCCAATGTGTAAAATGTGCTAGCTGTAAAATGTGTAAACTTTTAGTGAAATTTACACTAAAAGTTTATAAGAGAACATTCTTTCTGATAGAATCTTCAAGAACTCCTTGTTGACTCAAAATTTAAAGCATCTGTCGCATATTTTTATAAGAAACAGTTCAGAGGATGTAAGATGATCAATCCTAACCGAATGCCAAAATTAAAAGGACTAAAATGCCAACCAATCAGCATTAATCAAAAAGAAGGAAAATTCTTGAAATATTTAGTGTTAGACACCCAACAAGAAGTTAGAAATGGATCTACTCTCACAGAATCAATAACCAAAAAAGGGTCCTCAAATATCCTCTATTCCATTCCGACCACAAGCACCATAAAACAGCAACCCCAATGTACCACAAAATCTTGATCTTCCTACTTCCCAGGCCATTACAAAAGAAACCCTTCACAAAAAATAGCGTCCAATTCCTTCACAAAGCCATGTGTGGATGCAACTTCCTGCACCAAGTCTCACCGGTGTTGACCGTACAGTGGCCTAAGCACCAAAAAAAAAAACTTTCCTGGGAACTTTAGCTTTCCAGATCACATGTAAAGGATCCATCGTGTTAGAGCTTAGAATAAAGTGCTTGTTTTTGGCAAGCCAAAAATCCTATTGCAAAGGTCCGAACATTGAGCCAAGCATCGGAGACAAACATTGGAGGCAGAAGGTGAGTCTTTGTTGCGGAAATTTGATGGAAGTGGTGCGCGCAATGGTAGTGTTCCGCAGTTTGTACTATAACACAAGGGAGCTGATTGCTTATGCTTTATTACTTTTTCTCGCATACTAGGAAGTGAAGAGAATGTAGCATCTTTGAAGAGGCTGAAAACATTACTCTGCTCTCGGCAGATTGCTTCTTTCTCTAAAGGACGGGATCAAAGTTTTCAGCCACAATGTTATTCATATTTTGTACTATAACACAAGGGAGCTGATTGCTTATGCTTTATTACTTTTTCTCACATATTAGGAAGTGAAGAGAATGTAGCATCTTTGAAGAGGCTGAAAACATTACTCTGCTCTCGGCAGATTGCTTCTTTCTCTTAAGGACGGGATCAAAGTTTTCAGCCACAATGTTATTCATATTTTTTATCGGTTTGATGGATATTTGAGCTGCTTTTTCCTTTTTGTTTCTATGAGGCCATATTGTTGGACCCCCCGTTTAAGAGGAATTTAGAAAATGATGCCATTACTTTAATCCCAGAGAAAACAAAATAATAAAAAACTATGACAACATCCCTGTAAGGGGTTCACAAAAATCATGTGATATTCAAATCAAAAGATTACTCACCGAATACTTGTTCGAACCTATCTGCCTCTCAAAGACTCTAAAGTAGTAGAGCAGATACAGTCCAAACATTAGCTCAGGTGTGGATGAAAAGGCAAAAATAGACACGATTATCTTCCAAAGGCGAAGCTTTCCAAATACATCCTGCCAAAAAGATAAAAAGAAATCTATAAAGTGCATACAGAGTATACATGAAGTAGCAAAATATAATCCCTCCTTGGAGAAATTTAGAAGATACTAATTTTTCAGCTTACCAAGATACACACAATTGACAGCCCTCCATTGTGAAAGAGTACAAGTTACAGGACATCATGTACCATTTTTCTGCCCCTTTTTTCTCGACCCAAATCTTACTTGTTTTTCTAACTTTTTATATAAGGTAATATATTAACAAAGAGAAAACCCAGAGGGCTGAAAAATATTAACAAAATAATCAGTGGGAAAGAGACCAAGAGTCAAAACTCTTGATCTGAATCGAAGGACCTAAAGAAAAGATCCAATCTTTTCAGGGGGGCTAATTCTATGGGATGAAGACGATATGAACTCAAAGACAGCTCAATCATGGTTCATAAGAAGCTTTTAATAAACACTAGTATGCGAAGAGGAACCGAAATAGTAGGGTTTATACTAATGCCTCAATTAAGACGTGCTACACGAAAGAAGGGCCCAGAGATCTCTGCTAAAGGAATAGTGCGACAACTAAAAAATCTTCCCAGAAACAAAATATCCATGAAATTCTAATTAGGGACTGATCCTGCAAACCCCACCTCGTTCAAACACAATCATTCAAAATAATTAACACAAACTCCAAAAGTAACCGGAAACCTGTTGAAATATAGGGTGAAAAAAAATCTAAAGAGTACCTGATATGATAATCCCAGCTTAGAAGAACGTCCTTTGATTCCGAAGAAGATGGTGTAGAGCCCTGATGCAAGGATGAAGGCCCTGGTAACTGGAGCATTGTCTGTGATACAGAGGATACAGACATTTTAATTCAGATTCCGTAATAAGATAATCAGAGAAGTAGGGAAGCAGAGATTTGCTTAGTACGCACTGAAACCAGATGGGCCGCCGTTCATCTTCTCAGTGAAGGAGAGAAATCAACGACCTTCTCACGCCCTGTAATTCAACGTTGAAACTACAGTATCTCTCTCTTCTCTTTTTCTCCTCCTTTTTTTGATCGACAGATTAATTTTATTCACACGAAATAAGTTTTATTGATAAAACGTCTTTTTGGAACAATTTATTCGTTTCATCTTGAAAATTGGTACTCTCGTCAATTTTATGTTTCTTTCTTATTTAGTCAGAATTGTGCGTCACATATGTTAAAAAAATTATGATCACATAAGTTTTTTAATATTATATTTATTATATATAACTAAGTTTGTGTTAATGTGCTAGTGAACTTGTACGTGTAATCTTTAATATATTAAAATTTAAATTAAAAAAGAAAATATTTTTTGAATCATTTTAATGACTCATTATTTTATAATTTTAAAATTATTATCGAGACTTTTAATGATACATCATTAATGGTAATTTTCTTATTTTTTTTATTCTTTCAAATAATCTATCTCTTGAGCAAATTTTTTATTTTTTATTTTTAAATATAAGAATATATTCAGTTATTTTATCGTTAAGATATATATTAGAAAATTTTATTGAATAATCAATTGATATTTAATATATTAAAAACGAGATGAGAAGTGGAATCATTTTTAAACCATTTTGTTCACTCTTTATTTTACAATTTCAAAACCACCATTGAATCTATTAATGGTGCTTGCATCGTTAATGGTGATTCTCTTCTTTTCTTATTTCTCAAAATAATCTAGCTCTTGAGCAAAAATTGTATTTTTTATTTCTAGACATCAGAATATATTAAGTTATTTCGTTGTTAAGATATATATTAGAAAAATTCAATCAATAATTAATTAAAGAATAAAATATGTTTTTAGTTCATTTATCAGTAGAGATCAAAGAAATAATATACTAAAAGAATCTAACTAAAAAATCTATAAATGATATTAATCTAGCATAACTAACTTAATTGGAAACATTTTGATGAATAAAACTTATAAAAAGCATAAAAGTTATAATTATAATTTTTTAATTTTATTTACTAATAAATGTATTTTATTCAATGTTTTTTTCATTTTTATGAACAACTAATGTATAAAAAAACCACCAAAATAATTAAAGCATATAAATCACATGCACCACACGTGTAATTTAATTAATGTGATTAAATATGACATTATCTTAATTTTCAGCTCATTATTTTCATCATTTGGTGTCTAACTATATTTATTTATGTACTATTATTGTAATTTTCCTTGAATTCTAATAAAAATAAACAACATGATTTAGCTAAATATAGGTAACTTAATGCTTATGGGTCGTTTGGTATAAGATTGCGAGCAAATGATTTCTGGAATATGATTGTGAGAAAGTATATATCTGAAAAGTTAAAATTACTTTGTTTGTTAATACTTGTGAATGTTATGATTCAATTATGAGAATGTTAATTACTTTGTTTGCTATGATGAAATATGAAGGAAATTCATAAGTATAATTATATTTTACAGTTTTGCCCTTAGACTAACTTTACTTATTTTATTCAAATAAAATCATAAAATAATATCAAAATACTTTTTTCATTGAGAATAATTTCCCGTGATTTTTCTGCAAAGAAAAAATGACAGAATAACCCATATTCTTCAACCTTTATAGAGTGACAAAAACTCATCTTCCTTGGATGCTAAGATTTGGATGATGGAAAAAGTGACAAAAACTCATCTTCTTTAACCTTTAGCTAGAGAAACCCAAGTCTCGTAAAAAATTTTGAGTGTGAGGGTGTGAAACGTCTGCATTTATTTGTTATTTGATGCCCTTTAACTCAAAACAGGTGAAGAAATCGAACTTAGAATAATACTTTCAGAAATCACAATTATTTGTTCTCTTCTGCAGTTAAGCCTTCTAGACCGCAGAACCTGCCCAAACCGACCAAATAATATTTGGTTTGGTCGGTTTCAGTTTTTATAGGAAATAGTAGTCTGTTCGATCCTCTATATAGGAAGACCGTGATTTTCGGTTCGGTCCAGTTTTTCTATCAAAAAATGGACCGAACCATCTGTGAACAACCCTATCCAATAACACGAGTAACAAAACTGCTTGCTTAAGTTCCAGCAGCAGTGTTTGCTTCAGATGCAATCTACAAAGATAAATTAAAGTATAGTGTAAATCAAAATATCCAGTACAATACCCAGGTGAATGTGCAACATACACATGTATAAGTCTGGTAGGTGGAACTACCCTACACCTTTGCATTACATCTCTATCAGGCTTATCTCTACCAAACCAGATTCCATATCCTTCCGAGACTTTACGTAATACATGGTAGTATATCCAAAAGCACCCGAACAATCAAACATATCCTCTATTTCTAGCAGACTCATCTTATCTGAGCCACAATCATCAAAAATAGAGATTTTACATCATAAGTATCTTGTACGAGTGGGCCATTCAAATTGCCCATTTATAATGCACATGAATTGAAAATAGATATGGAGCCATTACTATAATTAAAATAAGCTCAATCAACGTTAATTGCTCAATTAGACTATAATTCCCATTGGAACCGTAATTCCTAATTAGGAAACCCTAATTCCTAATTTTAGGAATTAAGGTTCCAGTGGGGAATTTGGGTTTCAAAATTTAGGAACCCTTATTCCTATACGAAACCCTAATTCTTAAAATTAGGAATCAGAAAAATGAGAAAATAGGAAAAAAAAACAACAATCTCCTCGACACAATCAACGACAAACAATCAAGGACAAAAACAGAAAAATAATAAAACAAATCCAGCAACAATATATCGACAAGCATCAGAACATAACATAACTATTCCCACGACAAACTCATAAAAACCAACAACAATCTCCTTGAAATCCAGCAAATGAAACAATAAACAAATGCGAAGAATAGAAAAAAATATCAAAATCGAAATCCAGCAAGTTAATCCATCAAAATAGAAGAACAGAAAACATACCTCCTGAGAACTTCATGTTGGAATCCGCGGCGACGCGCGGCAGAAGGCATGGTGGGTTTTAAAAAAAATTATAAAACGATAAACGATCGTATCGTCACAGATCCCAAGAATGAAAACTTTTTAATTGAAAATATTTTTTCAAATCGGATCCATTATATATCTATACATTAAATCTAAGACATACAAAGATATTAAGTATACCTCTTGTAGTCTATCAAGCGTCATTGCAAATAACGAACTTGTAATCTCATGAACAACAAACTACGAGATCCACTTTAAGATATTCCAGGCCAATCTCAAATACACTAAGACATGTGTAGGCACGTACAATAAATCAAAAATACTTTTACGTCTCTAGATGTACTCAACACATGAAATCTAGAGATTTCAGAGAATGACTATTGTGAGACAAAACTTTGAGATAATTAGGAAAACTCACAAAGCTTTTTGGCACACTGATGACTCACGGCACCACCGTAGTGTCGTAGTACTCGTGTCCACTGTAATATCACGTGGCACTACAGTAGTCCACGTCAATCTCTGATTCAAAATCAGTGATTGACATGCGGCAGTCCAATATGCCACGTGACAATTTTCTAAATTTATTATTTAATTTAATTAGATAAATATTTAGATATTAATTCATTCAAAATTAACTTATTTGATCTCTCAATAAATTATTTTATAAGTTAATTAACATATTAGATCAACTAAATAAAATCATCATCTCATAATGATTTAATATTATTTAATTTCATAAATCAAATATTCTGTCTCACTTATCGATCAACACAAAATTAATCGATAAAATTACTTAATTATAATTTATGAAAATTATATTAAATAATTTAATTAATTAATTACATATAATTATCTCATAATTATATATTTACCCCAGAAATTTGATTTTTATCGCAAGTTAGTCATTTTCTCATGTTTTGGAATATTCACACCCTAGACTGTGTAGTACATAGGCGACTTTGGGACTCTGGACCTATAATTCTAAGCTCTAATAAACTAGATTATTAATTAAACTCTTTAGTTAAATAATTTTATTTATTAATTCTATTATTTCTACACTATAAATATGGACTTGCACTCTTAGTAATTACATAATATACTTACAGAGTATTCTTATGTAGTTCATTGATATAATCACTTCATGTAGTTCTGTCCTCCAATTATTGATTCGTAAATTAGAATTAGTCAAAATTATCATTGCACCCTTCTAATTACCTCTTGATCCTTAAGTACCATTAATTCACAAGGGAGTGGTCAATTTATAATCGTATTATAGTTTGAGCTCAATAACCATTCAGTTTCATAATTAATATTTAAGAAAAGCTAATATATGATCCGTTAGGAAAGCTTGGATTCCAAATTTTGTAAGATCATGTTTTCATCTATCCATGTCACTGGATCTCTAAAATAAAAGTCGCTAGCATGTTTTACAAACAAACTTTAATGAGTGAATCAAAAGATCCAGTAGTCATGCATATGAGTTCATGATTACTCAAGATTCAGACTGATCTGCATACGATCATCATTTTTTATGTATATTGAATCTTTATGATAAATATTAAGTTAATAAAGATATTAATCCACATCGATCATTTTCTATGTAATCTGATTATATAAAGTGCATTCATTAAGATGTTTACCCACATCAATGATCTAGATGTAGATCACATACATTCATAATGCTTAATGAATCGTACTAGCAACCATTTCATTAAAGATTTCATACTTTAATATGTTGCATACTATTTTATTCATTTTTCAATGTTCTTAATCATCTCGTACTTATATAAGATCATAGTCTCATTAATGAATATAAAATTTTCAGATATTTATATATAAATTATTCGACAATAATTCAAGCGAACAATTATAAGAAAAATGTAATTTCATATTAAAAATGTCTAAACACATACTTTGGGGGCACTATGCCCAACAATCTCCCACTTCCCTTAAAGTAAATGTGGCATCTCTCACAACCACATCTTGCGCACATGACCCTCAAATGACTTCACAGGAAGTGTCTTGGTAAAAGGATCAGCCATGTTATGATATGACGCTATCTTCATAATAGTCACATCCCCACGATGCGCGATTTCTCTTACAAAATGATATTTCCTCTCAATGTGCTTACCCCTCTTATGACTCCTTGGTTTTTTGGAATTAACTACTACCCTACTATTGTCACAGTACAAGATCAGTGACTTGTTCATATCTGGAACTACTTCAATATCAGTATAGAACTTTCTGAGTCATACCACTTCTTTCGCAACTTCACAAGCCGCTACATATTCGGCTTCCATAGTTGAATCTACAATACTGGATTGTTAATACTTCTTCAAACTACAGCTCATCCACCTAGGGTGAATATTGATCCAGCGTCGACTTTCAACTATCCTTATCTGATTGAAAATCAAAATCAATATATCCAGTGGGGTTTAGGTCTCCACCTGAATAAACAAGCATATAATTTCTCGTTCTTTGAAGATACTTGAGAATGTGCTTTATTGCAATCCAATGTTCTAAACCGGGATTTGATTGATAAGGACTGATAAGTCCTACTACATAACAGATGTCTGGTATTGTACATAGCATTGCATGCATGAGACTACCAACTAGTGAAGCATAATGAACCTTCCTCATATCATCTTCCTCTCAAGGTGCCATAGGACACTGCTCATTGGAAAGAATAATTTCATGTTTGGTCAGTGGTTGACCTTTCTTAGAATTTTCCATAGAGAATCGCTCTAGCAGCTTATCAATATACGATGCATGATAAAGTGCCAAGAGTTTGTTCTTTCTATACCTTAGGATTTGGATGCCTAGAGCATAACTCGCCTCTCCCAAATCTTTCATTTAGAATTTCTCAGCTAACCTTTTCTTTACTTTCGACAAAGTTTCTATATCATTCCAAATGAGTAGAATATTTTCTATATAAATAACTAAGAAAACCACTATCTTATCTTCGATGTATTTTTAAATACAAGTTTCATCAACATTTTGCTAAAACCATACGATTTAATAATTTCATCAAATGTGAGATTTTAATATATAGATGTTTGCTTTTAATCCATAAATGGATTCAAGCAACTTGCATACTTTATGATCTTGCCATTTTTTCATGAACATTTGTGGTTGCATCATATAGATGTTTTCTTTAAGATATTCATTCAGAAAAGCTATATTGACATCCATTTATCATATTTCATAGTATAAACTACCGGCTATAGATAAAAAGATGTGAATGAGTTTTAGCATGGCAATGAGAGATAATGTCTCTTCATATTCGACTTCTTCTCTTTGTATAGCCTTTAGATACTAGTCGTGCCTTGCAAGTCTTTATTTTCCCATCTGCACCTCTTTTCTTCTTGAAGATCCATTTACATCCAATGCGCTTAAAATATGCAGGTGGATCTATAAGTTCCCAGACAGAATTAGAATACATCAATTCCATTTATTAGTTCATGACATATTACGATTTCTCCTTTTCAGGATCTTCCATCGTCTCTTTAAAGGTTAATGGATCATCCTGATCAGTATCAGACACTAGGACATGTGCCTCTAGTTCATGGTGAATATGTTGTCTTACAACCCTCCCACTACGACATCGCACCGGGGTTTCCTTAACAGTGGTTTCTGTGGTTTGTCGTTTATCAGTTAATGATGAAGGTGGTATAATCTAATCGGATGCTAATTCTTTGAAAACTACTTTGTTCTGAGATTTGTAGTTTTTTATATGGTTGTGTTCAAGGTAAGTGGCATTGTCGAAACAAACACACGTCTTGTTTCTGGAGCATAGCCAACAAATATACACACTTCAGACCTTGAGTCTAACTTTCCAATCTTGGGCTAAGAACGTGAGCTGGACACTCCCATATACAGAAATGACGCAAACTAGGTTTTGAGTTATTCCATAACTCTAAAGGTATCTTGCTTACAGACTTAGAATGTACTACATTCAAAATGTAGGTTGCCATTTGAAGTGCATATCCCCAGAAGGTGAGTGGTAGTGACGAGTAATTTAACATCGACCTAACTATATCTAATAGGGTTCAGTATCTCCTTTATAAACATCATCTTACTGTGACGTTCCAGATGCTATGATTTGAGATAGAATGTCATACTCCAGCAGGCAATCCTTGAATTCTAAATCCAAGTATTCGCCACCTCGATCTGATTGAAATATTTTTAAAGATTCACCTTATTATTTTTCAGTTTCGTGAATAAATGTGATAGAATGCTCATGCTTACCTTTAACTTATACATTGATCGGTCCGTAGACACCACTATGTACTAGTTCAAGTGTTTTTTTGGCTCTTTGGCCCTTTCGATATAAATGTCTCTTGATCATTTTACCCTCTAGACAGAGATTCACAAACGGGAAGAATCCCAACTTTTAGTTCTCTCAAAGCAACATGCTTTGTTAACCGGTTTAATCTATCTAGATTAATATGTCATAACCTAAGATGTCATAGATACGTGTCATTATCATGAGAAACTTTTTGTCGTTTGTTACTTTTAGGATTTGCAACTTTAAACAATTCTAAATTATTTAACACACATTCGGTTGGTTTAAGCATATACAGTCCGTTCAAACTTTTGCATGACAAATATTGAATCTATTTTTAAAAATAATAAATTGATTATTAATAAAAGAAATATCAAATAATTGTTCATGCAGTAACGATAAAGAAATTAAAATTTCTTGAAAAATCAGAAATAAAATAAACATTGTTCAAAACATGAAAATTATTTCCAAAACTTAAATGGACTGTCCCCAATGCTTTTGCTGACACGAGCGCATCACTGCCAACTCTCATTATCACATCACCATCAGCCAGCTCCCTTGACGAATCAAGAATCTGCAAAGAAGAACATACATGGTTAGTGGTTCCCGAATCCAATATCTAGGATGGCAAATTATATATCACTAAACAAGTTTCAAGTACAAGTAAATCATATTTATCTTTCTTTTTCAGCTCGGAGAGATACTTGTCACAGTTTCTTTTCCATTAACCTTCAACCCACAATGGAAACATTTTCCTTTGGTTCTTTCTTTTTGGAGTTACTGTCTTTCTTGTTCTTCTTGGCCTTTAGATGACTTTTTGGCTTTCTTTCTTTTCTTATTCTTGCTTTTGTTCTTCTTCATTTTGTTACTATTAACAATAGTGGAAGAAGGATTTTGCTCAGTAACATTTGTCTCACCCTCTTTGGACATACTCTTGTTGAGTGACCCAAAAGTCTGCAATTCATTCGACAATGAGATTTTGTTTAATTGTAACTTGTTCATAACATCAATGGTTGCCCCTGAATCTATTATCCAAGCATCATATTTGTCCCAAATATTTTTCATGGCATCGTCAAAGAGCTTTACAGAGCATTCGTCAGTAAGGACAAATTTGGTGTACTCACATATTAGCATCAAATTTAAATTTGATTTTTATCTTGTAATGTTATCACCATTCAGTTTTTCAAAGCAAGAAAAACAGGAATTGGGTAGTGCATGGTAGACATAATAATAGTTAAAAAATAAAACATACACAAGAAATTCAGAAAGTAAAGGTGAGGCATGAATTAAGTATATCAAACACATAAACTTAAAAATTACTAATCCACGATAAGACGACCTGACAATTAATGTGTCGCCTTAGGGTCGGTCGGTCAGATTAATTTTAAACCGTATATGAGACATTCTCATCCTTATTAATTAGAACTCAAAATATCTCATATTTTCTCTTTTAACAATAAGGTATCACTAATTTGGTCAAGCTACAATTATCCACTCAAAGCTTAATTGAGACTTTGTGAGTGTAACCCATTATTTCATTTTCTGTGACTTGATTTAAAATATGTCACCTTAGAGTCGATCAAGTCTAAACTACATAACTTAGTCCTATCTTTTTAGGAAGTTCAATCTTGATATTGATACAGTTCGAAACTTTCCTTAGGGGGATGGAAACAAAGCTATGTCGAGGCCCTCTCTGTATCTCGTGGTGTTTGTACTAATAATGGAGACCATATGTTACATTGACATGTCAACATTCTCATACTCACTATTTTATAATTAATGTATTTCTATTTAACTAATCAATTAATTACTAGTTAAAATACCCTAAGAATTTAATAATTAATTATTAACCCAATCTTATTGGTCTAAGTTCATTTAACCTTCTAAAGAGCCTAAGTCAAAATTGTGTGAATTTAGAAAAACTAATTAATTACATTCATCAAACTTTAATAAAATTCTTTTAATAAATTTGGTTATCCTAAAGGTTATTAAGGCATTTAGAGTTGTGTGATTACTAAGTTTAACTTATTAAAACTTAGCACTTTATATGGAATTGATTTCCCAAAGCAATTCATATAAATATATGAGAATAGTCCTAATCAATCATGTTTCTACTGATGTGATGTATGATTAAATAAAACTATGTGAGGTAACATGACATGTGATGTATGCAATAGTCAATCACATGTCATGTTACCTCACATAGTTTTATTTAATCAATCATGTTTCTACTGATGTGATGTATGATTAAATAAAACTATGTGAGGTAACATGACATGTGATTGACTATTGCATGATCATGTTATCAATCAAATCAATAAATATTTATTTAAATAAATATAATAAATTAATTAATGATGAACCGAGTGATTATTCTATATTTCTAAATTGCAACTTTTAAAAGATAGAAATAATTACAAAGAGGACTATAAGAATACATATTTCCAAAATTGTTCATTCTCCACCAGAAGTCCATCTTCATAATCTTTAAACTTTGATCAAAACTATTTTAATTAGGATAAACTATTTTTCTTAATTAAATAATCTAATTAATTATCTTTTAAAATTAATTGAATTTGATTAGTAAAAAAAAATAATTTGATAACTCATCAATCTTAGGTCAAACCCAATCAATTAATTAATTTTAATTTTCAAAAAATTAAAATAGATAATTATTCTTTCAAAATTTCAAAAATTCAAAATTTAAAAGATAAATGATTGAATTAGGGTTTTCGCAAAGCATCGCAGGGATAGAGTAACACGGTATTAGAGATCTGCGAAACATACCCTGACAATCATAATGATTGCCGCCGGCGATGGTAATGGGACACTCCCGCCGCCGCCGCCATACCTCCGCCAGTGGTCCAACCGTCAGCGTCCCTCACGACAGCGTTGCCACCAGCGCCACTGTTGCTGAATTTTTCGGTGGTGATTCTGCTACTAGAAAGCCAGCGGCGCCAGTGCCGGCAACCACTTTGCCGGTGCCGCCGCCAAAATTCTTAATTCCTATTTCTTTTTTCTTCTCCTCGTTCGTCTCGTGCGTTTTTCTTCTTCTCGCATACAGAATTTTTACATCATGATATTCAAAATAAAGAATACAAAACTTCCTACGCCCCAATCGTCTTGCACAAAATCTAAAGAAAAATAAGAACAAATCCTAGCCTAAGAGTTACCATACAATTAAAGATTCATCATCAGGCATGCATTCAAAAAACATAAACTATCCATTGTTTCATCCATATCGACATATATAACGAATAATGTCAGAAACCCACACCACATTTAATGTGTGTATATATATAAAGACCACTCAAATACCAATTATTAGAATCCGCGGTGACGCGCGGCGGAAGGCGTGGTGGTGTTTTAAAAAATATAAAATAATAAACGATCGCATCGTCGTAGATCCCAAATATGAAAAAAAAATTAATTGAAAACTTTTTTCTGGATCGGATCCATTATATATCTATACATTAAATCTAAGACATACAAATATATGAATTATATCTCTTGTAGTCTATCAAGTGTCCCTGCAAACAATGAACTTGTAATCTCAGAAACAACAGATTGCGATATCCATACCAAGATCTTCCAATATAATCCTCAAACACACTAGGACGTGTTTGGGCACGTAGAATAAATCAAAGACAATTTTTTTGTCTCTAGATGTACTCAACACACGAGATCTACAGAGTTTGAAGAATGAGTATTGAGAGACAAAATTCTAAGAGAATTAGGAAAACTCACAAAGCTTTTTTATTACCCTTTAATCACACAATTGCACATTGATTACAGTTGCAACACTGTTGCCAATAAAATAATATCAATATATATTTTCTAGGTCAAAGTTCATTAATTTTTTAGGAATTTACACAAATTAATAAATTAATTACAAATGTGTCGTTGCAGTGCCACACGACACTGCAGTGTGCCGTGAAGAGCCACAGTGCCTCACGACACTGATGACTCACGGTATCACTGTAGTGCCTCACGACACTACAGTGTGCCACGTGTTCACTGTAGTGCCACATGACACTACAATAGCCATGTCAATCTTTTATTCAAAATCAGTGATTGACATGTGGCAGTCCAATACGCCATGTGGCAATTTTTCAAATCTATTATTTATTTTAATCCAATAAATACATATATTAGTTAATTCAAAATTTAACTTATCTGATCTCCCAATCAATTATCTTATATGTTAATTAACAGATTAAATAAACCAAATCAAATCATTATCTCATAATGATATAATGATTTAATATTATTTAATTTCATAAATCAAATATTCTGTCTCACTTATCGATCAACACAAAATTAATCGATAAAAATTATTTATTTGTAATTTCTAAAAATTACATTAAATAATTTAATTTATTAATTACATATAATTATCTCATAATTATATATTTACCTCCCAAAATTTTTATTCCTATCTCAGGTTAGTCATTTTCTCATGTCCTGAAATATTTACACCTTCAACTGTAAAGTACAGAGGTGGCTTGAGGACCATGGACCCATAATTCTAAGTTCTAATAAACTAAATTATTAATTAAACTTTTTAATTAAATAATTTTATTTATTAATTTCATTGTTTCTCCACTATAAATATGAAACTGCACTTTTAGTAATTACATAATAAATTTACAGAGTACTTCTCGTGTAGTCCATTGATATAATCACTTCATGTAGTTCTATCCTCTAATTATTGGTTCGTAAATTAAAGGTGATCAAAATTACTATTTTACTCTTCTAATCACTGTTTGATTCTTAAGTACCATTAATTCATTAGTGAATGATCAATTTACAATCGTATTATGAATTTGAGCTCAATAACCATTCAGTTCTAGAATTAACACTTAAGAGAACCAATATACGATCCATTAGAAAAGCTTGAATTTTAAATCTTATAAGATCATGTTCTCAGCCTTCATGTCACTGAATCTCCAAAATAAAAGTCACTACTCTGTTTTACAAATAAATTTTAACGGGTGAATCAAAAGATCCAATAGACATGCATAGGAGTTCATGACTATAGAGTATTCAGACCGATCTACATATGATCATCAGTTTTGAAATGTGTTAAATCTTTATGATAAACGGTAAGTTAATAAATATATTAATCTACATCGATCTGTCATATGTAATCTAATTATATAAAATATTTTCACTAAGATGTCTATCCACATCAATAATCTGGATCTAGATCACATATATTCATAATGCTTAGTGAACCGTAGTAGCAATCATTTATTAAAAATTTCATACTTAACTATGTTACGGACTATTTTATTCATTATCTATGATCTTAATCCTCTCGTACTTATACAAGATCATAGTCTCATTAATGAATATGAAATTTTCATATATTTGTATATAAATTATTCAACAATAATCCAAAAGAACAATCATAAAAAATGTAAGTTCATTAATTTCATATTAAAAATATCTAAACATATGCTTTGAGGGCACTATGTCCAACGCTTCAACCTCCTCGAAATAGAGACCTTTAACCTCCCACAATCATCCACGAAGAAGAACAATAACTCAAGCACAACAGATTCCGCGAAGAGAAACAATATCGCAAAGAAGTATCTCAAACCCTAGATCGCCTAATTTAGGGAAAGAGTGAAGAGGGATTTTTCGAAATGATAAAATTGAGTTGTGTCTTTTAGGTAAGGGTTTAAGTGACGTGGCTACTGGGGTAAAATTTTTGAGTGATGTAGCGTTAAATAATTTACCACGTATTGTCACGTGGGACTTCTATGACGGTTTGTTAATTTTTTATTGTGGAGTACCTAAGGAAGGGAAAACGTAGATCAATAATGTAACTGTAAGGTCTACTTTGCTACTTTTTAAAGTGGAGAGTTAAAAATGAAAGCTATCTCAAACTGTAGGGAGCAAAATAATAGTTTACCCTTTTTTTTAAATAGATAGATTATCCATGTAATTTTGTTAGAATAGAGAAAATTTGGGTGGGGGGGGGGGGGGGNNNNGGGGGGGGGGGGGGGGGGTGTATGGTATAAGGAGGTCCAAATATTTGGAGTGTGAGGAAAAATGAGGAATGCCCTTGTCTGGTATGAGAAATTATATAAATTTTTAGATGCCGTCGTTGAGGTTATCTTGATATTTTTCTGAATTGAGGGGTATTTTTATGTTCGACATCTTTAATAATTTTTTTATTTATTACATTTACTCATTCTATCAAAACAAAAGTAATTTAGCATTTTTATCACTATATATATCATAACATTGCTACAATTATATCATAACCCTATCAATTACTATCAAATAAAGTAATTCCAACTTTTCAGACATTTTAATTTTTCATAATTATTTTCTCGTAATTTTATTCTCCAAAATTATTTACTCACAACCACAACTTCGGAGTGAGATTTTTGGGGAGAAAGAGTTTGAATGAAATTACTATCAAGTTTACTTTAACAACCAGGGTCAATCATTATCATTTATGACCTAAAGCAACTTATCATCTAACAAATTGAACGACACCTACAAGGACATGATTCTCTCCTCA
The DNA here is from genome assembly GCA_003255025.1 of Datisca glomerata. NCBI lineage: Eukaryota > Viridiplantae > Streptophyta > Magnoliopsida > Cucurbitales > Datiscaceae > Datisca > Datisca glomerata. Next base: position 823,829 of record QANY01010971.1, read on the forward strand.
TCTCATTGTCTATCTTGATTTTTAATCATCAATGTCAATGCTTTAGGAAAAGTCATTCAAAGATTATTATCATACTATGCCCTTCAATTTTTTCCTTAATTAGTCTTTAAATTTCAACAATCAAACTTTTACTTCGCTTTCTACTACAGTTTTTTATGTTTGCATTTGATCCAGGAGAGCTAATTTTTAAATAAATATTTAAAATTGTAGATTCTTTTATAATTTTAACAAATACTATCCTAAAAGAGTAAAAGCCCTTGACTGAATAAATGTTTTTAATGTTTAAAAACATGTTTTAATTTTTTTACCAAATATTTGGAAATTATTATTTTAATAAATAATATACTTATTTAGAGCATCTTAGGTTTTATATACTTATTCAAAAACATTATATACTTAATATTTATTTAAATTTTAATAGCGTTTAATTATTACGTAGTTTAATAATAATTTATTAAGATCTAACGGTTGACATTAAAGTAAATTTATTATATGACATGCAAAAATATTTAGATAAACTTTATAGATGTAATAATTTATATAATTCATAAGTTTTAGTGACATGTCATTGAGGTTAATAATGAGATTGGCTCATATAATCATTGATGGTTATGAAATAAAGTCAGTTATAAATAAAGAGAGAAAGAGTTAATAAGAGAATTTATATCCGATGCGATCAAGATTTGATGTGATTTTCGTATTTACTAGAATTTATAGTTAAAACTTTATCCTATATTGATTCCGAAAAAACAACTTTATCCTATATGAATAGGATTTGATGTTCTCGATTCATAAAACAAAAACAAAAACAAAATATTCAACAAAGAAGAAACATAATACAATTAGAGATGTAATTGGTTCGGTTGGTTATTTAATCAAAACTGAACTGAACTCACAGTTCGGTTCTCTGATTCAACATCATCAATTAAAAATAATTTTTAAATAATATTATTGTAATTTTTTTATTAAAATTAAAGTTTTATTTCGGTTAGGTTCAGTTCGGTATGATATGAAATTATATATAAAAATAAAAAATAATAGGAATTTATAGTTTCGGTTCGGTAAAAAACCACAAAAATTTCAAATTGAACTGAAACTTCAATTCTCTAATTTTTTCGAATCAAATGCATATAAGAACCGATCATTCGGTTCGGTTCGGACGGTCCGGTACAAAAATTTGCACCCCTGAATTAAATTACTAATTTTATTCATCTATTTTTTCCTAAGGCGCCATAGCTTTAGGCCAGACCCTAACATGATCATCAGCATCAAAAGATTCCTCCAAAATACACCTGAAACTATCCGAAATCTCTTGATCTCCTCCGATCGATTGTTGTTGAACCACCAAAACCGACACCTCACAGTTCGAATCCGACGATGCCAGCATGTCGCCGATGAATCCCAGCTCCGGGAACTCGTTGAAATCCGTCAGTCCCATAAACAACGGTGATTCCCCGTCGTGTCGTCTTCCCACCATTATCAAATCGAAGCTGTTCTCGTTCGTTCTAATCACATTGATCATATCTACACTATCGTTCACGATCTCTTCTTTGTAATCATGGCGTTTTTGGCGCGCGATTGTTGTCTTGAACTGCTCGATAATGTTCGAATCGAGCTCCCAATCGGCTTCGTGCCTGCTTTTTATCCTCGAAGGATCGATTAAGTTGACCACCGTCAACCCTACATTGCGATGCTCTGCCATTCGCATTGAATAAGCTAGAGTTTCACGATCGTCCGGACCTTCGACGAAAAAAACTCCAATTCTGTACAGAGCTTGGCTCGACAAGGACTTGAGGGCGGTCAATGTTCCACGATCGACCAAGATTCCGACCGAGCATGGAGCTTTCGAAAGAATATTCCGGTTAACACCTCTGACAGGGTTCGCTGACTCCTCTGTTCCATGGAGAGTCCTCTGTTTGTGGAAGGGGACAATAACCATGGAAGTCCGTTTCTCCAAAGCGAGCATGCAAACGTCGTCGTGCATAGTGGCGTAAGGAGCAATGGAGGTGAAGGCGTTCATGATGACTTTGCCATTGTTGTGCTGTTGGAATAGACGGAAGGCGTTGATGATGTGATCGGAGAAGTTGGAGTGAAGGGAGTTGTGTTTGCCTGGTTTGTGAGTGATGAGAAGTGGGGAGGATCTGCCGGAGAGCTGCATGAGGTGGACGAGGTAGAAGCAAATGGGGCTTTTCATGGTGGGATTGGAGACTTGAAGAAGGTTGATAATGGAAGGTGTGCTGTCTTGATGGTAGAGGCAGATGAGAAGACGAAGCTCTGCATCGGGTGCGGTATGTTCAATTGTTCTTCTTGATCTCTTGCTGGATTTGTATATCTTTGATGGGTTATACATGATTTTCACTATGGGTGTGATTGTTCCTGTGATTAGTATTGTTGTTATGACCATGATACTATAGGATTGTGCATCAATCATCTGCAAATATGTAAAATCAAATACATTACAACTTAAAATCAGGCAGATAATCAACAGCAAAACATAATTAATTTTTGTTTTGAACTGAAATTTAACACAGTATACCACGACTGATTAATCTCCACACCTATCCAACTACAGCGATAATAGAATCTAAGCCGAATGTTCAATATGGGATCTTTGAATAGTAGGAATTCCTTCTGAAAGTACGGGTGTTCAAAATTGTCTCGAACCGAATCGATAATGACCGGTTTGATCGATTCTTTATATGTGTTCGGTTCGGGAAAATGAGAAAATTGAAGTTTCGGTTCGGTTTAGAATTTTAGTGATTTTTGAACCGAAACATTAAATTTTATATTATTTTTATTTTATATATATATTTCTTATAAAACTAAACCGAAATAAAATTTTAATTTTATATTAACTTTTTCAATGATATCATTTAAAAATTTATTGTTAATTAATAATACCGAATTGAAGAATCGAATCAAAACTCACAGCTTGGTTCGGTTCGGTTTTTTAGCATGAATAGTTTGGTTTGATTCGGTTTTATCGCCGAATCGAAGTTTCCGTTTGATTTTTCACCAAAAAGCCGACCGACCGAACCGTAAACACCCATACTTAAAAGCTTTCCCACTATGAGACATTTGATTTCACTTTTTAAGTTCATATATATTTAACATAATATAACAACCACAAATATATGTTAGTATAAATCTCGATCATTAAAAATAAATTTATCCTTACATGATCTTTCTAATTTGTAGTATCACAACTATCGATAATGACAAATACTTCGAAAAAAGAATGAGTTCAAACTCAATCATTAATTAACAACAGTTCATTTTCTACGTTACTATTAAGAGTAACATACTGAGAGAAGAAATAAAGAGAGTGTGGAGAGGAGAGATAAACTTTTCTTATTTTTCTCTTCTCATCGCAATCCTTTCTTTCTCCTCCTAATATATTATTGTTAATAGTAACATAAAATTTCAATTAATGACATATGTAATAATTAACACCATTGGTCCTTGTAGAAAAGAAGGAAAAAAATAAGCTATTTCATAGCCATGCTAGAACAACCAATGTGCCAATCTACCATGAATGAAGAGTCTATCATATTAGATCAATCATACCATCACATTCACGAACTATTGGAAAAAAAACAATCAAAAGGGATGAAGAATATTAAGATTCTTACACGAAGAAGCATTCCATGTTGCAAAATGAGAATATCTGTGATGCCTTGAGCACTCATAATAAGCCCCAAACACAAAGCATCCATGAGCGGCATTTTGCAGTAAAGAGCAGGCACCATCGTCCCCACAAGCTTCCCCATAAAACTACACAACGCCAACATCTGCACTATCCCCACCGTCTTCATTTCCACCATAGACAAATTAATCCTCGCCCCACTAAACACAAAATAACCCGGCAACCATATAGACGACACAAACGACTCCAGCTTCTCCACCAACGCCGACCCTATCGGCGGCCCATCTGGCACCGCCAACCCCAACAACATTGGTCCCAACATAAAATGCTGTCCTATAAACTCCCCAAACAAAGCACACCCCAACACCATAATAAACAAGTAAAATATACAACTCTCTTTCGTCGCCTTCCCTTTCAATGCATTATTCATCATCCAAACCATAATGGGTCTAAGAATGTAAAGAATGAGAAAAACCAAACAGAACAAACTCAAAGCCATCCATGGAAGTGCACTTCGTGGCCCTAAAGATGTCTGTCTTGCAGTAAACCCAATGATGATCCAACTCCACGACACCATCCCGCTTATCATGGAAGACGATAAAGCCAATCGGCCAAGCTCGGAATTTAGAAGCTTTAAATCGGCTAAAAGACAAGCAATGACATAGAAAGAGCTAGAGGATTGGAAAATAGCAATGGAGATCAAGGATTTGCGAAGGTGGGGTTGGTTTGTGATGAAAGATTGTAGAGAGATAGCGAAGGCTGTGTTAAGGATGAGGGGGACGAAGAAGACAGAAAGGCCAATGGCTATGGCTTTTTTGCCAGATTTTTTTACCATGCCTAAGTCCATTTTTACACCCACTAAAAACATGAAGAACATGCAGCCAAAGAAGGCGAAGGTTTCGCTTATGTAGAAGCTTTTGGATGGGAATATTGCGTCTATTATTGTTCGTTCCTTCCCTAAAAATGAGGGTCCCAATAATATACCTACCTGTTACACACCATTAATTTTAACATTAGTAAGAGGAAACGAAATAATACTTCGATTATAAATCAGAACATGAATTAAGATTTTGCTCGTGATTTGTAAATTTAATTAGTATTTTCGAACAGTTTGGTTCGTGATTTGAGAACGAGTTTTTAGAAAAAGTAAAAACAAGATAAACAATGTTGTTGTTTTTTTGAAATGTTAATATGTAAAAACGAGAAGCAAGAGAAGGACGAGGAAGATCAGAAATACCAGCATTTGGGAGATGAAAGCACTTTCACCGAGAGGGGTGAGAACGTATTGCAAGAGAGCAGTGAGGAAAGCAGAGAGAGAAAGCTGAGCCAAAAGGACAGGAGTTGCGAAGGCGAAAGGACTGTCTCCAAAGAAAATACCTCTTGATCTCAAATGCTTGTTTGGCTGACATATCCAGCTTCCATTTTGCATGGCTGCTCTCGACGACGACGACGACAAAGACATTGTTGTTGTTCAATTCAATCATGTACGTGCCAATAATTGAGCTATAATTCTCTCATGCAGAACATGTTCACAGATAGAAAGAAAGATAGAGAGAGTGAAGGGGAGGCTTAAGGAGAAAGAAATGATAGGTAGACGGACAAGAGTATGAAGCGGGACACCCATATTAAGTTTAAGATTTCTTTGACCAATATTAGTCCCCTTCTTTTTTATTTGGTAATGCTTCCATACAGAGAGTGTATGGTTTCGTTTAATCATCTTATGTGTGGCTCATATGATATGATTTAAGGTTAAATTTAACATTTTGTAAGGTACATTGTCTGTACCCTATAATTTTTTTTAATTTTAATTGTGTATTCTATTTTTCTCATTTCAATTAATTTTTCTCTTTCCGTTAGGATTTTTCACGTGTTCTCTTCATTTTGTTCTTTTCTATTTCTTGTCGACTGCATTTAACAGACTTGTACGGATAGCAGAAATATTCAATTTTCACGATTTTTCATACTCACGAACCCAATTAAATTTGATGGATCTGTCCTCTACAATTTGTCCATCAAGAACGTGTGTAAAACTCAAGGTTCCCGAATTTGAGGTATTGTACTTTTCACACAAATTACAAAGTTAATAAGCAATCAATATTTAAGGATCAATCATATAATACTATTTGTAATAACATTCCTTATACAACATGGTGAGAAATTCCACCACCTTATACCAAGTGACCGTTAGATTTATATTCATAAAGTAAGATGTAATAATTTTTTATAATTATTTAATTATTTCTCTGACATTTTGTATTACTTAACTTAATGAATGAATGAAAGTTTTTTTTATTAATTAAAGTGTGTTTATAATTTACTCAAATCCTAAAACTATTGTTAACGTAAAAAGAGTAAAGACAGAGGGGTCTTACAGACAAACTCTTCTGAAATAGTTCAGAATGTTATTCACAGTTTTAAGATCGACTGGCCAATCGAGTCAGATTATGACTGTTATGTTGAAACAAAGGATGTCAGTCTTGGGGCATGAGAGTGAACACTCTAACGGTTGACCTAGACATGTTGTGGAACATGTTGAATAGACAGATAACAAATTAATTTAGAGAAAAACTGTTTATCTAGCTCTAAATCTAATTGTTACACCTTAAGGGTATTTTCATAATTATTTTAATCCTGGTGAATACGAAACTTGACTTAGTTAGTTACGATCTTTGATATGTCAAAGGAGTGAGTTCGAATTGCCGGACAATACCTTGACTGTTGGGATCGTGATTCAACTATGTTGGAGTTGCGTGATTCAACTATGTTGGAGTTACGTGATTCAACTATGTTGGAGTTACGTGATTCAACTATGTTGGAGTTGCATGATTCACAGATATGAAAATTCGTGACGAGATTATAAATGCAACAATATCATCTTATGCTCTACTGATGAGTGTGTGAATAAATTAATTTGGCCAAGTATTCGATGAAATGAATCATTGAATAAGATATGGTGAACTGTACGAGACAATTCACTGTTATATCTTTCTTATTCACATTGAATTAATGAGCTAATGAAATAATAACTAAATGGGTAAAACAGTACGTAATTTTACATCATACTCTTGTTACTAATATTCACGAAGGGTAATATATTAAAATATTCTGTGAACCGTAAAATAAAAGTGATTATTTGCACCAACAGAAAATATAACGCGTGTGAATCGAGAGTTGATTCAGCATCGGACCTATAGTGGAGTCATACGATATCATGATTAAATAGGTCATAAATTTATGGAGATAAACTCGTCGAGTATTTGAGTCCTATAGCTTTATTCATGTGGGACCATTCGATCTTAGGAGTAGCTCATAAGAACATGAATGAAAAACAAAGTAGTGAATTGTAAAATTAATGTTCAAATTAATTAATTTATTATTTTCTAATTATTAGATAATTAGTGAATAAAAGAAATTAATTAATTGATAGAAACCAATTAAATTTATCAATTAGGATTAATGTATTTGAACATAATACTAACTCTAGTCAAAACGAGCATTCGCTGGACGACCAAACATTGAATGAAATGTTGGCATGGGGTTTCGACAATTTCCATTTCACTTTCAGTCTTTTTCAATTGAAATTGATCTTGTATACGCCGGTTGAAGCAGACGTTGGAGCATCCAAACGAACTAGCAGAGTCTGTTGTGGCAGAGACAACAATAAAAGCACTAGTCCGGGGAGATGTGTAATTTTTGGCAATAGCAAAGTATAGGGGATTATTTTTGGATATTTACAATATATGGGTATATATGCATTTTTTATTACTAATAGAAATGTACGCGTGTTGTATGTGATACGTTTAATTTTTTATTGACTTACCAAATACATAAAAATATTTAAGCATATTAATTTCATTTCTTTGCTATAAAATAAGAGATGTACTAGTTTTGAATATTTATGAACTAAAATTGATATTAGACTATGAATAGATTATCAATCTCAATTTCTGGTAAATAATATTAGACTATCATTAAACAATGTGCATTGCAGAATATATGTACAATTAGTTACACGGTGAATCATTAAAAATATAAGAAGATAAATTTGAGATACTGCATACATATAAATTTTGATGCTCAAACATTGTCCACATAAAGTAATGTGTATTAAATTAAAAATAAGATGTTTGAAATTATGCTAGATAAAATTGTTTTTAAAATATAATAGAATTAAGTTGATTCTATTTCCCACATTCCTAAAATGACTATATCATCAATAGATTGTTATAAAATATATTAATATCTTTCTCTAAATTCATGTTTGTGTAACTTTTCAAGTTGCTAATAACATAATTTTTACAAATTATTATTAGCTAAAAAATAAGTATTCCTTATATATAAGGAATATCTTGAAATTAATATTTACGAACATGCACGTTGCTAATTATTCAATATTATAAAAAATTAATTTGCAAATTAATTAATAAGTTTATTATGCAAATGAAAAGTATGTGAAATACTTAATTTGTATGATATCTTACATGGATTTAAAGGGTAAGAAGAAAAATTAAAAGTTCATCTCCTTTAAGCTTATTTTAATGTAGGATAAACTATAATTTTATCCTTGCAGTTTGGGATAGTTTTCATTTTAGACTCTACACTTTAAAAATTTATAAAGTAAACCATATAGTTACATTTTACATTCACGTTAGACCTTTCATAAACCATCCGCTTAAAAATATTAACGGTCCATCACGGAAGTCCTACGTGATTGTAGATACCGTATTTTATCTGGTCCAATACTTTAAAAATAAAATTTTTAATTTTATTTCTAATATACTAGTCTAAGACTATGTGTATGATTTGAAAAATAGCCCAATATCTAAAAAATAAGAAAATTTATCCAAGGACTAAAAATAAAAAAAGGAACAAAAAAACTAAATTTAAAAAAGTGAAGCCCTAAGTTTACCTATAAATAGATGGGATGTATTTACTTGAAATGGGGGATTTGGGAGAGTGAGGAAGAGAAGAAATTTTAAAGAGAGAAAGAATGAGAGTTTTCATATCTATTCATCTTCCATCTTCTCATTTTCTTTTTATTAAAGTTGTTCAAATCTCTTACAATTTAGCTTGCAATATATTTTGTTCATTCTAATTAATTATCTCTCTTTTTCATACTCATGTATTTGATATCTCTTTGTTTTATTTTTCATATATAGGCTTGTTTGCTCATTCTTTATCATTTCATATATAGGTTTGTTTGCTCATTTTTTATTTATTCCTTTTTTTGTTTCATTTTTCATATATAGTCTTTTTGTTCTTTTTTTATTTTTAGTCCTTGGATAAATAAACATGCTCAACCTAATTATATATGAAATTAAGCATTTTTTTTCACATATTAATTTATTTTACACATAAAAAATTTATTATTAATTTATTTACTAAAAAAATATATATATAAGTAAAAAATGAAAATTATATATATCTGTCACTTAACAGATGGTGATGTCACCCTCTATAAATTTTTTTTAATATTTTAATTTTAATTTTTTTTGTTTTTTTTGTTGATAACATTTTATTTTTATTTTTTTTATTTTTTTATGTTTGTTTATTTTTCTATTTTTTTTAGTAGATATTATTAGTTTGTTTAAATTTATTTTTATACATATTTTTAATTATTTCACGTCTTGTTTCACTATTTTCACCCTGCATATTCTTTTTTAAAATTTATCATCTCTAACATTCCTTTCCATTATTCTTTTTTTATTTATAGTTGTTATCTCTTCTTATTTATTTATGTATTATTGTCATATGTCACGGTTGTATGTGATTATTATTTTATTTTTTTATCATCAGAATTGACGCTCATAAATTAAAATCATAACAATTTGATTTAAATTTTGTAAATTTTTTTATTTAGTTTTCACTAAAAAAAATCCGATGACGGACTTTAAAATTTTGGGATGCCAAATTTCTCAAACTACCGAGGTGAGGAGTTATTTTTAGGATAGCGAGAGTAACTCCAATATCGCTTTGATCAAAAAATAATTTTTCAATGGTCTTTATACCACCCGTTAAAGATAATTTATTTGCTCATTTTGATGATGCAAAATCTACCGAATGGGACAGTCAAAATTGAATTTTTATAACATTATTTAAAAAAAATAATTTGGATAGTATTTGATTAAATATGGTAACCATTTTTCATAACGGGCGGTGTGGGGTGCTAATACCTTCCCCACACGCAAATGGCTCTCGAACCAACTTTAAATTTTCACAGACCAAAATATTTGATTTTAAATTTGGGTGATCAATCACGCCCTAAAATGATTAGTGGCGACTCTGAATTTCTTTTTTTTTCCAAACAATGATTATTCAGTCGCCGCTCCGCGTCGCATGCACGCTACGACAACTTGGCGACTTCACTGGGGAGAAACAATTGGTCTAACCATCTTTAGATCAATAGAGAGTCAAGCCAAAATTTCATCATATGCTATCTTTTTGTATGGTTCTTTGTTTATTTATTTGATTCATTTTTTTTTTCTAATTCGTGCCTGTGGTTGTACATAAGTCTTTTTTTTTACGAAGTATATTTCTTTACATAATTTCTAATTTCACACGTATACACTAGCCCTATACCCGTGCTTTCCCTTTAGGATTAGCGAGAATGAGTAGTGGAATGCCTTCATGGAACTACGGTTCCCGTGCAGGCTCACGAAAGTTCTCACTCAGATCGACCCTTTAGGGATACCATTTGGGGGGCCCTGTTACTATGTTTGGGTAATAGTGAAGACAACCTGAGAGCCTATTAAGAGATTGAGAGCCCAACCACACATGCATTTTGTTTTTAAAGCCTATCTCATGATCAATGTTTGATAAAAATATAGATTCTGCTTAACTATGATATCTGATTAATTTTGTTCATGTATATATGTCCTACGCCCTACGCTATTTAAACATTTCTCTTCTTTCCCTTTGTTTCACTTCTGACTTCGTCTTCCCTTTTTGCATACATGCATCATGTTGCGTAATAGGGATTGTAGAGAAGTATTCAATTCATTCATATTTTAGAGACCGTGACTTCTACTCTGAGTGTGATAGAAGATCAAGTTACAGTAGCCCAATGGTCAGAGAAAACGCAGAAACGGAAATGAGATTGTCTGGAAAAAGACGATGTCGTTCTTCTACCACCAATCACTAAGATAGTTACATACTAACTTGGAGAGGTTGAAGAAGACATGAGAGGATTTTTCACTGGAGCAGAAAAATTTGTTTGTTGGCAAATATGGTCACATCGTTTATCTTCTGTATATTACAGTCAATGCTCATGTTCTTAAGACTTTAATGCATTTCTAGGACCCTCTGTATATATGTTTCACCTTTGGAACAATTGATCTTACTCCTATAATTGAAGAGTATTAAGCTCTACTGAACGTCCAGCTACAAAGCACGGATAAAGTATATAATTATGACAAAAGGCTCACATTGAAGAGAGCTTTATCCAAGCTCGTGGGTACTGTCCATGCATCTGAGATTGTGAATATGTTGAAAGTTAAAGGGGGAATGAGTGTGTGCCTTTGGATTACCTCTTAGATCTCGCCCAAAATGTCTTAAAGGAAGATAAGGGTATGGCTCTTTATGCTATGTGTATATATGGCACCGTGTTGTTTTAAAAAATTCAAGGTTATGTGGATGATAAAGTGATAAAAATGTTCCTGCAAGTTGAACATGGTGTTAACCCTGTTATCTCAATTCTAGTTGAGACTTTTTGTTCGTTAAATCACATACGAGCGCTTGGAAAAGGGAAGTTCATCGGCTCTCCATCTCTTTTGTGTATTTGGATTCTCAGCCATCTAAGATGTCCACCAGATTTCAATTGTCCTCAAATTAAGTTTTCAAGTCCATGGATGAATACGAGAATCCCCGTTGCAGAATTTGGAATGGCCAAATGGAATCCGCAGTTTCCCAATAAAGGGGTGTGGCTCTCACACCTATCAAAGTTGAAAGATGAGGATGTTATCTGGAAAGCCCAATGGATGCCGTTGACATCGATGATCTACAAATGTGGTGACTATCAATGGGTCCCGCTCCTAGGACCATGGGATTGTACTAGTTATGCTCCCCTAATGGTGCTCCCAACTATACTTAAGACAGCTTGTCCCTGCCACGCACGCATTAAAAGACATTGAGATAAGTTATGATTCTCAAGATATTGAACAAAAATTGCAGCAGCTAATTGGAGCTTGGAAAATAACGAGAAGAATGCTAAATGAGAAGAATCACATGGATTACACAAAGGAGTATGAAATGTGGCTTGAGAACAGAGGCAAAGTAACTATCGCCTTACCAGTTGAGGATTTAGAATCACACAAGTTACTAGAAGCTTATAAGGAGATTGTTAAAAATGAGGAGCGGGATGAGTTATATGTGGAGCGTCAAAATAATTTAGTTCTATTGGAAGAAAACAGATGTGTAACAGTCGAGATGAATTCGTCTGGCCAACACAGGATCGAAGCGGAAAAACAACTCAAAGATTTGAGAAACAAAATTGAGGATCAAGAAAATCTGAAGCGGAAAAACTTAGAGTTGGAAACTGACACTCGCAAACTGAACAACAAAATCAGGAGGATGGCAGAGGACAATGAGAATTTACGAGTGGTAATCTATGAACAAGAGGATCGAATCATGAAGCTAGAAAGGAAAAATAAGCTTGTACAAGAGGTTTTAGAAGAGGTTAAAGGGGTTGTCGATAAGAAGAATGCGTACATCATTGAGTTAGAAAAAGAATATGACTCATTACGACGAATAACTGATAATTTACAAGTTGGTTTAGAGAATCAAAAAGTTAGGAAGACTGAGTCATCAAATGATAGTGAAGAACTATTGAAAGTCATTGCAAGCCTTGAGCACCAAGTTAGAGCGTATCAGAACATGACAGAGAAGTTGGCAAGAAATAATGATGCTAATGTCGACGCACTGAGATATGATTACCAATTATTGCAACAAGAGCACGATTTGATTTGACAACGATCAGGGCAGGATATAGAATGGCTTAAAGGCGTGGCTGTGAGAGCGAGCAATTTGGCGGAACAAACATCATTTTTGAAAAAAAAAAGTATTTTGCCCATCCATTCTAATGGGGAGAACTTGTCTAAGTTCTTAGAAGAAATCAACAGAGATTTAGGTCATTTTGTATAAACTCATATTGCGGAGTAGTGTAGTTTGACTTCTATATACTCAAATGTAGTGGATGACTCTACTATTTGAATGAAATTGAGTACTTTTGGACTTTCACTTTCCGCAATATCATTTCTCATTCATAAATTCACTTTCATTATTTATTCTTCTTCATTAGCAAATTCTACCATCTCATTGTCTTAATTTTTTTATTAAGAAAACTTTTCAAAGATAGCTCATCATCTCCGACATCTTTATCGGACGCGAGCTCAAGTTAGGGTCATGGATGAGCAAGAAAGAGAGCAATCGCGAGAGGAAATGAAAGAAGAAATTACGGAGCTGAAAGAGCAAATGGAAAGAGTCCTGGAGCTCCTCGCAGCGAGTAAGGGAAAAGCCTGTCTTAAAAATCCGCAAGGGGCTCAATCATCACAAAATCAACTGCCAAACGATACTCCACCTTACCCTCCTGGGTTCACTCCAACCTATCAACGTCGTCAGACCGACCACTTTCAGCATGCTTCACCACCAGTAAATATCCAGCACTATCCATTTCCAAGTGTCCAGGAAATGATGCAGATAGGGAAAAGAGGGTACAACCCATCCACAATGGCACCTGGCCACAATCAAGCTTTTACCCTACAAGGCGAACTCGCTAATGAGCCAATCATCATACCCGATGTTGATGACCCAAAGGGGCAGAGGCATGTTACTAAACCAAGCAAAGACTCACTATCGAAAGATAAGCTGGACTTTTTAGAGAAAATATTGCACGCCATTGAAGGGTCAGATGTATATGGTACCATTGATGCCACCCAATTATGTTTGGTCCCAGATGTTACCATCCACACAAATTCAAACTACCTGAGTTTGAAAAATATGATGGTAATACATGTCCGAGAAGCCACCTTATTATATACTGCAGAAAGATGGTTGTTTGTGCAAATAATGATAATGTGTTGATTCATTTCTTTCAAAATAGTTTGACAGGGGTTGCATCTCTCTGGTACATCCAATTAGATAACCAACATATTCGGAGGTGGAAAGATTTAACCAATACTTTCTTAAGACAATCCAAGTACAACATAGACATGGCTCCTAATCGTTTGGATCTACAAAGGATGGAGAAAAAACCTACTGAAGGATTTAAAGAATATGCGCAGAGGTGGAGGGAATCAGCTGCTCAAGTACACCCCACTTGTCAATAAAGGAGATAGCTACAGTGTTTATCAACACCTTGAGATCTCCATTCTACGATAGTATGATTGGAAATGGTTCAAACAACTTCTCTGACATTATAGCGATTGGTGAAAGGATTGAATATGGGGTAAAGAATGGAAGAATTTTGGAAGTCGTATCTGATACATCATCCGTAAAAAAGGGGCCGTCGTTGAAGCGGAAAGAAGGGGATGTACAGACGATCAATTTTGGGTACCCATCACAGGCTGCAAACTCGGGGCCGGGATTTCCAAAGTATAGTGAATGGCCCAAATCTGTGACATCATATGTGGCAAATACCTCATAAATTCCGTATAATTATCACTCTCGACAATCAGCATTTCAAAACAACCCGAGACCCGATTTCAGACCACCGACTCGCCAGTAAAATGTTGGTCAGGTTGATCAGCCGCTGAGGAAAAATAGAAATAATCAATGTTTTATCTAATATGATCCAATCCCCATGTCATATACAGAACTCTTACCTCAATTGATACAAAATAATCAATTGGTGTCAATTCTTTATGAACCTCTACAACCACCATACCCAAGGTGGTATGATCCAACTGATTGCTGTGATTATCATGCTGGGGCAGTGAGACATTCGACTGAAAATTGCACGACATTAAAAAGTAGAGTACAAGCACTGGTCAAGGCTGGATAGTTGAATTTCAAAAAGGCTAATGGGAATCTAGATATCAATTCCAACCCTCTCCCAAATCATGGGAATCTTACCATAAATGCAATTGAGGAATATTTTTTATATGGAAAGAGGGACGTGGAAGATGTGAGCACGTCAATGAAAACACTTTTCCATTTTCTTTCTAGAGCATGGTACACCTACCCAACACGATCAGAGGATGAGGGCATTTCTAGGAATCATATGCATAACTTCGATTGTTTATTTCATAAGAATGTGACGGGGCATACAATTGAGGAATGTGCTGATTTTAAAATGGAAGTGTAAAAGTTGTTGGATGCAAAGATACTTACAATAAATCCTAAAGGAGAAAGGGAATAGCAGGAAGATGACTCTTTAGTCCTCATGATAACTAATGAATCATCTAAAGTGTCGTCCTATATCCCAAAACCTCTCACAATACATTATGAGGGAAAGTCAACTCACACCACTACGTCCTATGCTCCAATGTCTATCACCATTCAAATACCGGGTGCGTTTGCTTATAAAGATTCAATAGCAGTACCATTGACGTACGAATATGAGGTCATTATAAGCAGTAATGACAAAACTCAAGAGCTAAATCCGTCTGACCTCGATCTCCCCATAACTAATATTTCAGGAGTGTGTGGGATGATGAGGAGTGGCAGATGCTACACGCCAGAAGTTTTGAAAACGGATAAAAGCGATGAGTTTGAAAGGCAAAAGAAAGGGAAGGCCAAAGAAGGCGACAATGGTCATGAATTCCAAGGATAAATGCATGGCAGCCAAGTGATAGACCCAAATATAATAAGAGGTACGGTGAAAAAAAGAGCAGTGCCTGAAGAAGAAGTATGTGAATTTTTTAAGCCCATCAAGCAAAGCAAGTATAAGGTGATAGAATAACTTAATCGCTTACCTGCTCGCATATCTTTACTGTCACTCTTTTTGAATTTTGAACCACATCGCCAAACATTATTGAATGTTTTAAATCAAGCATATGTCTGTCATGACATTATGGTGGAGAAAGTGAGTGGAATTGTGAGAAATATTACCGCACCAAATTTTATCACTTTCACAAATGATAAAATCTCTCCCGATGGTACTAGACACACCAGAGCTCTACATATATCCGTGAAATATAGGGATTATGTTGTCGTAAAAGTATTGATTGATAATGGCTCGTCTCTAAATGTAATGCCAAGATCCACACTAGGAAAGCTCCCTGTGGACGCAACACACATGCGATCGAGCATGATGATAGTAAGAGCATTCTACGGTACATGAAGAGAAGTAGTCGAAGACATAGAGATACAAATTCAAAACGAGTCATGCCTATTCAATATTGTTTTTCAAGTGATGAACATAAATCCAGCATACAGTTTTCTTTTAGGTCGACCATGGATTCACTCTGTCTGGGCAGTACCGTCTTCATTACCTCAGAAGCTGAAATTTATAATGGATCATAAACTCATTTGTATATATGGGGAAGAAGATTTATTGGTATCCAAGTCAGCTACCATGCGTATGTTGAGGCGGCAGAAGAAGCATTGGAGTGTTCATTTCGATCATTTGAGATTGTGAACACTACACGTGTTGCTAGTGGGAAACTCATTCCAACATCAAGCCTATCAAAAACATCTCAGATGGTGGCAAAGTTGATGATAAAAGGGGGATACAGGCCATGCAAAAGGACTCGGGGGTAAGCATCAAGGCATAAATAAGTTAATCGAGTGGGACAATATAGACCGACCAAGGCTAATAGAAGGAGAGTGGAAGCTCAAAAGATTGAAAAGATGATTGCTAGGCTTGAAAATAGGGAATTCGATATGGAAATGGCGATCATACCCCATATTTCTAAGTCCTTTAGAAGTGGGGAAATTTCATTCGAAGAACCGGTTATAGTAGAGCAGTACAACCTTGAAGATGATATCGCCGAGCTTTCAATATCCGCAATCTTGAAAAAATCATCAAGTGCAAGTATAGAGAACTTGGTTTCTCGATACGATTCAAATCATGAGCTTAACAATTGGGACGTCACCGAGCTACCAGTGCTTCTCGAGAATTTTCAAGAGTAATGTGTTCATGTCAAAATTCTAATGATTCTACCCAATGCCTTAGGAATTTCATTGTTATGGGCCTATGTTCTCGTCTATTTCATGTCATCTCTTTGAATGAAAATCTAAAAACTTGTTTTGTCTCCTTTTGCTAATGATAAATATAATTCCAGTTATTTGTTCTTCCTTTTATGTCTACTTTTTCCATTTCTGAAATGGTGTTCATACTCATGTATTGTTTATTTATTTATTTTTTTCTTGCCTTCTTTTCATCCAACAATCCGATTCAGGTTCGAGAACAGTGATTTTGAAAAAAAGAGCATAAGCAATAACTTTGACAATCTCATTCTTTGTGTAGAGTCAGATGAAAGTGACGAGGATAATTTTGAACTATTTTCATAAATGTTAAGAATGGTAGAAGAGGATGAAATAATAACTCAACCATATCAAGAGTTAACGGAGGTGATAAATTTGGGATTGGAGGGAGAGACGAAAGAGGTCCAAATCGACACTTCTATGATAAGCCAAAGCCGCCAAGAATTAATTGACTTACTCAAAGAGTATATTGACGTCTTTGCATGGTCTTACCAAGATATGTCAGGTCTAGACACTGATATCGTGGTTCATCATTTGCCACTTATGCCTGAAAGTAAATCAGTGCGACAAAAGTTACAGAAAATGAAACCAGACATGCTGGTACAGATCAAAGAAGAAGTTAAAAAGCAAGTAGATGCATGTTTTTTAGAAGTAGAAAAATACCTTGAATGGGTTGCTAATATAGTCTCAGTGCTGAAAAAAAATGGGAAAGTAAGGGAGTTAGAGGTTTCTTGGGGAGATTAAATTACATAGCCCGGTTCATCTCACAGCTAACTGTAACTTGTGAACCTATCTTTCTCCGCAAAAGTGATACAGAAAGATGGAATGATGATTGTCAAATTGCTTTTGAGAAGATCAAGCAATACTTGCAAAATCCACCTATACTTGTTCCTCCAACTCCAGGGCGTCCTCTCATTTTGTATCTACAGTGACAGGAAAATCCATGGGTTACGTACTTGGTCACCATGACGCCTCTGGAAGGAGGAACAAGCAATATACTATTTAAGCAAAATGTTCACAAATTATGAGGCTAATTATTCGATGTTGGAGAAAACGTGTTGTGCATTAGCCTGGGTTGCTCATCGGCTTAGACAGTACATGTTATATCACACCACTTGGTTAATTTCAAAGATAGATCCAATCAAATATATCTTTGAAAAGCCATCACTTTCTGGGAGAATCGCTAAATGACAAATGTTGCTTACGGAATATGATATTGTTTATGTCACGAGAAAGTCAATAAAAGGAAGTGTACTTGCTGATTATCTTACAGATCAACCAGTGCAAGATTATGAGCCTATGAAGTTTGATTTTCCTTATGAGAACATATCAGTCATATTAAAAAATGAAGGATAATCTATGGATCCGAAATTGAGGAAAATATTATTTGATGGCGCATCTAATGATGTAGGACATGGAATTTTGGCAATCCTCTTATCTCCCGAGGGAAAGTTGTTCCCATTCACGGTAAAATTATGCTTTGACTACACAAACAATGTGGGAGAATATGAGGCATGTTCCATGGGAATTCAAGCAGCTTATGATATGAAGATAAGGAATCTTCAAGTGTATGGAGATACGTTATCGGTGATACGACAACTAAACGGGGAATGAGAAGCTAGAGACTCCAAGTTGGTACCTTACAAGAAACATGTAACTAAGTTAACCCGAACTTTTGAAGTGATCTCATTTGACCATATACCTAGAGAGAATAATCAAATTGCAGATGCACTGGCAACTCTAGCACCCATGTTCACCGCAGACTTTAAGGAAGAAGTGCAACCCATAAAAATTGAGAAGCGAGATTTTCCTGCTCACTGTATGAGTATTGAAGAAGAGCCAGACACAAGACCATGGTATTACGATATTAAGCAGTATATAAAGAATGGAGAATATCCATCCAAAGCTTCTGAGAATCAAATCATAGAGGAAGTTCACGAAAGAATTTGTGGAGTTCATGCTAATGGACATATGATGGCCAAACAAATACTGAGAGCAGGATATTATTGGTTAACTCTAGAATCTGACTGCATCAAGTACGCCAAGAAATGTCATAAATGTCAAATTTATGTGGATAAAATTCACGTTCCTGCATCCCCTTTACATGTCATGGCCGCGCCTTGGCCGTTCTCTATGTGGGGCATAGACGTCATTGGTCCCATCACACCCAAAGCCTTTAACGGACATCATTTCATTTTAGTCTCTATAGATTATTTTACCAAATGGGTGGAGGCAAGTTCTTATTCAAGTGTAACCAGAAGTGCGATTGTTAAGTTTATTAAAAAGAAGATAATTTATCGATATGGTCTACCTGGAAGGATCATCACAGATAATGGGACAAATTTAAATAACAAGATGATGAAAGAATTATGTGAGCAATTCAAAATTAAGCATCATAATCATCTCCTTATCGTCCGAAAATGAACGGAGCAGTGGAAGCAGCCAATAAGGACATAAAAAGTATCATAGAGAAGATGGCGGAAGTTTATAAGGATTGGCATGAGATGCTCCCGTTTGCACTGCATGGGTACCGCACATCAGTCCAAACATCAGTTGGGGCAACGCCATTCTCTTTGGTATATGGCATGGAAGCGGTTCTTCCAATTGTGGTGGAAATGCCCTCCCTCAGAGTCTTAATGGAGCTAAAATTAGAAGAAGCAGAGTGAGTACAAACATGGTATGAGCAATTAAATTTCATCGAGAAAAAAAGACTGACTACATTATGTAGAGGGTAATTATATCAAAGAAAAATGATGCACGCATATGACAAAAAATTGTGTCCCCGATGTTTCCAAGAAGGAGACTTGGTGTTAAAAAAGATATTCCCATATCAAAAGGATCACGAGGGGAAGTTGACTCCAAATTACGAAAGACCTTTCATTGTCAAGAAGGCTTTCTCGGGAGGAGCTCATGCTAACAAACATTGCTGGAGATGCTTTACCGCACACAGTTAATTCTGATACAGTCAAGAAGTACTTCGTTTGACCACTCTAAATATGGAGAAAATGAAGTTAGGCAAATTTTTTTAAAAAAAAAAAAAAGAGTTGTCTCGAATACTGAAGAAATTCTTCCTCCATTTTTTTTCTTTTTCCTTTTTCCAAATCATCGTTTGTAAACATTATTCATCATCAATGAAGAGTCTTTTTTCTTTCTCAGTTGACAAATACATATACTTCATCTTCTCCTTATTTCTTATTCCTCTCAATTCTAAGATATCATTAATTACTCTTGAAATAACTCAGAAGCATAAACTTGGTTAGGTCAAAGCAAATTAAAAAAGAAAAAAAGAAAAGAATATGAACTAAGAAAGGCAGTCTGAGTACGAGGGGAAATCTGAAAAGTCATCACGAGAAATTTGGTGTGCACATAACGAAGACTAAGACATGATTGGATGATTGCAATTAAAGTACAGAAGAGAAGCAAAATGTGGAGAAATTATCCATTTTTTTTCATCATCGACGTGAAGCCGAATACTGGGGCACAAACCAATGAATAAGGATGCATCATTTTCTTGAAAGTATGCTTGATATTTCATTGCGAGTCCGTGACCTTAGACCAAGTGATTGATTTGAAGGGTGAAGGATATGGCGTCATTAGTCAACTTTCAAAAAAATCATCAAATAATTTTCTCGCAAATGTTTTCAATCATGCATAGCACGCATGCACTCAAAATCACTACTTTGCATTTATATTCAATAATTACAATGCATAAGCATGCATCATATTGATCATATTCTTTCGAAATCCTTACATGACTTTCCAACATTTAGAGCATGCATTAGTCTTGCTCTTGCACCATATGAAACTTATAAATATTAGATCAAATATCATTTCAACATCTTTAGTTAAATCAAACCTGAATCGAGTAGAGATCAAAGCCTGCGTCTATCCAGGTCCATTTCCTTTCACATATCTCAGTTAAATCGAACCCGAATTTGTCGTGGTCGAAGCCCAATGTCAGCGCTTGGTCCATTTCAATTAATATGGTTAAATCAAACCCGCATCGACTCGAGGTCGAAGCCTGTGTCTATCCAGGTCTACGCCCTTCCTTTATCTATGGTTAAATCGAACCCGCATCGAGTCAAGGTCGAAGCCTGCCTATTTTCAGGTCTAAGTCGTTTCTTTATCTTTGGTTAAATCGAACCCGATTTTGTCGCGGTCGAAGCCTGGTGTCAGCACCTGGTCCATTTCAATTAATATGGTTAAATCAAACCCGCATCGACTCGAGGTCGAAGCTCGCATCTATCCAGGTCCACATCGGTTCAATATCTTTGGTTAAATCGAACCCGAGTTTATCGCGGTCAAAGTCCGATGTCAGCACCTGGTCCATTTCAATTAATATGGTTAAATCGAACCTACATCGAATAGAGGTCGAAGCCTGCGTCTATCTAGATCCACATCCTTTTTTATCTTAGTTTAAATCGAACCCGACTTTGTCGGGTCGAAATCCGGTGTTAGCGCCTGGTCAGTTTCAATTTATAGGGTCAAATCGAACCCGAATTGAGTCGTGGTCGAAGCACGTGTCTATCTAGATCCATTTCATAAGTTCCGTCATTTCATAGAAACCGAATAAGTCGAGGTTTCTATTTCCTTTATCTATATAATTTTTTCTCAATCAAAATACTTATCTACACATTTGTACACCTTCTAAGTTTAGAAGCGTGAACATGGGGGCAGCTGTAGATATCGTATTTTGTCTGGTCCAATACTTTAAAAATATAAATTTTAATTTTTTGTTTATATACTAGACTAAGACTATGTGTATGATTTGAAAAATAGTACAATGCCTAAAAAATAAAAAAATTCACCCAATGACTAAAAATAAAAAAAAAGAACAAAAAGACTAAATTCAAAAAAGTGAAGCCCTAAGTTTGCCTATAAATAGAGGGGATGTCTTCACTTGAAAGGGGAGATTTGGGAGAGTGAGGAAGGGAAAAGATTTCATTTCTATTCATTTTCCATATTCTCATTTTCTTTTTATTAAGGTAGTTCAAATCTCTTACATTTTAGCTTGCAATATATTTTGTTCATTCTAATTAATCATCTCTCTTTTTCATACTCATATATTTGATATCTCTTTATTTCATTTTTCATATATAGGTTTGTTTGCTCATTATTTATCATTTCTCCTCCTTTTAATCTTAAGTTTTATTTGCATATATTGTTTATCTCTCTACAAGTTTGAATCAATGAGAATGAGGATAAAATTTTGAGGGGTATAAAATTAACTCAATGTGAATCAACCATTTAATGAGTTGAAATTATACATTTGATGAAAAGATCTCCTATGATAATTTCTCATACATAAAAATGTATAAAATAGAGAGTAAAACCTCTATACAAGATTATGCAAATATTTAAACTTTGATTTTTTTATGTTCTTACAAATCTTCTCTTATTTTCTTTTAAATTTTTTACCATCATTTTTGTGACACATGTTTGAACTAACTAGTTACCATCCCTAGCAATGAAAGAAGAAAGAAAAAATGGTAATTAGTGAACTAAGTGGTCCAAAATAAAAAAATGGTATATTTATATCCCAAACAAAAATTATTTCATTTTGAAAGTTTTATAGATTTTCTTTAGTGACACTTGTTTAAATAGTTACCATCCATGATCATTCCTAGCAATGAATGAAGAAAGAAAAAATGCTAATTAGTGAAAGTAGTCCAAAATAAAAAAATGGTATATTTATATCCCAAACAAAATTATTTATTTATTTTTAGTGACACTTATTTAAATTAGTTACCATTCATGATCATTTTTTGCTATTTGATTAGCATTGTGTAAATAAATAAAAAATAATAATTAGTAGATCATGTAGTAAAAAAAAGCATGCTCACGCTAGCTATGTATGAAATTAAGTATTTTTTTCATAGATTAATTTATTTCACATAAAAAATTTGTTATTAATTTATTCACTAAACAATTATTTATATATATATATATAAGTAAAAAATGAAAATTAAAAAAAATGGACAAGGGTGACGTCAACGTCTGTAAAAAAATAATTTTTTTTTGCATTTTATTTTTTTTTTGTTTTTTGTTTTTTTTTGTTTTTTTTGTTTTTTTGTTTACATTTTATTTTTATTTTTTTGTTTCCACCCATTGAAGGTAATTTATTTGCTCATTTTATGATGCAAAATGTACCGAATGAGATATTCAAAATTAAATTTTAACATTATTTTAAAAATAAAATTTGGATAGTATTTGATTAAATTTGGTAACCATTTTTCATAATGGGCGATGTGAGGTGCTAATACCTTCCCCACACGCAAATGACTCCCGAACCAACTTTAAATTTTCGTAGACCAAAATATTTGATTTTAAATTTGGGTGACCAATCATGCCCTAAAATGATTGGTGGCGACTCCAAATTTTTTTTTTTCAAAAAGTAATTTTCAATCGTTGCTCCGCGTCACATGCACGTTGCGACAGTGATAAATCTTTTAACGTCACATCACTCGATTTTTTATCTTAACAGTCACGTCATTTAAAAATCCCCTTATTTTTCCTTTCTTCTTCATTATTCCCATCTTCAAGAATGGCCATTGTTGTAAACTTTCAAGTACAACATATTCCACGATTTTCTTCCCCCATTTTCTTCCTTCTTCCCTCAGTGATTTGCTTCCCCTACTCTGTTCATATCCACAAGTAAATTAAGTTGGTTACCCTTTGAAGGAAAATATTCCTTTTTATTCTTTAATTCTTCCTTAATGAAAATTTTACTCAAAAGCCGAACTTTTATTGCATAATTTAGAGGTGATTTATGGCCAAGGGCAATTTGTGATGTGGGCTTTCTTTCTCTAGGCCATTTTCGATGTTATTTGTTTAATCTTACATGGTTTTTTTTCCTTTTGGCCATTGAGGTTTGGTTTTGGTGAAGATGAAATCAAATTCATCTGATTTTGGGTATTTTGAGGTTTAATTTTAAGTGGGTTACTTCTGATCTTGATGGGTAAGCAAGCAACAACAACAAAATTTACAAAAGAGATTGAAGGGTTAGAGGCTAAAGGGCCTTTACCAAAAGAAAGAGTAAGAGCTTGAAATTGTTGAGCCAAGCAAAGAAAGAAGCTGTGGTGCTTTTCACATGAACAAAGGAAAGAGTAAAGTCTGTAACAATGGCCATCTGTGATTAGGGTTTTATTGAGGGGGGAAGAAGGAAGAAGAAGGGAAATATGAGGGGGAATAATTAAGGGTATTTTGAGAATTTCATCTCACGTGACAGTTGGGTAAATTAAAAAGCTGATGTAGAGTTAAACTAATTGCCCCGTAGGACTTCCTTGATAGACCGTTAATATTTTTAAGCAGAGAGTTTACGGAAGGTCTAACGTGAATGCAAAATGACTATATGGTCTACTTTGCAATTTTTTTAAGCGTTGGTTCTAAAATAAAAACTATCCCAAACTACAGGGGGTAAACCTATAGTATACCCTTTAATAAACTTAAGATAAAGATGCAAATGCAACCCAACAATAGATGTTTCTTTTCACAGTACAACTTATAAGCAAATTAAAAAAAATAGTAACCAATAATTGATCTATCGATCGATTAATGATATTGGAATGATGAAAATGGCGTACTTATACATAAAAACCTAGAAGCCTATTTACAATCGTAAGCACGCACTAGGAAAACCGTCATAAGTCGAAGTTTAGCATCGGCTAGAAATGCTTCCACCATATAATTTCATCATCTTTGTTAAGTTTCTTTAGGAAAACTCTACCGAATTTCTACCAAAATACTGACTTAGGTATCAGAAGCCTGTGAGGAAGTCATCTCTCCGGTTCTCCTCATTCTTTGGGTTTTTTATTTGTGTTTTATAGATTTTCAGGCCAAGAGGATTTCTAATTGTCAAAGGGAGAGCACACGTACTTTTGGGAGATTTTCACCACCAACAGTATTTTACTTATATCTCACCGATATTACGTTGCATTGTTTCATCCATGATATCACAAATTTTTTTATCGGAAGACAAGGATGCATATAAAATAGATGGGACAAAAGACCTGTATACTTAAAAATTCCGTTTAGTAGAGGATTTTAATACACTAAATTCCAAAGTACCAAGGAAAATTCTAAGGCTAGAGAATATATTAATGCATTTTCTACTACTAGTGAAAACGTGCGTGCGTTGCATGTGATAAGTCTATTTTTTTGTTGACTTACCAATTATATAAAAGATATTTAAGCTTATTAATTTCATTTATTTGCAATAAATAAGAGATCATGTGATAATTTTGAATAATTTTTGAATTAAAATTTATATTAGACTATGAATTAAATAATGTTAGATAATATTAGACCATCACCAATCAACGTACATTGCACATTATATATATATATATATATATATNTAGATAATATTGTTTTTGAATATAATAGAAATTGATTTTATTTTATGTATCACATTCTTAAGAAATGCTTATACCATTAATAGATTGTAAACGCTTATACCATTAATAGATTGTTAAGAAATATATTAATATTTTTCTCTAAATTCATGTTTGTGTGACTTTCCTGTTACTGATAAGATAGTTTTTATATAACATAAATTTTATAAATTGCTAACGAACAAATTATTATTAACTAAAAATAAGTATTTCTTGTATATAAGAAATATCTTGACACTAATATTTACGAATATTCACGTTCCTAATAACACAATATTATAAAAATTTAATTTGCAAACTAATTAATAAGTTTATTTTGTAAATGAAAAAATATGTGAAATACTTACTTTGTATGATATCATACAAAAGTTTAAAGGGTACAAAAGAAAATCAAAAGTTTCACTCTTTAAAACCCATATTTTAATATACTAGAGATAGTTTCTTTTCACATTTATAACTTATAAACAAATAAAAAGAAACAGTAATCAATCATTGATTTATCGATTAATGATATTGGAATGATGAAAATGTCGTATGTATACATGAAAAACCTAGAAGCCTATTTACAATCATAATAAGCACACGTCGGATCATAAGTCGAAGTTTCGTGTCGGCCAGAAATGCTTCCACCGTGTAATTTCATCGTCTTCGTTAAGTTTCCTTATTCCTCCATAGAATCCATCTGCTTCATTGCCTTCTTCTTGGTGATCCTTCCTCTTTATCACTGTCCTTCTCCATCTAGAACCAATGCGGTATTGACTGAACTCCAATATCACCCTATCTGTCAGCACTCACACATTGTTAAACATCATGGTAAAGTGTTTAGATATTAAATATTTTTCTACTACTTTCCAAACATACCCTTGAGAGATTGCGAGAACAAAGAAAACACACTAAGGCCTTTTAGGAATAAAAAGTGAAGAAGACGTCCGGTATTAGAAACCACCCAGATTTAAAGGGTTTCAAATACCCTTCAAATTTTCTTCAACCAAACAGGGGTTTTCACATTTGCGGGAATCTTCCTAATATCTATACTTACAGGACAATGGCAGAATGAACTAATTTATATATATATATATACTCACCACTGAAGTGACAATGGCAGTGATTAACATTCCCATCACAATCCTCCAAGTGACCAACGACACCATACCACCAACCTGCAGATTGGGAAATAAGAAGAAAAGAACAGCACGGTACTGAGTATTGACATTGTATATTTGACAAATAGTAGCAGAGACTGAAAAGGGAGGATATAGAAACACACCATAAGGGAATTCTTTGTTCTTTCTCCACTGAATTTCGATATGATCACCAGGTTTTAAGTCATTTAAGCAATCAGATAAGTGAAGTATATAAGGAGGAGTATCAGTTGGTGGTGCTCTTAACCTTTCCCACTGTACATTTTCCTCTGTTGTACGTCTCCCCGGAGGTGAATACCTGAAAACAATACCCATTTTCAGTTTAAGTGGAATCCCACTCCATGAACGAGCTTATTAAGCGTTTTAAGTCATTGTTCTGAAATCGAAAACTTGAAGCTGATATTTATCAGATTTTTATAATGAGAAATTGCAATGGATAGACCTTTTAGAACGGAAAAAAATGATCCTTATTTAGTTTTTAACGAAATATAATCTCTTTTGTAGAAAAAAAGACTAGCTTGCCCATTATTAGCCCATGGTCTAACAAAAATTTTCTACTAGACCTTAGTCTAGCAATCTGACGTTGAGATTAACACTTATTACACCATAGGCTAGTGAAATATTTTGACTAGATCATGGTCCAGCAGACACCAAGTTCACCGGAGAAATTTTCAAATAAAAAGAACAACTCGGTCTTTTCTAAAAAATGACCAGTCTTAAAATCGTTTTATTCTTTCTCAAGGGTTTATCCATGAATTTCTCTCTTTTACAATAAGAACTGACAAATGCAAAAATTTTCAGTAAGTTCCATCTTTGAGCTGACAAATGAAAACTAAAACCAATTTTAGTCCAATACAGAGACACAAGTCTACTCAACAAATAACCGGAAACTCGATAGAAGTTTATGGAATATCTCTTTGTGTACCTCGCCTGAAATGTATCGGTCTGAGAATCATAGCATACATGGGCATCATAACACGACAGCATAAAACCAGTATGGCCATTCTGCAATCAATAAAACAAAGGATTATGTATTTGTCATTAACTGCATATCATTACTAATACAGTAGACCTTAATTTGAGAATTTTCAACTTAAGATATAAGTAGCCACACACCTCTCGATTATAAACTTGAGCAGGGAACCAAAGCAAGCCATTCTCAAGAGAGAGATACAAAGCCTTGATTGAATTTGAATCTAGAGGTGAATTTGAACTACTCTTTTGGTTTCTACTCTTTGATTTTGGTTTGATCAACGAGAAAGGCCACAGACCTGAAAGGAACCCAAATAAACCTCTCTTTTGACAATGACCCCCCAGGAGACTTGGCCTCTTTCTAGAGGGTATATGCAAATGCCATTCTTTATGAGCAGCATCACCAATAACCCTGCTCCATTTTTGTTTCATGTGTTTCTCCCACAAGTGATCGCTTAGACACTTATTCCTCAAAGAACTACAAACTGCTGCCATGCTACATAGCTCGGCTGGGGAAAGCCGTTCAAGAATGGAGTCTAATGCCAATTCAGGCAAATCCAATAGGCAATTCTGATCTATCTCCTTTACATTCTCATTTGGACTAAAACTCTTTTTCTTCGATGACATGGCCATAGAAAATGGAAAGAATGAAACAACAAGCCTGCTTTTGCAAAACGAGGTGACAAGAAAAGTAGATAATTTGCACCAAAAACTAGCTGAGTACAATCTTACTTCACCTTTCCATGGTGGGATTGGCTTGTGAGAGAAGGATTTGGAAAGAAGGATGAAGGAGAGGCAATATATAAGGAAGTAAAGCATTGAAGGGACTGATATTTCAGATGGGTCTATTCTAAAAACTTAGTACCAAATGAAAAGAAGAAGATGAGGACCAACTGTAAGTGAGAAACGGTGAGAGGTACCATTTATAGAGGACAATAATCACAGATAAACTTCTACTTTGGAATTTTTATCCCAAAAAGAAATATCCACCAATGGAAAGTGAGTTCCCTTATGAAGTGGGCCTTAAAATTGAGACATAAATTTTAAAAGAGACAGTGCTCTGCACTGTGGACACCGCAACCAACTAGTTTTGTTTGCTGGTTGTTAAAAATACAAAACTGAGCAGAGGAGAGACAATAGTGGGTTGCTTCTTAAATGATGCATAGGCATCCAGATACAGTTGAATCCCACCACATAAAGCACCAAATTACACAAGATCACAAGATTGGATGATATCAGCGAAAAACATTAATAAATCTAGGGAACACAGTTAATATTGAATATAGCAGATAAGAACCCAGCTGAAATCTTGGAATTAAAGTGAAAACAGAGATGTGTATGTCAAAATAGGACAAGAATTTGGAGAATCAGACGGCAGATGATTATCAAACTACATAATCAGATGTCACCTTGAAAAATGAATCCAAAAATTGAGAAACTGAAATTTTAACTGCAGAAGCCAGATTGAGGATGAACTTGAAGTGGGTCCTTCTCAATGAATCCAAATCTTTATCAGAAATCTCTCATTCTTTTTTCTTCTACATCAATGAAAGCAGAAACAGAGAAAAGGACGAGTACCAGATTGATAGGGAGGAGGCAATTGGGGTGGGGTTTTATTCCATTGTAATCACAGCAAAAACACGTAGTGTTTTCTTGTGGGCGTCAATGCGATTTGGGACTATAAAAGCCAAACTGATGCTTTGCCTAACTTCTACCAAACTCGAAAAAATCCGCAATAACACCACAGCTACCATGGAATTTGCGATTAAAGAATTTCAGGGATTAGGGCCCAGGCAAAGAATGAGACAATGACTGTTTATATGACTTGTCCAAGTAAAATTAGACAAAATCATTGGTTTCCACTTTACCAGAGAAAGATAGATCAGGACCTCGCCTTCTCCTTGTTGCAATTTGATGCCTCCAATGCCTTTTTTAAATTATATATATATATATAAATTTCGTTTTGTTAATTTAAATGAGACTTATTTTAGTTCTAAACATTGAAAATATCACAGTTACACTATTTGCACAACTCATCATCATAGTAAGATGATAAAATATTGAAAAATACTTTAAAATGATGAAGATATTGTCACCTGACTAAGGAATGAGTCATTTTCATTGTTATTGTTCTTAGTGAAAATGAAGTTTACTTACTTGAAAATGTGAGGTTAATCAGGAGTATTTGTGATCTTGTCATCGCAGACAAATTAATTATTCGATTTGTTATATCATAGTGGATGATGAATCTCACGTACAAGTATCTATTAATGATTATATAAATATTAGACTATTTGTGCTAAAAATTAAAGCTTAAGGTAAAAAATATTAATCTTAAAATACTTGAGCTTAAAATGAAAATATTAATCTAAAAAATAATCTGCAAAATCAGTTTTTTTACCAATCTGCAAAATCAGTTTTTTTACCAATCTGCAAAATCAGTTAAATGGTGCGGTATTTTTTTATATTTTAAAAATAATTTTCTCATAAAGTAATTAAGTCTATTTGAAGAAAACTTAAAATTATACAAAACCTTCACTATAAATGCAAAAGAACCTAACTTAGCAATCAAGTTAGCTTGGCAATTGGCCTAATAATAGATTGCTTCACCTTCCATCTTGCCAACTCTACCACCAACTCAACCTAGTGAAAAATGATTTACACGAGTATTGCAAAAGGAAAATTCTTCCGGTAAATAAAATTGTTGTATGTTGGTGACAAAAATTAATGGACGTGAACCATGACATCTTGCTAGCTACGAGCTAGACTGATATATTCGTAGCACACTCGTCATCTAACTCAATCCAACATAATATTGAAATACAATAAAAAAGTCAGTAAACGAAAATAGAAAAACAAACAAGTAAAACTTAAAAAAATGCATATTACAAACATAATGTGCACCCATATATGTTGTAGTTCTAATTAGCACATATTTTGTAGTTTCTTATATCATTAGTTGTAAAGACGTATTTCCCAATTTAATCTTACCACTTGTACAATGTTCGAAAGGGCACATTACTCTGGGAAGTTGGAGTCCATAATATTATGTAGTTTGGCGATTACATTTTGAATAATTTTATGGTGATCAAGTTTTAAGTGATCAAGTGGTATGACAATAATTTAGAAGTTAGTGTTTTATGACACATTAAAATAATTTAACAAAGTAATTTATGAATGATTGTCACATTATTTAGTCACTTAAAACTTGATCAATTACATAGTCTGTGTGAAACTACTCTTACATTTTATTAGACCAGACCGAATGCCTATGAATGGAGTAACGTGGATTGACTGAAGACTGGTAAAACTCTTGACACTTTCAGAATTGAAAAAATGAACAGACTCATTCGTTATCCAAATGGTGTGTTAAATTGAAGGGCTAAATGTTTAGGTATTTCATATAAGTTATTGAGGTGTAACCCTCGCTAAATGAGTCGTAATAACTTCTCGTGATGAGATTTCACGGTATCGGATTAGTATTATACTGTAAGTATCACAAATGTGCATGAATGTACCTTAAATGTGTACGAATGTTCCTTATATACGTATTAAGGGAGCATCAAATGTGTTGAACATTGAGATACCTACAACATTTTTAAGGCACCTCATTGTTCAACACACTTTAATGTACCCTCAATATGTATTTAAGATATCTTACACGCAAATAAGATATTCACAATACTATACTGGTGTGACACTGCATACCTTCCCAATTCTAAGGTAGCAATGTCCAACCATTATGTTTCATGAAAGAAGTCACTCGATTTACTTATTCATACTAAACTAAGGTCAGGTGCATTGATAGGAGGCATACAAGTCACACTTAATTGAAAAAGGTATCGATGAGCTACTTTATCTTAATTTTGAAAATCAATATTTTAACGTAAGAGTCGGAGATTCTTCTCCTACACATATAAATAGAATAATTTGTTCAAATCTCAGAACTCAGATAGATTAATTTACCATTCACATTAGTTTCATATTACCTCATAATTATTCGGTGACCTCATATAAATATCAACTCATTTTATATGGTTGGTTGAATAATACTTACTAGACTCACAATATCTACATGTGTAGTTTCATGTAAACTGAAGAATTACTTTGCGATGCAGATTATAAAGATTGCATTGACTAGATTAGAACTATAGAGACTAAATGAAACTAAGTTCAAAATATAGAGATTGATCATGTAATTTGTCCTAAAAATAAGGGTCTCTACACTTCTTTTTAACCAAAGTCATACTAGAAAAATTCAGTGTATCCAATATCTTTACATAACTAATGCTTAAACTTAAGAAAAGTAAATTGTTAATTACATTGACAAGATGCACATATGTAATGTCACGTAAAACGAAAGACTACACTGAGACTACATACAAAAACTGATTGAAACTAGTTCCAACTATAAGGTTTAGTAGTATAATTTAACCTAAAATTAACTCTCTTCCACACCTCTTTTTAACTAAAATCATACCTAAAAACTTCAATTAGGCCAATATCTTGAAGAAAACCATTCCTAAACTTGGTAACTCTTGAAAAAATCCTTTTCTAATTACAAAAAAACAATTGGGTTGTCTTTAAGCAGGGCATGATGATGCTCAAAAGAAGAGTAGCTCCAATAATTTTGAACTATTTGCATAATTATGTTGGAGGAATTCATATTCTGTCACCCACCAATATCCAAAGCTCATGTAACAAAAGAAAAAGTTGGCTAAAAAGAAGATGCTTAAGTTGAGCAATAAAGCAAACACTAAGACAAGACCATTAAAGGGTATATGTGGATGAGGTACCACCAAACAAATTTGGTCATAATCATGTCTTTACTCCTAGGATGATGACATTTCAACATTTTCCTAAATAATATTATAGTTTTTAAGAGTATATTCTACAATTGTTCCCTTGGAAATGGAGATTTTAAGGGACACCCAAATCAAAAGGGATGTTGGAGACTCAAAGTGTCCAAATCACTACCAAATATTTTGTCAATATTCTTTATTATTTAGTGGGTTATGATGGATGGTTCTAAAAGACTATATCTTATAATAGAATCTAGATCTAGCTACAAAATATGATATTATTCTTGAGCACCATAGGTTAATATTTGAATTTTTTTATTAAGAAAATATTTGTTTGTTTCTCATTAAAATTCATACTAACAAAAATATTATAAAGTAAAGCACTTTTTTCTCTTTTCTGTGTTGTTTCATCCACCACATTTGGGAGCAAAGACTTGGCATGATGTTAAGGTGTCAAACATTGGAAATAAAGGAG
Organism: Datisca glomerata; assembly: GCA_003255025.1. Lineage (NCBI taxonomy): Eukaryota > Viridiplantae > Streptophyta > Magnoliopsida > Cucurbitales > Datiscaceae > Datisca > Datisca glomerata. Next base: position 856,402 of record QANY01010971.1, read on the forward strand.
TATATATTAAATAAAGAATGCACCAAGATGCCCTAATTGAAGGAGACTATTCCCTTATATTAATCATGGTGGAAAGAAGGAATAGACAGATGATTGTTGTTGTGAGATCATGTGGGGTCTTCAAATTTAATTGCCATAATTTGAGATTAGTGTGGTTATGGTTGGACCAACGTAGATGGTGGTCCAAGAACCAACAAAGGTCCAAGTTTACTTGCTTCTAAATCTGTTTTGTATGTACATACGCTATACGCTATGTTTGAACTTTGAAAAATCTGATTGAGAAAATTAAATATCACGTGTAGTGTTCTAATAATTTATCTTCCTTGAAATATACAGAGAAAAATAGAGATGATAGTGAATCTTTTTAATTTCATCAAACTCATTTTCTCTACTCGATCTTTTTATTCTTTTGTCCTTCCTAATTTAAAAAAAATGTGATAAAGTATTGATAACTTTCTAAGGAAGCATCAGTTAAGGTGTGTTAGGTGTTGTTGAGCCTTTTCAACCTCAAAAGTTAGTTTTAGAGGTGAGACTTTCTCTCACACTTATAAATTGATTATCAATCTCTACCACGACCGATGAAATAACCTCAACAATCTCCCATCTCATACATTGAGTTCTGAGTCGGATAACCATCAACTCACTCTATCGGGATTCACCAACCATCAGAATCTGAGTCGGATAACTATTGACTCGCTTCACCCGGATCACCATATATCAGGCTGTGAGTCAGAGAGCTAACAACTCACTTCACTTGGATTCACCACTCATCAGGTTATGAGTCAGAGGGCTGTGACTCACTTCACTAGATTAGGCAAGAGATTTGTTAGATAAACTTGGACCTGACTCTGTACACCACGAAGACCTACTGAGGTTACTTTGATGATTTTGTAAAAATAATGTGGAAGCTCAGTCAGAATTTTTCTTTTAAAATCAACTCATGATCTGTAGTATTTAATGAAACAATACATTTACTAGAGAAAAACTCAAAACACGTTTTTAAAATTTAAGATAAGAAAGTGGAAAGGGGAAATAAAACTGACATTATCAAACCCTAAACAAGCAAAACCCTAAAGTTTTCGGTACAAAAATCATTTCCTAAAAGAAAAACCATAATCAAAATAGCATAAAAATCACATTTAATTAACATGGACATGACATCAAAATATTATACATTCATAAAAAATTAATGAACTTAGACGTGAGAGAAAAAATGACCAAAATGTCCCTAACTTTAAGGTAAGCCGAACGGTAGGGGTGTTACACTATGATATTAGTGTTAGGTGATGTTGGACCTTCTCAACTTTAAAAAGTAACTTTAGAGGTGAAACTTTCTCTCACACTTATAAACTGATTACCTGTTACTTTCACAACCAATGTGTGATAATCTCAACAAAGTGTTCAATATTTAAGCATTATCTTCTTTGAGAAATTAGACCAACTTAATAGGAACTTCTTATGGGGTGACTTTTAAGGCTAAGGCTCACTTAGTGAATTGAGATCTTGTTTGCTATTCAAGTTTTAGTGGTGACTTGCCAAGTTGGGATGACATATTCATTGTAATAGTGACTCTATGTGGACTCAAATTCAAATCACCAAGTATCTTAAGCAAAGCTCAATTACCATTATGATTGCTAAACTTTCAGGTTCTTTTGTTCGGAAAAACTTCTTTTACGGGTGTCGATCTATAATGGGCTTTCTTGGAGGATTGGTAATGACCATAATATTTCCTTTGGTTTTATCGGTGTTGGAAATAAGCCCTCTTGTGATCTCGTTGATTTTGATATCTCGATGGCGGATAGACAATTAAAAGTTCCTAATTTTATTAGTCAGATTGACTGAGATTTTAATATTTCTAGTTTTATTATCTCCCATCAGATTCGTGACCTGGTGATTGACACTCACATTCCTGATTTTTTCTGATAAAATTATATGTCGAAATACTTATAATATCACGTTTACAGTTAAACCAGTTTATCGTGACATTTCTGTGATGCTGATATCGACGGGGTTCATTAGTTTTTGGTATTGGCTTTGAAAACTCCCTTGCTTCCGTATGTTTAATGGCATGTTTACTAAATTTTAATAATTAAGAATTTAGATGAAAGATTTGGATTGTGAATTTTGATTAAGGATTTAGATTTACAATTTAGATTTAAGATTTGTATTATTGTGTTTATTATGAATTTAAATATGTTGAATTGGATTATTGAATTATGTTAGATCAAATAAATTTATTATAATACCCTTCAATTAAAAACGGTACTATAATTTGATAACTTTAAAAGGAGTATTTTTATCTTTTAATACTAAAACCAACAAATTTTTAGATTATGATTTGTAATCTTCTATTTTGAGATGGATTAGAAATCTACAAAAACATTTATGTGGTGGGTCCCACATAAATTGTTGAATCTTATTTTAGTAAACATAAATCTAAATCTTTAAGATTTATAATCTAAATCCATCAAGTAAACATGCCATAAATTTTTTCTCTGTCTCATTATTCATGATCGACTCTTATTGAATGTAGTAAGGTTTGATAAAGGTTTTATCTACTTATAATTTATATGTTAGATGTACTAGGAGCCCTGAGCCCACAATCCATAATCTTATCCTAAAGCAAAGATCTTCTGACATAACTTTACTAATATTGACAGTAATCCTGATTTCTATTACACTCCCATCACATTTAGATTGATATTAATTTCCAACAAACTCCTGATAAAATTGATTGTTTTCACACATTTATTGCCACAACTTGGTCCATTTGGACATCAAGGAAGGCTGAAGTCATCGGTAAAGAGCATTAATCCTTATAAGTATTTTGCTAAGTTTCAGATTATGAAAAATGATCTCTGAAATGCTTTCCATAATGATACATGCAATTGCGATATCCAGAGACATGCACGTTTGGATAGATCATTGTTCAGGTTGGGTGAAAATAAATACTATGGTGCTTCTAGAGAAAATCCTGGTCAAGCTGGCATTGGTGGCATTATTCATGACTTTGATGGTAATTGACTTTCAGGTTATGTTGGCTTTATTGGTCATGCTTCTAATATCATGGTTGAGCTTTGAAGCATTGGGAAAAGGTGGAATCTTGGACTCTTCAAATATAAGTTGACCTTGAATCTAATTTGAAACGATTGATCTTTTGACGTTGTTGGATATGATAAATGACATGTTTGAAAGTCTAATCAACAATTGTGTGATCTTTTGATGTCATCGGATATGGGAAATGATATGTTTGAAGGTCTAATCAATAATTATGTGATTTGAATCGACGATCTCATAGATATATGTACGAGTATAAGAGGCTTAACCATTATGACAACCAATATATCATATAAATTTTGTATCAGTTGGGCTAATCTTACCAAATGTGAAGTGAACGAGGCAGAGTGGTTTGCTATTTGCAAGAAGCAAAGTAGTAAGGTATGTCAAGCCTGAATTTGAACTTTATGGTTGATCACCAAAACAAGAATTCTACAGATACGTGAGCATATTTAGTTACTTAAATATGTTAAGCTTATATATCCTCAGCTAAATTATGTCATTTATAGATGTTTATAAACAGACGAGTTTAGATCAACCCAGCAAAATATATGCGTCAACCAACCGTCTACAACACTTCATCTATAGCCACTATGGTATTAGTGGTTTTTGGTTTAAAGTTTTGGAATAGTAATAATTAGAACGTAAAAGGCTTTATTCCGATTGGTTAAGACTTCAGAATGGAGTTAGGAATTAATAATTGATTCTAAAACATCTAATAAAAAATATGATCAGTCATAACATAATATCTCAACAATCTCTACTTTAATTCTGACATTCGCCTTTTTTCTTGACAATAAGGAGATTGGTTAAGTTTGAACCACCTACAAGTGTAGAAATTTCCTCCTTATGACAACCTAAGTGGCCTTCAGTCAATGGAAAAAAGGCGGCCTTTGGTCTATCCACATAATACCAACCAGGACGAGGGACTGTTGGACAATTTATTTATAGCAGAATCCACACACAGACACAGAGAGAGAGAGAGACGGCAGAAACAAAAACCATGCACAGATTACACTAAGATTTTTAGTTGTGGAGTTGTGAAGAAAAAGGGGGAAACAGGAGAGAAAACGAACCACCAGCGAGTTTAAATCTTATCAACTCAACTAGAAGTGAAACGCTTGTAAAACACAAAACATAGTATCTGAAACTATTGATATTAGAGTATAAGAAGAATTTATAAAAGATGCTCAAAGACCTAATCCAACTGTACGTCCATCTCTTCGACGAAGTCCAGCAGTGTACTGCTTTTCTAAATCCAGCTGCAGCTGGAGTTCCTTCTGCTTCTCGGCACGAAGAAGGTCGTTTCCATCTTGACTGTTTGGCTTCTGATCCACCTTCAACTCTCCTTTCACACCCTACAATTGGCCATAGGCACCAAGGCAACCTCAGACTCTAAAACTGTGTTAGTACGTGAATAAAGTAAACTCAATGAAACAAGTTAGGACCCCAGTAACGAAAAGCTTCTGTTAGTAACAAAACCATTGTGCAAAAGACAAAAGATAGAAGAGTTCTTTACCATGAGTTTGTTGAATTTTTCTTGCCGTTCACGATCAGTAAACAGTGCTGCATCCCACCGGTGGCCAGACTGAAAAATGAAAGAATTCAGCATCTATACACCAGAAGGTTACAATGACAAAAAGATATCATGCCTGAACTTGGCCTTCTACCGACTGTCCTAGAGCACAACAGCATAAGTGTGTAACTTCAATACCTTAACAAATATTATCTATGCAACCTGAATATAAAAATATCAGCAAAATCAAACTTTCAAATTCTCATCGTTTCCCTTTTTTTTTAAATTTCACCTGAAACCACTCTAAGATGCCATTTAAATATCACAGGCACTATCCTTACGAGTTTAAAATTGTATATAAGGGGAGTTAAGCACAAGTAAACCATTGCAGATACCTCTTCTGCAACACTGGTCTTTTTGTTCCCCCACAGGAGCTTCTTCTTCTGCTCAGCGGTCATGAAACTCCCTCCAACAAGATTCTTATTAACTGTGGAGCAGACACAATACAATCCCAAGTAAATTAAGTACTTGTTTCTAATATTTAATTGCCGTTCATGCCTAGCAAGTCACAAATTTCTAAAAGCAAAATGAAGTGCATCTATCTATGACTTAATACCATAATAAGCATAATTAAACCTACCCCCCAACAGCAAACAATTCCATGCCAATAAGATATACAAATACTTTAAATAACACACCGCATACATCCTCATCCCGTGGCAGTAAGTCCTTTAAATTGAAAATATATAATACTTCAATACAAAAACAAGTAAAGAAAATTAATTGTGTTTGTCACAAGTTGTAATTTACGCACGCATCAGCATCGCCATGAACAAAAGACAATCTTATAGAGAAAAGTGATACCTAGTTCCGCGGCTTTGATTGCAGCAACTTTTGCAGAGCTCAGGTGACTAGCAGCCTCAGCATCACTGGCCTGGCCCTGAGGCAGAACCATTTTGTCATCCTCTGCTTGCTCAGATGCACTACTGAATTTTGAAACTGAAAAAGGTATGAAGTAAATAATATTAGCGCCAACCTGAAAATAGTAATAAAAGTTCACAGATAAAGTGGACCAAAGAAAAAATTACCATATTTTAGGTCATCGTCCGACCTAAGTGATTTTGGTTTTTCAGCAGGAGATTCTTGTTTCTCATTTGCAGAAACACTGTTATGGTCAAATTTACCCCTTAGTTCTTTACCATTTTGGTCCTTATCCCAGTTTGTTTTCCTCTCATTGTATTTCCGCCTGTCCTCTTTATCAAGCTTTTGACCATCCAGTTCCTTTTGACCACCTTCGTAAACTTCTTTCAGCCGATGCTTAGCATCACCTCCTGAAGTAGAGTCATTTCTGTTCCCCCTAGATTCCTCGTAGGAGAGACTTCCCTCACTTTTATAGTCACCTAAAGACCTACGATTATCCCTCATGTCATCACGACCACCTCTGCTCTTAGTATGCCTATCTCTCTCCATTTCTTCTGAATAAGTATATCTTCTACCACTCCTTTCAGATAATGGATCCTTGTCCTTGTTTTTATGACTTGAGCTGTCATATTTATCACGGGAATATTTGTCCACATCTCGAAAGTAGTCTTTCGACCGATCATGATCACTTTCTTGCCTATTATGATCAAACTGAGTACCACCCCTTGGCTCCCTACCTGAACGAAAGGTTGACCTCTGATAATCTCTCTCCTCTTCACCTTCCTTATCACGTCTGACATAATCATCATGCCTAAAGGAACCACGGTAGCTTCTGGAGGACTGCCGATCGGGATATCTATAAGAATCACCACTTCGACCATGGTGACTTCTGCTGGAATCCCTATCTAACTCCCTCCTGCCATCCTTTTTTCTAGGTTGCTTTTCGACATCATTTTCAGCAACATCTCTAGTAAGATTTGGGCTAGAGCTGCGTTTTCGTTTAGGACTTCCTGCAAATAGATCAGGATCATACCTGTGAAGAGATGATAAAATGCAGAAGGAAGAAAAACTTGAATGCTGGTAAAGGTAAACCATTCTGTGCTCATGTAGAAGGCAGTAAGTCTGTCATCTTCAAGATAAAAATTTCCTTAAATGAAAATACAACATTAAACCAGATCTGAGTTGAAACCCAACCATCTGATGAAGATGAGTAACTGACAGGAGAATGGCGCCGATACTTCCTGCTGGCTGCTTCAATAGACGGCTTTCGGAATTCTGCTTTTGTATCGAAATTATCCCCGAGAGGAGATTGCTTGTTCAAATCCATAATGCCTGAGACCACCGAAAAAAATATTTTGAATACAAGCAAACATACCATGACTGTAGGAAAAAAATCCGTAATAATTAATGGGGCACCATCCCATAAAAAATATAAAAAAAATATAATGGGGAAACAAGACACAAGAGAAATCGTAAATTCACTAACTCTTATCTTAATCTTTTCCCACTCTCTATAGGGTATTCTAAGTATATAACATCTTTATTCTAAAACCTTCTAGCAATAAATACTTTCCCAAAAAAAACAAGAACTCTGATGCAAAAAAGTCCAAGCAATCTTTTTTTATCAGTAAAAGGTATATGTATTACTAAAAAACCCACAAAGGGTTATACAAAAAACAATCAGTCTGAAGAAGTCCATTGCGTAATTCCAAATCAGAAAGTCTGATAAAGCATCCAATTCGAAAAGCTTGGTAAACAGTCAAAATCAGCAAATTTGTCACAAAATCATTATCATCTCCAGTCCAGTATGATATCTCTTGAAAATACACCAAGTACTGCGATTACCACAAACAAACTATCCAAAACTATATAAAATATTTCCATGAACCCTCTAATGAGAACTCCTGAACAGATTCTTTTATCAATCTTACATTCAGTATTCATAAAGAATCCAACAAACATGATCACCTCCGCTTAGTATGTCATTCTCTTCGAAACAATACAGTGATACTGAAGCTCATAAAATGAATTAAAAAAAATACCGAAAAGCATATAATTCCCAATTTCCATTCGAACAATCAACCGTACACTCAAATCAAAACAACAAAAGCACATGATTATGAATGGAACAAAAGATGAATAACAAACCATAAGCAGAATACAGTTTCAAATGTATAAAGAAAAAGAGTAACCAATGAGAAAGACCAAAATCCAAATGAAACTTCTACTAGCTATCTAATCTTCCATGGCTTCCCCAGTAACAAATCAAAGCAGATGCCAAAGCCCTAGGTTTTCAAAATCTAAGAGTACTCAAATCAGAAAGCGGAATCAAATTGAACGAAAATGAGAAAGATAATTTAGATAACGACAGAATGAAACCGAACCTGGACGGATTTAATCGGAGAAAATTTTGTTCGTCTGAGAAAAATTCGGCCTTCACGATTAAGGTATGGAAAGAGTAAGAGAGGATGTGTGGGTGCTCGAGAATACCGTGCACTCTCTACGTGTCAAAATGTCATTTGATCATCATGGAGTATCTACCATAATTTTCTGATTAGCATAAAATATAATATCATATTATGTTGTACGTGCGGTTTAAAATGATTTATAGTGAATGAGAATATTAAAAAAACAGTAAGTTAACGATATTCAACAAAATTATAGATGAAAAGAAAAATGTATTTTTAAATAAAAGATAAACAAAAAACAGAGAGAACCAGTTAAATTTTAAAAATTCATTTAGTTAAAATAAACACAAGAAAGATTTGACAAAAAATTAAATATAAAAAGTGAGTTTTTTTAATTAACTAGTCGACACGTACGTGCTTCGCACGTATTCAACCAACTTAAAATGTACATATAATTTTAAATTAATATTAACATTCAAATAAATATACAATTATCTTTTAAAATTATTCTACATCCAGACCACAAGTGAAATAGTGATAATAAAAATTTGTTTATAACATTAAAATTTTAGTGTTATTTTTTGTCAAAATTACATTTCAAATTCTAAAGGGAAGGTAGAATATGACTTAAACACATAATCTCTGAGGTATGTGTGTGAGGGTTTAATCAACTGCGCCAACTCAATTTGTCAGCGATATTTGAATAGTATAGAAAATAGTTTTATTTTATCAATTTGTCATTTTCTTAAGAAATAATTATATCATATTAAGAGATAATTTCTCGTATTTAAAATATATTAATATTTTTTTTTATAAATTTATGTATATGAATTTTCATGTTACTAATAACACAAATATGATAGACTATTTAATATGTAAATGTATAACGAACAAATAATTATTGACTTGTAATTAAATATTAGTTATAAAAAATCTAAAAATCAATCTACAGATACCACTGTTATTACATAAAACTATTAAAATATTTTATTTTACTAACTATAAATAAATTATTGTTAGATAAAAAATAAAATATTATCAAATAAATTAAATGAGGAAATAAATGAAATATCTAACTTAGGCTATATTTTAATAGACTTTGAAAGGTGAAAAGGAGAATAAACGTGTATTCTCTTTAAACCCCATTTTAATATAATATAGATATAGATAATTAATTATTTTGTCAAACAATATACGAAAACATAATAAGTTTATTGTAAAGAAAAATGAACTTGATAATTACCTATTAACAGATCAGTGAGCATGACTTTTGGTATTTATACTTTCCAATGGTCATAAACTAACTCTACAATTTTTTTTTATCATTTTTCTCAAAAATCTATTATAGATAATCAACGATCTATGTATCAGTGTTCTTTCTTTCTTCTTCCTTTTTTTGGAAAGGTGCAAATATTTTTCATTGTTTTTTTCCTAAATTAAAAATCATTAGTAATATATCATTATCTAAGAATCTTTAATTATCTTTGTTATCCACGTTACATATATGTGTTTTCTTTTTGCCTGATAAATTAGGAGGAAAAAGACATGGTTGGATAGTTTTATGTCTATTTAGGCGTTGAGAGTTTTTAGTAGAAAGAATTAATTATTAATAATATGAAAGTTGAGAGACTAAATTAACAAATCAATTTTAAAAGCCAAACTATTTGCATTTTAGAAATTAAACTGACAAAGAACAAATAAAAATGCATCTAGATAACTTCATTCATATCTCTTCAAGTTTCACTTTAAATCAAAGACATCGTCATTTTTAGGCACATGATAATTTTAACAATGATTAAATGAAAAAAGTAAATAAATTTTAATCACTTTCTTATGGTATTTAAACTTTTTTCGTCCATCAATAAACTTCATCCCATCCAAAATTCTATGAGATCCACGTTAAAATCCACACTTATAACAAAAATACTCATGTTAAAGAGTAAATTGATTTTTAAGTTAAAGTTAAGGTATTAGGATATTAACCTAAATAATTTTGAAGAAATAACATGAGGGACGAATTTGTGAGGAAATGATCATTAATATATAACTCATATATCATGGACAAAAGAAGAAAACTGGCTAAAACATCAAAGGAAAAATATTTTTCAAAACCTAACAAACTCAAGTACTAAAATGGCAAACACTGAGTGTAACACGTTATAGTCACAGTAAGCTTAGGATTTTACTCCCTCTAAGTCACAGGTTCAAAATAAGGTCATACTATCCGCAGTCATCCGCTTGAGGATTGATTACCCGCGGTGCACTCGCGCAAAATTTTTAATTGAATGTCTGTGCACCCTCAAGATTAGTCAGAGAGCTATGTTCCAGAAATTCGACGTTAATCCAAAAAACAATAAACTTACTCAAGCACTAAAATGCTAACGCCAGATTATTGCACGCATTGGACCCAGACATTGCCGTCTCTATTGTCAAATATGATTCTCTTGAACTTTTTCAAGTTTTATTGTCCGATTCAGAGCCCTTTCAGATATGGATTCTATTTTAGTATAATGTAAAGAGTACACAGCTTTGTATCTCTTCAATGTAAGCATATTTATGTGATCATGGTACGACGCTACCCATAGGATGTCTGAGTTTAGCCTTTCATGTAGTTTGGGCGGTTTCTTTATCCTTCTACTATTGTAGATATTTTAGCACTTGAGTATGTCTAGCTTTTCATTATTTTAAGAAAATGATATTGTATGATACGATAAATCTGAAAAATATGTATTGCGTGTGAAAATACTATCAGAAAAAATCTATTTTGGCCAAGAATATTTCAAGAAAATATAAAAGACAAAAAATCATAGAAGAAGTGTGGAATAAATGTGTTGTAGAGCTATTTAAATAATGAGTTGTCCACGAGAATCTTGAATGAATAGTTAAACATTTGGGTTAATCTTAATAACCCCTAAAATTTGATCAATATTAAAATGAATTTTAACCTTGTTTTAAAAAAAAAATAGCGTACGAAGATGTTTTGATTGACATGAAACGATTATGTAACAATAAATCTATAAGGAAAAAATAAAAGTTAAATTAAGTAAATTAATTTTGAATCAAAGTTCATAGATATTATGATATGAACCATTTTATTCTTGATAAGTTAGATTTGCACAGTTAATTAAACACTTATATTCATATTGTAGAAGTCGTGGATTCGATTTATATTCTTCTATTTCCTTAAAATTTATAATATAGTGCTGATAAAAAAAACCCATCAAACGAAAAGTGAGAGTTGGAGTAAGAAAAGAATGTGTATTTGTGCAATTACAGGAAATATAGGGGTTAAAGTTTAAGAGTCGGCTTAAAATGGGAAAATTTTGAAGTGTCAGGGTTTTAGGGTTTAAGAGTGAAGAGCTTCTCTTTTGTTCACCAACGTAGCTCAACAATCACTTCAACCATTCCCGAGAGTAGGGTTTCTTATTCTTTACTGGCATTTCCATAATCACGATGTGGGCTCTTCGTCGAGCTTATACTCCACTCAGGTATAACTATCTCTTCATACCTGCCTGTGTGTGAAAAGGAAGTGGGAGCTGTGTGATTTAGTCCTTGAGCTTAATCTTTTGTTCACTCAAGTAAAAATTAATTGGGAGGGGGGGGAGGGGGGGGGGGGNGGGGGGGAGTTTGTTCATTAGATTATAATCTTTCTCTTTGGATTGGTTTCAGCGTGTACATTATTTTGTTATAATGTTCATTACCCTGTTCGGTTGTACAGAATGAGGAGTTAAAATTAGAAGGCAGGATGTTGATGATATGGGTTTTAGTAGTTTCTAGTTTCCCTGGATTTCGATGGATGAGTTAAAACTGTAAACAGAATGAAGAGAAATGACTGGTTTCTCGGGTCCTTTGTCATATTTCTAATTCTCATTTATGCTGAGTCTGTTGCTTCTTAGACGCTGTTCCAAACTTATCTTGATATGCGCGATGTAGGTTAGTCTTTCCTGGGGATGGTTTTTATTCTAGATTACAAGTTACTTAGAAGTTATAAGTTCTTGGTTTTGATGTAGTTTCATAGGACATTCTGCATTTGCTATACTTCCGGGGGGGTGGGGGTTCATTCATGGTGATCATGGTCAATCTGTTTCTCGTAGTTACTGTTTTCAACTATTTTATGTAGTTATTCTTGTTGCTTACTGAAGGAAATCAAATTTCTGTAAGAGAGCTGTAAGATATAAGGAAATAAAAAACATGTTTAAGTAAGACATTATCGTGTTCTATTACTTGTATTGGCATGTAGCAATGGTACAGCTGTTGTCACATTTCTCATAATAAATCCTTCGATCATTCTGGGAGTAAGACATAACTATAATGATCTCACTTCATTGACTGTCTACATTGCGACTCTATGTTATATCAAAGTGCAATTGTGACGCCAAAGATGTCTGTAAATTTGTAGTAGTTTTAATTTTTCCAATATCAGATATGTGATTCTCGCTGGTGCTATGAACTGCACTTGCACCTTCCTCCCTTTAGCTTTATCCAACAATGTTCAACAATTTTTTAGTTGTAACCGATAATCAAGATTTATTTTATATCATTTATGATATATATAAAAGAAGTTATAAGGTCATAACATCTATGTGATAAACCATTCTATTTTGTTTCCAGGAACCAAGGTTTTAGAGCAGGAACATTGTGTTCTTGTTTGAAGTTAGAGATACCAAATGTGTATATAGAAGACAAGCCTAATGGGTGTGATTCTTCTCAAGCATTATCTGAGAGATTTCCAAATATCAAGAGATTTTACCACATAAATTCTTCAATACACTGTGTGGTTCCACGCAGCCTTTCTTCACAAGCTGGAGCTAAAAGCAGTGGAGAGGAAGATGACTTGGAAGATGGGTTTTCTGAACTTGAAACACCAGTGAGTGAGGAGTCAGTTGGGCACACTAGTGCTAATGATGAGAATGAAGATGACTTAATTTCTGAGCCAGAATTTTCTGATGTTGATGTCAATGATGCTGAAGAACCTCAAAACGAGCTGGATTTATCAGAGATGGAGATCGATGTGGTTGACAAGAAAACATTAGGAAAAAAATCTCCTTCAGAACTATTTAAGGCCATTGTAGACTCTCCAGGTTTATCTGTCCATAGTGCTCTCGATAAGTGGCTAAAAGAAGGAAGAAGTTTCAGTCGGGCAGAGATCTCACTTGCTATGCTCAATCTTCGAAAACGTCGAATGTACGGAAGGGCATTGCAGGTTATTAAGTGACTCTATCTCTCATGTTATTTATTTAGCCTAGTTTGGGTGATTTGCTCGATATTTGCGTGATAACCCTTACTGGAGGCTATTCTTCAATTTCGAACTTATATGTTAACAAGATAGGTTGGTACTTGTTTTTCATTAGAAAAGCGATTTAGGTAAGTACTTAGAGGTCAAACATTTGTCCTGTAAATAAGAACGGATGAGTTTTCTATTGATGGTATTTACTGGCTTCACTAATGCTAATTTTATTGTGGCTTTATGCTTATGGGCCCATGGCATCATTGTCTTCTGTTAATGCTTTTGAATTTGGCAGCTCTCAGAGTGGTTGGAGGCAAATAAACAGCTCGATTTTGTTGAGAGAGATTATGCTTCTCGCCTTGATTTAATTGCAAAGGTACGTGGCCTCCAAAAGGCAGAAAGCTACATTGAGAAGATCCCAAAATCTTTTAGAGGCGAGGTAATCTATCGAACCCTGTTGGCCAACTGTGCTGTTGCGAACAATGTGAGGAAAGCAGAGGATGTATTCAACAAAATGAAGGACCTAGAATTCCCAATTACTGCATTTTCTTGCAATCAGTTACTTCTTCTTTACAAGAGACACGACAAGAAGAAAATAGCTGATGTGTTATTATTGATGGAGAAAGAAAATGTCAAGCCCTCCCTCTTCACTTATAAAATCTTAGTAGACGCTAAAGGTCAAGCCAATGACATCACAGGGATGGAGCAAGTTGTTGAAACAATGAAGGCTGAAGGAATAGAACCGGACATCAATACGCAAGCCATGATAGCCAAGCACTATGCTGCTGGTGGGCTTAAAGAAAAGGCCGAGGCAGTTCTGAAAGAGATTGAAAGTGATGACTTGAAAGAAAAACGGTGGGTTTGTAGATATTTACTTCCTCTTTATGCAGAGCTTCAAATGGCTGATGAAGTGGAGAGAGTCTGGAAAGTCTGTGAAGCGAATCCCCGTCTTGAGGAGTGCATTTCTGCCATTATTGCTTGGGGAAAACTGAAGAATGTCAAAGAAGCAGAAGCAATTTTTGATAAAATGTTAAAAACATGGAAGAAACTTACCTCAAAGCAATACTCTGTGATGTTGAAGGTCTATGCAGACCACAAGATGCTGTCCAAGGGAAAGGATCTTGTTAAGCGTATGTCTGATAATGGCTGTAGGATTGGCCCATTGACTTGGGATGCACTTGTAAAGCTGTACGTTGAAGCAGGGGAGGTTGAAAAGGCTGATTCTGTCTTACAGAAGGCAGTCCAGCAGAATCAGATGAAGGCAATGTATAGTTCTTACATGGCTATTATGGATCAATATGCGAAGAGAGGAGACATCCATAATACAGAGAAAATATTTCACAGGATGAGACAGGCTGGCTACGTGACTCGGTTCCGTCAGTTCCACACTCTGCTACAGGCCTATATAAATGCTAAAGCTCCAGCTTATGGTATAAGGGAGAGGTTGAAGGCAGACAATCTATTTCCAAACAAAGCTATGGCAGCTCAGTTGGCTCAGGTAGATGCATTTAGGAAGACAGCAGTATCAGATTTGCTTGACTGAGGAATTCAGTTACATCTTGCCGGTTGAGCAGTTTACAATATTTATGGTTTATCTCTGAAACTGCTAAAGTTAAGGATGTTTGTAAAATATACTTGAGCTTATTTAATGTATTTTCTTTGTTGGTTGAATTATCTTCCATCTTTCTGAGAAAATGAAGTATGTAGGAACAAGGTATGGCTCTTCCATGAATATGTCGTGACTCGTTAGACTCTGGCTTCAACGTGCTCCTGGACTTTCATCTGTTCAATTGCACCACAGCCAAGTTTGAAATTTCTTGCTGACTTGTTTCTTTTTGGATGTGAAGATTGATTGCCTCATATTCAGACGAATAAAAGGTTGTCCTATTTAATCTAGGCGGTTGGCTTAGATCCCAAAAATCAGTATATAAAATTAAGAGGAAAAATATACTTTTTCAATTTTCATGAAGAGTAGATTTGGACCATTTGTTCTGATCTCAGTGGTCTAGATTAGATGAAAATCACCTCCTCTCTGAACAGAAGGTGATCCAATTTTTTGATGCGCTCTGGTGGGCTGGCAGCTTGTTTCAGTTTGGTAAAGTGCAAGCTACAATATTGGTCAATCCTCTTGGTTTTTATTATAAAGATGCAATTTCTAAGACACCATCAAGTGTATTTTTCCTAATTTATAAAAGTGCATTTTGAAAAATTGATCGAATCTTTAAATATTTAAAATGCCCCAAATATTCTACTTGTCAAACATTCCAAAATTTGGTTTATGGATATAGGAAGATGCACTCTTACAATCATTACTCGTTAAAAGGGAATTCTTATGTCCAATGTTAGAATAATTCTTTGTTGATTAAATAATTGACTAAATTTTAAGTGATCATCGGTCAAGCATAAACTGATATTTTCACACTCATTAAAATATTTTAGATCAATATATAAATTATTATTACATAATTTTGTCATTTAAAACCTGATCATTGGTTGGTAGGAACGAGACTACTCAGAGGGAAAGAGGGTATATTCCCCTCTTGATTTTTTTCCTTTTGTCATTTTGTATATATATATATATATTAATTTGTTTGAAATGTAAAATTAGCAAATAATATCCTATTCCCATTCTTTAAAATTATTAGATGCTTCTTACATGCGTTGCGCATGTTATGTAAATTTTAACATGAACAAAAAATATGTATTAGTAATTTACATAATATAAATTAGTAATTTTTGAATAAAATATGATATTATTAATTTCCTTATGTATTGATGAAAAAAAATTCTTAAGGTTAATTGAATGAGCTATATATATATATATATTCTAAGTATATATATCAACATGTATGCTTCAAAGAAAAGACTCAACCTAACAAAACCAAACAGATGTAGTACGTGCATTCCATCGTAGTGGTTTGGTTCAATTTGACAAATTAGAATAATTAATCTTTGTTATATCATAACATTTCACCAAGATAAATTCGTAAATAAATCAATTAAAAATTCTAAAAAGAGGTCAATTTTTTTAATATTAATAGTGTTTAGTTCAAAGAAGAAAGATCTCGGCAGTCCTTAGCATTTGGCTGAGGTCCTTGAAAAAGGAAAGATCTCGACACTTGGCTAAGGTCCCTAACAAAGCAAGACCTCGGTCGAGGTCCTTAAGGGCAATACCTCGGCATCTGGCCGAGGTCCTAAGGGACAAGACCTTAGTATTAAGCCGAGGTCCCTAACAAAGGGAAGGAGCAAGACCTTGGCAATATGCCAAGGTCCCCAAAGGGTACAGACCTTGGCATTGAGGCTGATGTCCTCAAAGCATATCGAACCAATGTCCCTCACTCCGACAATAAATTGAGACTGAACCTTAATGTTTGTGATAGACCCATGAGGTATCTTTAATATTAAAGGGATATATTTTAGTAAGAATTGGCCGAACCCCTAGTTGATATTTAGAACGATCCATTTGTATAGTTTCATAATAATAAAGTCCCAGAATAGTTAGAAAGCTAAGATCTATCATCAATAATGCCTAAGTCTGAGAAGGAGAGAATGAGAATGAACCAAATTAATCTTATCGTGGCAGACATGGATGGGTCAAAGCATAAATAAAGACGATGACACAGTCTGTCAGTTGCCTTAAAAGCATCTTAACCAATAAAAAGTCAACACGAATAATAAAGTACCAAATATCTGAAACCAAGTACAAATTAGTCTGGCTCCAGAAGAATGATTAAAGCAAATGGACCAATGGTTGAGCTCCAGGTCGATACAACTTAGTAAAATAATAGGCTGGACTGATCAATGACGTCATCCATGGCCAGATCGTATAATCCAAGGGTCAATAGTTGAGTTCTAACCCATTAGTCTTAGTACATAAATGAGTTGGACTGACTAATGACGTCAACCTTGGCTAGATCGTACAGTCCAAGGACCAATGGTTGAGTTCCAACCCATTAGTCTTAGACCAATGGTTGAGTTTCAGCCCTAGTTCGTTCATACTCTTCATGAGCCAATGAGCTGAAGTGGGGGATTGGAAGAACTCCAAAGTCATTCTCTCTTGGTGGAGTAGAGAAGGAGCGAATGCTATTGGAAGTATAAGAGATATCGTACAATAATTCCAAAGCTTCAACCAATCAAGCTCACATTATAAATATTGGGACATGATGGTGAAAAGGTATACAATAATCCTCCTACTACACTTCAGACTTGATTATTCCCTTCTGTTCTAACTTAATCTTCGGAGGGGCAGCAAGAGGACCCCCCCTTTACTTGGTCACCTAGTTTCCTTCCCCTCTTTTGCAGGTCTTGAAGGATAATGTTCAAAGACGAAGATTCCACCTCTTTTTACCTAAAAGCTTTTATTGACTTCTTTATCTAGCCTCATTATCACTTCATCCAAAATCACCTTAAAACTTTTGGTGCCGTCTGTGGGAACGACATAACTTTTAAAGTTAAAAAATCTCCTTTTAGTTTTCACGTCCTTCGCACCTCTGCACTTAAGATGAGCCAAAGATATAGCAGAAACCAGACCATCGCTTCACACTCAGTACAAGCGCCCGAAGCACCAAACCCCGAATTGCCTCAACCTCGTCAGAGGCATGTGCGTTGGAGATCGAAAATGACTCAGTGGGATGAAATTGCCACCTTAGAACAACAAGTTCGAATACTAACTGAGGCTTTGAACCACTTGGATCCAACCTAGCGCTCCAACTATCATGAGTATGATCTTGAAGGTTCCGATGATCAACCGAAGCATGCAGAACCATCCAAACACCCTAGAAGAACAACCCAAGAAAGAAAAACCCAGATGGAGGCTAAAGCCACAACAGACAACGACGCGGAGTACGAAGTCAAGATAGAAAGATGAAGAGCTCAAATCAGAAACATGCAGAAGGCGTTTCACAATCAGATCCCCTTTTCAGCTGAGTGTCTCATGGAGCAAGCCGAACCAAAATTCACAAAGGAGATAATGAGAGCGAATATGCCACCGTGATTCAAAATGCTTGCCATTACACCGTATGATAGAAGTAAGGACCTGACCGAGCATCTGGAAACATTCAATACATGGATGGAGCTCTAAGGAACTCCTATGGCCATCATGTACAGACAGTTGAAGCCAGCCTTAATCTCATCCTTTTCTATGCTCGTCAAATTATTTATACATTAGTTCATAGGAGGAAGGGATCAAAGGAAACCTATAGCCCACCTCATCACAATCGGACAAAGAAAAAATGAGAATTTGCGAGATAATGTTGTCCGGTTCAACACGGAAGCCTTGAAAGTCGGTGGATATACTAATTATGTCGCCCTGATAGCCTTTCTTTTAGGGCTGTGCGATGACATATTGTTATGGTCACTAGCTAAGAAGCCCCCTACAAGCTTTGCAGAATTGATGAGGAGAGCCCAGAAATACATGAGTGCAACCAAGCTCTTATTAGCCCATGGATGGGAACAAATCGACTGCGAAAAGAATTGAGGAAGAGAGGGGCCTAAGGAAGGCAAAATTCAGGGGCAACCACACCAGAGGGTCATTAGGTCCTAGTTGATGGACCCTACAAAGTCACTAGGATTATTAGGTCAGGATGTTATGAGCTGCAAGACGCCGAAGGTAATAACCTTCAACATTCATGGAATGTCGAACACTTAAAAATATATTATTCATGATGTATGTGATCTTTATCGAGTAAAATATTTTTATCCCAAGTAATGGATATTTAAATTGGTTCATATATTACTAAATGCATAGAGCCCGAACCCCATGGCAGTGCATATTGACTTGTTCTCTTCTAAAGGAAGCGAACACGAGAAGTATAACTACCAAATGCATCGAGGATGAACCCCACGGCAATGCATATTGACTTGTTCTCTTTCAAAGGAAACGAACACGAGAAGTATAACTATCAAATGCATAGAGGCCGAACCCCACGGCAGTGTATATTGACTTGTGTTCTTCCAAAGGAAGCGGACACAAAAAAATATAACTACTAAATGCATAGAGGTCAAACCCCACGGTAGTTCATATTGACTTATGCTCTTCCAAAGGAAACGAACACAAGAAGTACAACTACCAAATGCATAGAGGCAGAACCCCACGATAGTGCATATTGACTTGTGCTCTTCCAAAGGAAGCGAACACAAGAAGTACAACTACCAAATGCATAGAGGTCGAATCCTACGACAGTTCATATTGACTTGTGCTCTTCCAAAGGAAGTGAACACAAGAAGTACAACTGTTAAGTGCGTAGAGGCTGAACCCCACGACAGTACATATTAACTTGTGCTCTCCAAAGGAAGTGAACACAAGAAGTACAGCTACTAAATGCATAGAAGCCAAAGCTCATAGTAGTGCATATTAACTAATGCTTTTCGTAGAGGAAGCGAACACGATATGCGACCAGACTAAACGCCACGACAACATACATGAGGCGAAGGACAAGTATAAAATATTTTACAACAAACTAGAATCGACTAAAATGATATCCAACCTATATAACTGAGAAATAGCGAATGCCATAGCAACAAAGTAAAGATTTAGCTCATAAGGCCTTATAAAGACAAATACAAAGTAGAGCATCGCCTATTCAACAATACTAAAATAAAAATCCAATGCAATACATTTGTCCACATGAAAGACAAGCTTAATACATATCGTTAAGTGTTCGGGATGAGCTGACGAGAGGCCAACATACACTAATGAAGCGTAACTCTGACTAGATCATTAAAAATAGGACGTACACAGCCACCAAAAGGGATTGGCAAAAGGCCACCTCACCTGGAGGAGGACTACTAGCAAGTTCTCCCGGCCCTAGAATGTGAAAGGTGTTAGAGTCAGGAATCAAGTATATTTCCCTCAGGCTAAGAAGTTTTTCCTTAGTTATTGATGTCATAATGTCGTCTATTTTAAAAACCGCTGCTCGTTTCTTGACGAGCAAAATTCTCATCGCCACCTCATCATCTACCTCCAAAGCCCTCACTTTGGCCTTAACCTCGAATTGACTTGTTGCTTCGGCCTCAAATTGACTAGTAGCATCGGCCTCGGATCGACTAGTCGCATCGACCTCGGATCGACTCGCTGCCTTGGTCTCAGATCGAATTGAAGCTTCGGTCTTGGATCGTCTTATCGCTTTGGCCTCGGATCGACTTGACGCTTCGGCCTTGGATTGACTTACTGCTCCGGCCTCAGATCATCTTGTCGCTTCGGCCTTAGATTGACTTGTCGCTTCAACCTTGGATTATCTTGTCGCTTCGGCCTTGCATTGACTTGCCGTTTTGGCCACAGATCGTCTTGTCGCTTCGGCCTCGGATCGTCTTGCCTCTTCGGCCTCAGATCGACTTGCCGCTCCAGCCAGTTTGTCTTGTCACTTCTGCCTCAGATCGACTTGCCACCTTGGCCTCAGATCGACTTGACGTTTCGGTCTTGGATCAACTTGCGGCTTCGACATCATATCATCTTATTTCTTTGGCCTTGGATCGTCTTGCCACTCTGGCCTTAGATCGACTTGCCGCTCCGACCTCGGATCTTTTTGCCGCTTCGACCTTAGATCGATTTTCCATTCTAGCCTCGAATCGACTTGTCCCTTTGGTCTAAAAATCTTCGTCTCAGCCTTAGGTCAATTGCCCTCACCTCTGCCTGGGACGAACTTCCATTGATGTTCGATGATAGAGATGAAGTCCTAACCCTTGAAGGCCCACGATGACCTCCGAATGCGACACGCCCACCATCAGTTATAGGGTCACCATGAGCCAAAATGAAGAGTCGAGCTAAAATTCTTGTCCACTGCTCCTCTTCAGAAACCAAGCGAAAGTATCTTCGACCCTCAGTATCATCCACGAGTATGTCAACCCCGCCCCCCATACATGGACGACATAACGAACCTTTGATCCGAGCCACTGGCATAAAGTCCTTGAAAGTATAAGAGGATTCCAAGGTGTTTTGATCTGACGCCTCAAATGAAAAATCATTTTGAGAGTGAGAGGTTGAAGACATCCTAAGCTCTTAAGAAAGAAAAAGATATGAATGAGAAGAGAAAATGAAGAAACGCACACCCTTTGGTTATAAGTGGTCATTAGTAATCTTGACCATCCAAGGAAGGTTTAGATGTAAGGAAAAGTCTCTTCAACGCCTAACCATTTGTGCTCTTGACAAAGCTAAAGGTCATAGTCTTTTAAGTCAAGATACCTGAAACTCACAGGACTAGGAGGCAAATGTTATACCATAATATTTCACCAAGATAAATTCGTAAATAAACCAATTAAAAATTCCAAAGAGAGGTCAATTTTTTAATATTAATAGTGTTTAGTTGAAAGAAGAAAGACCTCAGCAGCCCTCAGCATTTGGTCAAGGTCCTTGAAAAAGGAAAGACCTCAACACTTGGCCGAGGTCCCTAACAAAGCAAGACCTCGATCGAGGTTCTTAATGGCAAGACCTCAGCATTTGGCTGAGGTCCTAAGGGACAAGACCTTGGCGTTAAGCCGAGGTCCCTAACAAAGGGAATGAGCAAGACCTTGGCAATATGCCAAGGTCCCCAAATGATACAGACCTCGGCACAAGGCCGTGGTCATTCAAGCATATCGAACCAAGGTCCCTCACTCTTACAATAAATTGAGACTGAGCCCTAATATCTGTGATAGTCCCATGATATATCTTTAATATTAAAGGGATATATTTTAGTAAGAAATGGTTGAACCCCTAGTCGATATTTAGAATGATCCATTTGTATAGTTTCATAATAATAAAGTCTCAGAATAGTTATAAAGCTTAGACCCATCATCAGTAATGCCTAAGTCCCAGAAGGAGAGAATGGGAAGAAACCAAATTAACTTTATCGTGGCAGACATGGATAGGTCAAATCATAAATATCGAGGATGACATAGTCTGTCTGTCGCGTTAAAAGCATCTTAACCAAAAAAAAGCCAACACGAATAGGGAAGTACCAAATATTCGAAACCAAGTACAAATTAGTCTGACTCCAAAAGAATGATTAAAGGAAATGGACCAATGGTTGAGCTCCAGGTCGATACAACTTAGTACAATGATAGGTTGGACTGATCAATGACGTCATCCATGGCCAGATCGTACAATCCAATAGCCAATGGTTGAGTTCCAACCCATTAGTCTTAGTACATAAATGAGATGGACTGACTAATGATGTCAGCCTTGGTCAGATCGCACAATCCAAGGACCAATGGTTGAGTTCCAACCCATTAGTCTTAGTACATAAATTAGCTAGGCTGACTAATGACGTCAGCCCCAGTCAATTCGTACTCTTCATGAGCCAATGATCTGAGGTGAGGGATTGGAAGAACTTCAAAGTCATTGCCTATTGCTGGAGTAGATAAGGAGCGAATGTTATCAGAAGTATAAGAGATGCCGTACAATAATTTCAAAGTTTCAATCAATCAAGCTCACATTATAAATAGTGGGACATCATGGTGAAAATGTATGCAATAACCCTTATACTACACTTCGAACTTGATTATTCTCTTTTATTCTAACTTAATCTTCAGAGGGGCAGCAAGAGGACCAACCCCCTTTACTTGGTCACCTAGTTGCCTTCCCCCTTTTTTTACAGGTCTTGAAGGATAATGTTCAAAGACAAAGATTCCACCTCATTTTGCCTAAAAGCTTTCATTGACTTCTTTAACTAGCCTCATTATCACTTCATCCAAAATTACCTAAAAACAATCTCCAAGTAATTTTTTCTCGTAAATTTTATAATCAATTTGAATCGAATTGATTATAAAAGATGTCATTTTTTTAATATTATGTACCTCAAAAGTAAGTAGTTTTCGCTTTGATTAGTATTTTCAACTAAATTAGATCAATAATATAATACACATTGTAAATATTTTTTTGTCAAAGGTCAGAATATATTAACCAAAAGTATTATACTCATACAAGGGGCATACCACAGGTATACAACATATATTATAGTGCTAAGCTCAGAGTTAGATCGACAATAAAAATACACTATAATGCTACATAAAAAGCACACATGACGAAAACGCAAGTACCAGAAAAAGGGTACAACACAAAAACTGTACCTAGGAATCGCATAGAACAAACCAAAAGCAGAAAGCTACATCAAATCAGAAAAGGCATAAAAAGTCCAACTATCAACCAACGCTATCAAACCTAGCATCTACCGCTAGAAGAACTAAGGTGCACCACAGATCAACCACACTAATCACCCTATTCACCTTGAAAATGAATAACCAAAATAAGAACAACCCAACAACAAATATTTCAGAACTGCCAAACAAGAGACCTCACTAGGCAGCCTCAGCAGGGTAGAGCCTAAGAGATGCAGCCTCATTTGTCGCAGACAAATCAACCAGCACATTGAGCAACTCTGATCTGATCAGACCTCTCTCAGCAATCGAGCACAATAAAAAATAAGGGACCTCACCAGGCAGTCTCGGCAATGGAAAACTTGAGAGATACATCATCTTCTGACACGACTAAAGGGTAAATCAGGACCTCGATCAAACCGCACGAGATAGCCAGGAAGAAACCGCAGACGGACATGGAGCCACCATCCTTACTCCGATGATGGGGAGTTAGAGCTCCGATTGGGACAGTGACGACCACCAAAGAATAGAAGTCGGTGACCAATCACAACAAATAGAAAGCCAAATAAACTGTCACGAAGCTCAAACCAATTATTTCCGACAACCAGGCGCAAGAGAATGACAAAGCCAAACTAGTTCACCACCCCGTCTCTGTGGTGGAGGCTTCCGTGAAGAGAAGACCCAAGCCCACCTCCGAGACCCATGGATCTAATCTTCAAGGCTCTGTAGCGGAAGGAAGGGACCTTCAAGGTTCTGTAGAGAAGACCTAAGCCTCAAACCGGTGCACAGCAAACAGACTAGAAACAAGTAAGTGGGATGCCGAGATCCATACCTTTATCGCATACCTTACCTTACCTCTGAATCACAGAGCTTCACCAAGCCAAACGACAACGACGAAGGACAGACCAGAGACGACGAAGGACAGACCAGAGACGACGAAGGACATACGACCAAGATCCACAAACGCCAGCTTCACCAAGCGACTCCCTCTGAAGCACTACAAAATCTGCACGAGCAAGGCCTTCTAGCGCCACCCTGTTCACTGGAGTAGGAAATAGAGGGGGGGAGCCCTGAGCTCGTCAAAGCCCAGGGCCAAGCTCAGCAGCAGATCCGGGGGCTTAAACGGTGAAAATGGGGTTCTAGAGAGGTGAGACTCTCTCTAGAAACCTTAAAGTCAGAATTTTATCTTTGGTTGACATTGTAAATATTAATATCACACATGATACACTTTTTCCTATTTGTTCAGTTTTACAACAAAAATTATTAACTTTTTACTATGCAATAATATATAATGCACATTCTGATACATATAAAAACAAAACGTGGCTTTTGTGAATGCAGGTTTATCTGCATTCTATATATTGATGTATTATATACACAAAGTTTACATGCTCAATATAGAAAGTAATTAAGCTTAAGGAATTCACAATGGGCTGTGTATAAAACAACGTTAATAAAGGAAGATTTATGGATTTTATATTTTCTTGATTGTTTTCAGCAGAGGATTGTTACTTAATAACCCATATGCATTTTTACACACGTGCAAACTTTCATTTATATTGAATTGAAACAATATAAGTACATTATAGAAACAAAAATTAGTAAAGAATATTGGAGAAATTTACAATGAACAATATTACCTCCTTGTTGAGTGAAATAATTATAGTCTTCACTGAATTTCAATAATTTTCATCGCGATCACATAAAAAATCATCACTTTGAATGATTCTAAATATTGAGAGAAAAAGTAAACAAAATCTATGTAATAAGTATAATCAATATATAAAACATCGGTGAACAAAATCAATAAGAAGACATAACATATCGACAATAGTAATCTAAACCTAAAACTAAAACTAAAATAAAAAAAATATTGAAGAAAATTTCAATGAACTATATTACCTCTTGGATTAAGCAAATAATTGTAATCTTCATCAATTGTCAATGGATTTCAGTGTCACATAAACTATTTATGTAATACTTTAAATAACTAATTCTAAAAAATATAAACAATATTCTTTGATAAGCATGATCATTGTGAATAGTTATATGAGATGTAAAAGATTTGAAGGCTCACAATTCCATATATAAGAAAATGTTAATTGCACTTTTTTCTGAAAACTCTGACATTGATACTCCATTCTTTTAGGCATACAGACGGTTCTCGTATGAAACATTTTCCATAACTTC
The DNA here is from genome assembly GCA_003255025.1 of Datisca glomerata. NCBI lineage: Eukaryota > Viridiplantae > Streptophyta > Magnoliopsida > Cucurbitales > Datiscaceae > Datisca > Datisca glomerata. Next base: position 881,792 of record QANY01010971.1, read on the forward strand.
CGCATCTTCATTTTTTCCTATAAAATTTAAAAATGATAATGAATGAATTAGTGGTAGCAAATAATAGATAATAAAAAATAATAATTAATGTAACGGGTAAGAGAAGATTTTGTGCCATTACCACACAGTCAATATATACAATTTCTTAAAAAAACCTGAACTTGTTTAAATATGATAAAAAACAACAACTTTTCATTTGATGTAAAAGTCATTTATTCGGTAGTTATCTAATTTCACATTCTTACATTTTAATAGTTACAACTTTAACTATCACTTTGCACCTCTTCAAAGGTGAGCTAAAAAGCTCATATCCAACATAATCTAACGCATGATATCCAATATAATCAAAAATGTAAGTATATATGAAACCACTCACATATGCTACGGTTGGGAATTTTAAATTCTTAACTGTATTATCACAACCAATCAGCCTACAAATGTCCATAACACATCCAATCATTTTGCCACATCTATAAATAAAAGGTGTAATATGTGAATAACAAAAAGAAAAAAATATGAGGATATATACATCAATTGAAAGATTCTCATTGATTGTGTCATTTATATATATATATATATAGTAATAGATTATAAAAAAATTCAAACACGTGTACTGTTATACTGTTGTTCAGAATTGTATTTTTTAAAAAGAGGAACAATTTAAGGAAACTAATAAAAATAGACATGTATTTAATGAGGGCTATATTGTAATTAACTACATATTAATTGGACAGAAATAGAAAAAAATTTCTCACTTCATTGTGCCCTTTAATATACTAGATTTAAAATACGTGCGTTACACATAGATATAAAAGTTATAATTATCCATTCTTGCAGGAAGACCCTCAATTTTAAAATTAGTATGAATGCGACAATTTTTCGCTCGTCATTTTCATGTAAAGTTATAGGAAAAACTAAATACACAATAAAACAATAAAAGTAGTAAGGAGAGTAGTAGAGAAAATTTAGTTGTGGAAGATGAAAAGTTAGAAATGTTTTCTAAGAAAAAAATAAAGACGTTGTTTTTATTTTATTTTATTTATTATTGTACTTATGAAGAATATAGATGGGATGCTAAAATGGTTTGTAACTCATGTTTTCTATCTATTATTGTTATAATTGTATTTAGAAAAAATGCTATAATTAGATTCTCAAGCCTTCGATTGATAACTAATACTAATTTTGGGTTTGAATTTAATAATTACTGTCGATCATTTTTTAATTCTCATTTTTATATTCATCATTAAATTCGTCATCTCTCAATCAAATTTATCCATGTTCTTGAACTTTATAAACTTTTTTTTACCCTTTAACGGAAAAAGTTTACTGTTGTTTCTCTCTAATTAAATAGTAATTTATTTCTTTTAAAATCTATATACGAATGTCACTCTAATTAAATTGAGTTTTAAATTTAGTCTGGTGATATTTCAATCTATTAATTTTAGAAGAGTTTGTCTCGAATATCCCTATGTCTTTATTCTTTTTACGTTGATAATAGTTTCAGAACTTGAGTAAATTATAAACACACTTTAATTAGAGAAAAACTTTCATTTATTCAATAAAATCAGTAATACAAAAATGTCATAAAAATAACTAAATAATCATAAATAGTTATTATGCCCTATTTTATGAGCATAATTCCAACGATCTTCCACTTAGACTAAAGTAGACGTGTACAATCTCATATTCACATGCCCTTCAGATGACCATAAAAGACTTTACTGCTTAAAGTTTTCATGAATGGATCTGTCAGGTTGTTGACCATCAATATGTGTGTTACTACAACATCTCCACGCTGAACAATCAATTTGATGAGGTGATACTTACGCTCTATATGTTTGGATCTTTTGTGGCTTCTCAGTTCCTTCAAGTTTGCTACAGCCCACTATTATCGCAATAAAATGTCATAGGCTTGTCAGCATCTAGAATGACTTCCAGAGTCTTCAGGAACTTTCTAAGCCAGACAACCTCATTTGCAGCTTCACAAGCCGTCACATACTCAGCTTCCATGGTAGAATCAGTAATGCAAGATTGCTTAATACTTCTCCATACTACTGCTCCAGCATTCATGATGAACACCGACCCTGAAATGGACCTCCTGAAATCTTTGTCTGCTTGGAAATCAGAATCGGTATAACCTACCATATTCAAGTCAGTATCAGAATACATGCTTGACAACATTCTAATACTCGAGTCTAGGATTAGATTGGAAATGACTTACCACGCCCACGAGGTAGCAAATATTTGGCCTAGTGCAAAGCATCGCATACGTGAGACTTCCTACGGCTGAGCCATAGAAAATCATTCTCATATTTTTCTTTTTTTGAGGAGTCTTGCGAGACTGCTCTTTGGAGAGACTTTACTATAATATTATTAACTTTCCGTAGTTTTAATATTTACTATCAGGGATTTAATTTACTAATTTTTATATGTACTTTAAATTTGGATAACTTTACAACTCAAATTTTTAAATTTAGAAATAAAATAGTTCATTTCTTCAATCATAAATAAAATACTTGATTCAAATTTATCAACTCTATTTAAAATTAAAATTGATTTTTATAATTCATCTTGATTATGATATGTAATTTACTCTTATTTATATTTTATCTATTATCTTTTTTGTAACTCATATTTTGTAACATTAAATGAAGGGATGTTAGAGTATTTTTCTTCTGAGTTTTTGTAACTCATCTTTTCATAATATTGAATTAAGAGATATGAGGGTGTTTTAGAAACTGTACTTAAATCATTGTGTATAATTGTTCATTTAAAGTTTTCCAATTATCTATACTTTTAGAAGGAGTAGAGATTATAGATATAAATAAAACTATCAAGGTATGCATATTATTTGCCCCTTCAAATTTATAAATAAGCAAATTGTATATTATTTATCTCATTTAAACTTGTACAATTATTAAAATGTATACTATTAGCCCTAGAAATAACCTTATATAAAAATAACAAATTTAACTTAAAGTGTAAAAATACAATTTTATTTATTTTTTAGTGTTCCAAAATTAATGTGAAATTAAAAAATTTACCCATTTATAATAACTTCTAACTTCATTCCTATTGGTCGGCGTAGAATAACTCTAAATATTATATTGAAAAGAATGAAATCCATTTCCAAACAAGGTTTTTGTTTGGTTAGTGAACCTGATTGACCACACCATATCCTATAATTTTATGAATGTAGCTCAATGGAGAGCCAGTTACATTGTTACGAAGGAAGTCTGATAGTTCATCATTTGAAGTTTAAAGACAAAATGTGTTACAATAATAGAATAGGAGCATGGCTAGATGTCTAAGCTTCAAATTATTCCCAGCAGATCATAGGTTCCAATTATAGGATTTCAATCTTTCATAGAATTTGATAAAATAATTATTGTAGTATCGCAATATTCAATACTTTATGACTTAATAATTTATACTTCACTTTAGATGTAATAAATCAAAATTATATATAAATGAAGTTTAGGAAGAAGAATATTTTTAGATATATTTGTTCAAGAAAATTATGTTAATTTCTAGAATTATCCTTAATTTTTTAAAACATGATTGTACATCAAATTTAAATGAATTTTCAGAATTACCCTTATATTTAATAAATATAAATTTAATTAATTATTACAACTATTGAAAACGCACTAAATTGTCAAATTTATTGGTGATTCCAAGTCAATTGTATTGTCACGTCATAATTGTATTTATCCTTGATACTTTACTGTATTGTATCCTTGATACTTTACTGATGTTGAGGGAAATTTCTCTGACGTTCTTATAGTTTATAGTTTGTTTAAATAATATGAACACCTTTTTAATATAAAAAATAACACAGATATTTATTCATGTTAGGTTTCCGTAACAAAAAAAACTCAGAACAATTAAATTTCAAAATAAAACCTTTTAAACAACACATAATATTAAAATTATCCCTCATTTTATTCTCAATGGTAAGAACGTTAAAATCAAATTTTTATACTATTCAAACTAGAATTTATTTAAACCTGAAATAACCTTAGTCAGTTTATGTTTCAAGTTAGAAAAATAATTAGAACCCTCAAGTTCACTTTTTAAAAACGGTAGGTTCGACCGTCGTTATAAAACCGTCGCGATAGACTTATTTTCTTGTAGTATTGTTTTTTCATGCCTAAACTAATATATTTTAACAGAATTGACTTATATATCATTTTTAACACTAGATGGGCGTTTATCATTTAAGCAAACTATGTAACTACACGGAGTGTCAAAAGATTTTTCTCAAATATTAATGCAAGTTAAAAAAAAGGATAGAATGTTAACCAAAAAAAAAAGAATGGAGTCTACTATTATGTGGTTCATCCGAATGAATCTGTCTCTGAAACTACCAACATATTCTTTATAGAGTACAGAGATCTGATTTAGGGAATATTCAGAAAGACAATGTCATAATTAATCATGCAAAACAAATGCCATGCTTTGAACCAAAACTAGATTTAGTTCAGCAATCCAACAAAGAAACGGTAACTAGAAAAATAGATAATAACGGTAAAGGATTTTCTTTTATTTCGGTTAATATTCAAATATTATGAAAGATATTGAGTAGCTAAAAATTACAATCAGACGCAACAGACGTAATCTCATTATATTTATGAGAAAAATGAGAACGAAAATATGTTTTTAATGAAAATAATCTAATTAGTTTATTCTAGACGGTACAGATCAAAATCACATGAAATTAAAAATATTTCAAAAAGCAAAAGAAAAATCTTACTCGGACAAATCAAGTCAAAATGCTAATAATCAAAGTGAATGTTAAGGCCAATAACATCCAGGTGCATTTTGAAGGCGTGAATGAATTTAATTAGGGTTATTAGAATAAATATAACATTTTTAATTGACTAAAGGAATTTATATCCTTTTTATTTGAATAAATATAACATTTTTAATTCAATACTTGTAATCTATCTTTTTCTTCAGTATTTTTATTTTTATTTTTTAATGTACATGTCTAATCAATTTAATAATCTTTTTTGTTATTTTTATTCTTTCTTTTTCAATGAAACTTATTTTAAAACTTGAAGGGTTCATGTAATTTTTTATGATTACTTGAATCCTTCAAATAGTTATTTTTTTATCAGTCAACACATTGCGTCAAGTGATTACTTAAAGTGTTCAAATAATTGTTTATGACCACTCGAACCCTTCAAGTAGTTTTTATGACTACTTGAAGGGTTCTTCAAGTAGTTATTTTTTTCCAGCAATTACCCATACACCAAATAACTACTTGAAGGGTTTAAATCGTTTTTTATGATTACTTGGAGAGTTCAAATAGCTTTTTATAACAATTTGAATCTTTTTTGCGTAAAAAAAAGAGAAAATGAATGTTGGGTACTTGAAGGGTTCAAGTAGGCATAAAAAGCTACTTGAACCTTTCAAGTACTCAATTTATTTTCTCTTTTTTTTTACACAAAAAATGTTCAAGTAATTGTTTATGACTACTAGAACATTTCAAGTAGTTGTTTTTTGTTTGCTCAATTAGCAACTTAAAGCATCATGTGACTACTTGAAGGGTTCAAGTAGTTTTTTGTATAAAAAAAAAAGAGAAAATGAAAGTTGAGTACTTGAAGGGTTCAAGTAGCTTTTATACGGCTACATGAACACTTCGAGTACTCAACGTTCATTTTCTCCTTTTTTACGTAAAAAAATACTCAAGTAGTTATAAAAAGTTATTTGAATACTTCAAGTAGTAAAAAAACTATTTGAACCCTTCAAGTAGTCATAAAAACTATTTGAACATTTTAAATAGTCATAAAAAACTATTTTGAACCATTTAAGCAATAATATGGTATTTGAGTTACTGAGTGATAACACAAAAAGCAAACTATTTGAATATTTCAAATAGTCATAAACAACTACTTTATTTTCAAAAATGGGTATAAATTTCTCTAGCCAAATTCAAAAGGGTATATTTATCCAAATAACTCATTTAATTATACAAAATTGCACGAAAAGAAATATGGTCACTGGTCTTTTGTTTGATGTAATGGTTCTATGAAATAATATTTTCATAGTTCTAAATGAGATAATTAGTATGGTAATATATATATATATANAATTTGTCTTAACAATAATTACTATAGATTGACATTATCATTTTTGTTAAATATCTTTTATCAACTAAATAAAAAATTTGTGTTTGAGATTTTAATTTTAAATTTATAATAGTTTTACTACTAATGAAACCTTATGATAGCTCAAGCAATTTTTTTTCTGTAGGCAATACCAGTCAATACATTCGAATTTGGATTATTGCAAGTTTCAACTTTCAAAAGTTACCGATGGTTCATTTTTCAACTTTAAGAAAATATATATTTCTATTTAAAAATGTTGCCTTTTATTTTATTAATTTATTAAAAAACAATAGAAAAAATTGTATTTTTAATTATAACGTAAATTTATAATATACATTATAATATGTAACAAATGAATAATCAGCAATATTAAATGAAAATTTTTTATGCAAAATTTTCTCTGACCAAAGTCCAGAGAGTCATTAAATATGTCAACGACTTTCTCCAATTAAAAAAAAAAACAAAGATAAGGCTTTCAACTTTCAAGAATTTTCATTCTTCAGTATTCGTTTCCGAACTTCAACACTATAAATTGGATTTGTTTAAGCAAAAATGTAAATAAAAAAAAAATCCAACATGGCAAACCTCAAAATCACCAAAAAGCATCGTGTACATCTAAACAATCCTTTCCCTTCAAACCCAACTTCACTTCCTCTGATTCAGGGTGATCTCTTCGTCAATTCCCAGTCACTTCTGGAGCAAACCTTCTCCATTGGAGAAGATTTCCAGCTTGTTTGGAGCTCCAACAATGGTGGGTATCTCTCAATTTCTCACAAATCTCAACTTTCCAGATCCATCTGGTCTACAATTCCTGGAAAAGCGTTTGTCTCTGCAGCCATGGCTGAAACAGAGGTGGAAGAAAGCAGAGGTTCCTTTCTTGTAAAAGACAGAGCTATCCATTTGGTCTGCGATCATCAAACCATTGACAATATCAAGGTGATCAGTAAAGATGATCATCAGTTAGAGGTCAAAGATCATCATTTTTCATCTGGGTGCTCAGGATTAAAGCAGGAAACAGATGTGAAAGATACCCAATTCCCTGTTTTGCTAATAACAGGCCGCTTACTCAACAAGAAGAGGAAAAACAAGAAGATTCGGTTCCAGAAAAATGGGTTTCATGAGGAAATGAGAGATGAAGCAAAAGGTCCTGTTGCTTCATCAAGATATTGGGTTTTGTTTGAACAGAAAAATAGCAATCAGGTTGGATTCCAAGTGATGGTAAGCCATCCTACAATTGAATGTCGCCAAACAGGGCCTTTGAAAGGGAGATACCAGGGTTTTAGATGCAGAATCCATCGGCTTCAAAGGCGAAAGCTCGAGTGGTGTTCTTCGTTTAGAAGGCTAAGAGGTTATGTTAAAGTTTCATCATCAGAGGAAGAAACTGAAATTGTCACTTGTGAAGAAGCTAAAGCATTCAATAGGGTCTGTTTAACCTATGCAAGTGAAGGAAATGAAAGATTTTATGGTTTTGGGGAGCAATTTTCGCACATGGATTTCAAAGGCAAAAGGGTGCCTATTCTCGTTCAGGAACAAGGAATTGGCAGAGGAGATCAACCCATAACATTTGCAGCCAATCTGGTTAGCTACAGGTAGAATAAAACAGTATATCTTCTTCACCGATCGAGGTCCTCTCCTGTTCCGAGGAATAAGAGAGGACTTGTTCTCTCTAATATAATCTAACGACCCAGATCGGCTGAATATAATCGCCTCCTGTTGGACCCAGTACTCCAGGGCTGGAGGGCTGTCTCTTCATTCAGGAAAAAACATATATATATATATATATATATATATACACAATTCAATATAAAAAAATATAAGAATAAAATAAACACACTTCTTCAATAAAATATTTGTCAGTTTCCAGAACATTTTTCCTTTAACTGCAGGGCTGGAGGCGACTGGAGTACTACTTATGCTCCTTCTCCATTCTATATGACATCAAAAATGAGGTCTCTTTACCTTGAAGGATATGATTACTCTGTCTTTGATCTAACCAAGCACGACAGAGTTCAGATACAGGTACTGTTTTATCAACATATCTTTCTTCCTAAACCTCATCCAAAATTTAGGCCAGGATATATCGTTTCCAAAGCGAGTAAGAATTTGGATCTGATGAGGAAGAAGCTGGAAATGTTTTATGAATGAAACAGCAACTGTCCTTTGGAATGGTAAAATAACTTATTTGAGAAGAATTTAACGTAATAATATGGTGTTGATTAAAAATAGGTTACAAAATCAAGTAATTATTAGAATACAGAAAACTATGGGGGAAAATAAAAATAAAATAAATAATAGTGATAAACACTAAGAGATCAATAAGGAAACGTACTGTGTTTTAATACGTAGAGAGCTCATAGTAGATGTTAAACTTGCAGTTTCTATTTTTATGTATACTGGAGCTTGCAGATACATGGGAATCTAATTCAGGGACGGATATTGCACGGAAACTCACCTCCAGAGATCATTGAATGTTTTACAGAATCCATTGGAAGGCTTCCAGAGCTTCCAGAATGGATAATATCAGGTGCTGTTGTTGGAATGCAAGGTGGCACAGAAGCTGTAAGGAAAATCTGGGATGAGCTAAAAGCTTATAATGTTCCGATATCTGCCTTCTGGTTGCAGGTACTTCGGGTCTTCTTCATCATTTAGTTCAATTGCAACCTGCAACACTCGAGCAAGACTTTGTAGTTCTAGTGGCATCAATAAATTCAGATCTTTTACAATCTGATGGTTGTTCTGTAGGATTGGGTGGGGCAGAGGGAAACGGTGATTGGATCACAACTATGGTGGAACTGGGAAGTGGATACTACAAGGTATACGGGCTGGAAACAACTAGTTCAGGATCTTAGTGCTCAGCATGTTAAAGTGATGACATACTGCAATCCATGCTTAGCTCCGGTATTTTCGTCTTCTACTTTGCTGGACTTCTATATAATTTCCTTTTTAATGCTTCCCTGCAAACCAATTGCCAGTTAGAAAATGTTGCCTGTCATCATTTATAAATTAGAGTAAGGGTATTTATACTATCTAAATTATCAATCTGCATTAACATGGACACGATCGCAGAACACGCCACCACACCAAAGATAAGTGAAATCTAGATAATGAAATGATGAAATGTCATTTTATCATTAATGCTATTGATGAAATGATGGAAATGTTATGCAGTTATTGATGATGGATCAGCAGAGAAATAGTTTGTGATGTTCTTCTATTTGATTTCAGACTCATGAGAAGCAGGACAGGAGAAGAAATCTATTTGAAGAGGCAAAAAAGTTGGACATCTTAGTGAAGAACAAAAATGGAGAACATTACATGGTTCCAAATACGGCCTTTGATGTCGGAATGTTGGATTTAACTCATCCAAATACTGCAAGTTGGTTCAAGCAGATTCTACAAGATATGGTGGATGATGGAGTCAGAGGATGGATGGCTGATTTCGGCGAAGGCTTACCAGTAGATGCAACCCTCTATTCAGGTTTATCATTTTTCCTATAAGTTGGAGTGACAGATTTCCAAATGAAACAGACATTGTACATCACAATTTGAATTAACCCAGAAACCTCTCTCAAGAATTTATTTCATTTTCCTTTCTTGACAAACAATATTAAAGAAAGACAAATGTCCTAAAAGAATGAAGAGTAAGTATAGCCATCAAGCAAAAATCATGCTTTTACCCACTTAATCTTCGTTTTACACTGAAACAAGTTTTTTTAGCTTGTCAAGGCTGTGATGTCAATATCTTTCTCCCTTACTTGCATTGGTTTTTTTTTCTTTTTTCGGTTCTCCCTTACATGCATGTCATTATATAAATTTAGATATGACAAGTATGCATTCGCCTTTTCAGGAGAAGATCCTATATCCGCTCATAACAGATACCCAGAGATATGGGCGCAAATTAATCGAGAATTTGTGGATGAATGGAAAAGCAATTGTGTCGGTAAGCAGAAAGAAGACCGAGAAGAGGCCTTAGTCTTTTTCATGAGGGCTGGTTTCAGAAATAGTCCGAAATGGGGGATGCTATTTTGGGAAGGTGATCAGATGGTAAGTTGGCAAGCTAATGATGGCATAAAGAGTGCTGTTACTGGCCTTCTAAGTAGTGGACTTTCTGGCTATGCTTTCAACCACAGTGATATAGGAGGGTACTGTGCAGTAAACTTACCATTTATTAAGTACCGACGAAGTGAAGAGCTGCTCCTGAGATGGATGGAGCTAAATGCTTTCACCACTGTTTTCAGAACTCATGAAGTAAGTCGAGAATCAGCTATCTTTTCTTTTCTTTCTTTTTTCCGTCAGGGAAGCGCTGGTGCCCTAAAGTACATAAAAAACTGTCATTTTCTCATTGATTTTGTCGCAGTTATTATAGGAAGAAAGAACCCTCCTAAATTTAAACCCCCTACATGCATACAAGCATACATTCAGTTGATAAATTAAATTCAACCTAAACCATTGTATCCAAAATAAAGTTAATATTATCTATATTTAGTAAAAAATGCTTAAACTCAATAACAATGCTAGTTATAATCGTGTAATTTTTTTGTCGGGATGTTACAATTTCTTCAACTGGAAGATACCAAAACTATGACTTAAGTAGTCACTGTTCTCAACTTGTTTCTCCAAATAGGGAAATAAACCATCCTGCAATAGTCAATTCTACTCAAACCACCGAACTCTATCACAGTTTGCTCGCTTTGCCAAGGTTTACAGAGCTTGGAAATTCTACAGAGTCCAACTCGTTAAGGTTAGCAGAAATCTGTGCTTATTGCTTTCACATATACTAACTCCTGTGTAGGATCTGATAAACTTCTATCTTCACCTATATCTACAATACAGGAAGCTTCTCAAAAAGGCCTACCTGTATGCCGCCACCTATTTCTTCATTATCCAGATGATGAATACGTGCAGAGATTGGGATTCCAACAATTTTTGGTTGGAACTGAGATACTAGTGGTGCCGGTCCTTGACAAAGGCAAGAACAACGTTAAAGCTTATTTTCCTCTGGGAGAAAGTTACTCTTGGAAGCATATTTGGACTGGAGAACTATTTGCCAAACAAGGTTGTGAAGATAGGATAGAAGCCCCAATTGGATGTCCTGCTGTATTTGTAAAGGCTGGCTCCAATGTTGGGGAAACCTTTCTGAGAAACCTAAGAGACTTGAACATTCTTTAAGAAAAGCAGTCCTCAAACTGGGACTTGATTTTCAATTTGCGGAACTTCGATTTTTTTTTCCCGAGCTAATTCCATTTTTCATTACATCTTGAAATCCAAGTATAGGTCAACTCAAAAGCTAATAACGAGCAACGTTATATAGCACGACAATGCTCAAAACTATTATGATGTGGCCCAGTTGACAATCAAGTTTTTATTCTTATTAGTCTGCATTTTGCACGTGTTTTTAAATTTTTCGACAACAGAAGCAGTGTCATAGTTTGAGAAGTAATTAAAGGATTTGGTTGCCAGTTTTAAATTATTCAAAGACTTGAATGATAAAATTAGAAATGCAGGGAGTCATTAGGAATCAAAATAAACTTACACGACCAAAAAAACTGATCTTAATAACTAATATGAATTTTTAACATACTATTTTCCATGGGATCATGTCTTCTGCTGAAAATAGAAGTATGAAACTAAAGTGTGTCAGATATGACCAAAACAAACCCCAATGTTAAAATGCTCAGAAATTTCATTAACAACTCAAGTGCCTTCATTACTAGACACAAGACGGAAACCAATTGAAAGCAATAACATTTTCATACAAAAACACCGATTGGCTAAATATCTATCACAATCCATTAGATTACACCTTATAAATCCGAAACTTACGAAAAATTGCGGCTTAAAATATGAAACAACAAATACTTGAAGTTTCTGACATAACAATGGCGACGAAATTGATGGAAGGGAAATGGGACCGTGAAAAGCCAATGAAAGAGCTAAAACTTACATTGATGATTGTGAACACATGTTCTGCTGAAGTTAGCCTGTGAATGATAGAAATTCATGACTATTGAAGCTAAAATTGGGGATTTGGGGAGGTATAAAAGAAGCTCCTCAGTCCTCTTGGACAACGGCAATGCCTTGCTTGAGCTCCCAACAGTATTATTCTCTCATTGATTCGGATACTTTTGATGGATATTCTGTGTTTGTGTGACACTGTCTATCTAATTTTACGCTGTCAGTATCATCACAATTTAGCTGACGTAGAGGCTTAAATTCAAATGTTCATACTTTATAGATAGATTCGAGTCATATTTTTTCATTCTTCTTAAAATTTATAATATAATTTTAACAAAAAAAATTATATAAAATTTAAAATAATTATGATGATTAGATCCTTGGGAAAAAAAATCAAAGTCAAGACCCTTAAACATTGTTTTTAAAAAATATGTATTTGTTCATAGAAGAAAATATTAAGTTATCTCATATTAGATTATGTTAACACTTGTTAGACTGCAATATAACAAAATATTTTGATGGTCATCAAGTTTAATAGAAAAATTTTAAATTGAACAGACAACATAGTTTTTAAAAAATAATCAGAGCCCTAATTTTAACTTTCTTTACTCAAGGTCTCTTCTAAAAAAAAATTCTCTAAAATTTAAGAGAAAATAATAGCTGTCAGCATAAACTTCTTAAAAATGATAGGTGAAAGCTTTTTAGAAAAAAGAATTTATAATACAAAGTTATGGTTCGTTTATAGTAAAATTAGATGGGATTATACAGAATGTATAATTTCTTTAAAATATTCCACAGAATATGCAATTACAAATCAGTCAAAATACAAGTCATGTTTTCGTATTTTAGTTGATAAAATGATGGCTCATTTAGAAAAATAGTTCATTTTTGACAAATAAGGAAGAGAATGATAAAAATAAAGTTTAATTTATAAGAATGATCAATTTTTTCTAACTGTCAAATCTTTTTTTTTTATATATAACTAAAAAACATTTATATACATGTGTACCATAGTATATAAAACTATGTTATGCTATATATTTATATTGTATAATATATTTTAATATACCATCAATATACCGTAGTATATTTTATATATCATTCATGATATACTATGATATATTTATATACCATACATAATATATTTCAATATATCATCAGTATATCGTAATATATGTTTATATCATCTATTATTATCATACATCACAATCTCTTCTCACACTTAAACTCGTCTTCCCCTCTTCTTCACCTCTCTCTTGCTGGAATCTCAGAAATTCAGAAATCAAATCATAAAATTAAAAAATCACACAACAAATTGATAAAGGAAGAAGAGGAAGGGAGAAAGAAGAAAATATGATCATTTGTGCAAATAAAAAAATTTTGGGTTATTTTCTAAATCACCAAAAAATGTCTAATAAACCTTATTTACTCTTAAAATGAAGGACAAAACTACGACCACCATATTCATGACGTTATCAACGTGTCTGATTTTTTTTTTCATACAAAAAACGGATAGAACAAAGGCTAATCCTATATTCGGTAGGAAACATAGCACTCATCATCCTTACTTGCTTTCATAGGTCCAAAATAACGGTTTAAGTTCAACATTATTTTTGGATTAATGTCACATTTTAAAGTGTTAAAATGTAATTCTCCGACTAATCTTAAGAATGTACATGTCTTCAGTTAAAAAATTTTCACATGTACACCACAAATAAAGTAGAAGATCACATATCACTCATGCCGATGACCACGAGAATTACACTAATAATTCAAACCCGTGAGCTTGGGGATTAGCTCCCGATGACCGATTACGCTACCCTTCATGGTTAACTTCAACATTGCATAACATAACCAATTTTGTTTTGCCGGGTCTTCCAAAAATGAAAAAAAAAAAAGAATTCAATGAAAAAATTACTAGATGATGTAAAAAACAGCCAAATTGACAAAGAAAAAGAAGATTTAGCAGTTATATATCCATAAATTATGGAGTGAAGTGAGATTCAGGGATAAAAAATCTTTACATTTCATGTGGTGAAATCATACCGACACTACAGAGGGGAATAGAAAGGGAAAACAAGTAAATGTTACATAGCACTTGAGATATATAGGAAAAAGTTGTAACATTCTGCTGCATGAGGAGACGGAATTTGTGCAGAACCTCAAAAACTTTCCCTTGGTTCACCAGCTAGATAGTCCGATCTACTTTTAATTTTATACGGTCGAATCACAACCGTCATGGTAAATCACAAGAAGCATCGTAGAGACCGCTGTTTTATCTGTTGTTTCGTCATTTCAGTTGATTTGCAGCGAATGTTTTTTAGGTATATTAATTCAAATGTTATGGCCGCAATTCTAGATATCTAGCCGATCAATGTTTATCTTGCTTGCAGAACTCTGTATAAGTTCCTTCCGAAAGTCCACCTGAACCAAAAACAAAATCCAAATAAACTCCAAATTCTTTTAGCAAAATGGGTCTGAGAAAGCTCCAATTAAATCAAGATTTCCAAAGGCAGATAGCTAAAAAATGTGATTTCCAAAGGCAGTTGAGAAGAGAGGCGTCTATTTCTATTTCTAATTCTTGATTTGAAATTCACTTTCAAGGAAAAGTGAAAACAAAGTAAATAATGAAGTTCTAAAAAAAAATCAATATGTGAAAACGTGTTTGGTAGTAGTAGTATTCAATAAGTATGTTGGTATAAATTTTCTGAAAACATTTTCAATAAAAGTTCGTAGAATCACGCTTTTGGTAATCTCGTTTTTTGACTTTTCACCCCCAATGAATAGTTTCGCTTAAACACAATACTAAAATATGATCATTAAGCCAAGACACAATTGTTAAACTTTCTTCATTAGCAGAGGAAACTAACCAGTGATTATTCATTAGCAGAATAAAGAAACTAATCAGTTTATCACGATTCAGTATCGAATATGCGAGAGCTACTTACCCGGGCACCCATGAGAGAGGAAAAAACGACATTTGCTTCGGCAGCATCCTCAATCACTAATTGCTTTAGCAATCTCTGTTCAGGGTCCATAGTTGTTTCCCATAGTTGTACAGGCATCATCTCTCCCAAACCTGACCACAAGCCTAATGTGTAATGGGGCTCCGAAGAAAATAAAATGAAAATAATACCAAGGCCGAAGTAAAATAACTATTTCTTTAACAAAGAAAAACCTTAGGTTTGACAAGATCTAGCTGCAAGATGGAAAGTCAAGTTAGGGAACAAAACAAAATATACTTTTTCTCAAATAAGTAAAGGTATTGAATAGAAAAACCCCAAATGGCTATGCAAGAGGAAATGAGAAGTGAAAGAACTCTTAAAACAGATGCTTTGTTTTGGCACAATTCTTTCCAAAGTTTCTATTAAGATTTAGAAATAGAAAAGAACATATTCGGATGACTCAAGATTGGGCGTGCAGAAAAGATTATCTAAACCATGTATTGCTTCATACTTATCAAAATAAAAATAAAAATACAAATATAACTTGGAAGTCAGATACAAATGAAGGTGTTCTTTGGGAAAACTTGTTATGAGATACGAGGAGAAAGTACGGTACACAATACATATCAGAAAATACTGCAAATGTCAAGATATTAACATGAAGATCAATGACTAGCGAGACTACCTTTGAACCTCTGAATATTGTATGATGCATTTGGAGGGAAGGTTTTCTGAAGCTTCTTAAGTTCAGATTCGTCATAGCAATAATATACTTGCTTTCCCCTCTCAACCTGGCCATTTCAGAAAGAATATTTAAAAAAAAACCCAAGTTTGCATGATTATGAAGAGCAGATGCGCCATAGAATCCATCACAGGGAAAGCAGACCTTGAAAAGTGGTGGAACACCAACATAAATATGACCTTCATCAAACAAAGCTCTCTGCAATTAGAAACTGTACATCAAATTGATGGTCACCGGAGTTAGTTTTTCAGTTTTTATCTGTTTAGGATGGTGTTGATATTTTTATTTTCTTTTACCATAGAAATCAGCACCAAGTTTTTGGATGCTTTTGGCCTTTATATACCTGGTATCTGAAGAAAAAAGTCAAAAGTAGAGTCCGGATGTGAGCACCATCAACGTCAGCATCCGTTAAGATGATTATTTTATGATAGCGAAGAGCCTCCTTTTTAAAATCCTCTCCCTAAGACCCACAGATTAAACACAGTAGAAGCAAAACTAATTTACTGAAAACATAATACACAATCAAGGGAAGTCGGAATAGGTACCAAATATATTAAAACATTATTGGAAAAATTCGAACCTTTACTCCAAGTCCAAGACCGAGGATTAAATTTTGAATCTCTT
This sequence comes from Datisca glomerata, assembly GCA_003255025.1. Classification (NCBI taxonomy): domain Eukaryota; kingdom Viridiplantae; phylum Streptophyta; class Magnoliopsida; order Cucurbitales; family Datiscaceae; genus Datisca; species Datisca glomerata. The sequence continues at coordinate 898,174 of QANY01010971.1, forward strand.
CGTTTTTGTACATTGCAGCCTCATCCTTCCTCTCAATGTTCAAGATTTTACCTCTTAAAGGTAGAATAGCCTGCACCAAGATAATTTTGTTCAATTTTCAAGCAATTCAAATAAACTAAGAACTCTATCAAATTTTTTTTCTTTTTTTGCTTCTGTAGATGTTTTTTTATCCAGCATCTCTTATAAAATATAGCGAGGGTATGTACTATGGGCATGTAGCAAATTAACGGAAGGCTATAAACAACCACATTGCTGAAGCAGCATCAGTTCAACATCTGGTAACAGCACGATTCGATTCTCAAATTCATGGAAAAAATAATGAGTTATTTTAAAGATGCAATATCATAATACTTGGACCATGATCAAGGGGAAGAAGAAATCTTCCATTCTTTTGTGATGGGGCTGGGGCGGGGGTGGGGTGGGGTGTGCAAGCTGTAAAAAGCAAGTCTTCAACAAACTTGACCTATCCATCTTAGATTAAAACATATCAATAGTGATAGCAAGTGAACGTTTACGAAAAAGTTGTCGTCAAGTTTCGTTGTTCGTTCCGTCGTCGACCCTATCTATGTGTCTACGATGGCCCAGTGATAAAGAATTGATTAGAAAGTTATTGTACCTGAAAGCGCCTATCACGACCTTGTTTTGCACTTCCACCAGCCGAATCTCCTTCAACAATGAATATTTCTGCACAAGTAGAGTGCTTTTCAGGTACCAATGCCACATGCATAATATTACGTTACTATGGTTAAAGGAAATTACTTATTGACTTATTGATATTTTCTTTATCAGTAAAGTTACATTTGTATTAAAAAGAAAACCAGCAGGTTATACAAGAAGAAACAACATTCAATTATTGGATATTATTTTCTTTATCAGTAAAGGTAAGCTTGAGCCATATCAAACAACTTAATCGTTTGAGCAATTGTTAACTTAAAAAATGTTTGTAATCTTTTGAAAAGAAAAACATGTTTGTATAATTAGACAAACGTTTATGGAATAAGTAGAAAACGCAGTATTATTCGGCGGTCACTGTGTAGAAATTTGAATACAACCACTTAAGAACGCACATTTACAATTATTTAACTGTAATTGATTTCCCTACAAAACTCCTGTAAGCTTTGAGAAAAAGAATGGAGGATATACCTGATTCTTCAGGATTAGTGGATGAACAGTCCGCCAGCTTTCCTGGAAGTGATGATGAACGCAATACACTCTTTTGCCGCACCAGCTCCCTAGCCCTCTTTGCCGCCAAAGCTGCCTGAAAATGGGAATAACAGAGGAGAAAGAGAGCTTCATTATGATTAGCAGTGAGTCAGTGCCTGTGTCATCCAAAAGAGATTCGGCTTCAGATATCACGTTGATCTAATGCATCATATAAGTTATGACTTCCATAGAAAGTCACCTTGAGAGCATTTAGTGACTTGGAAAGGATTGAATCAAGGACATCTGGATGCAACTCGAGGAATTCAGTAAGATACTCTTGAACAGATTGATCAACCACTTTCCGCACCTCTGGATTTCCCAACCTAGTCTAAAACATTAACGGGAGTAAGATAATAGCAAAATCAATGGACAATAAGATATGAAGGTTGTCAGAATATCGATTTTAAGAAAGAGGTGGTACCTTTGTTTGTCCTTCAAATTCTGGATTAGGAACCTTGACTGAAATGATGCATGTTAATCCCTCCCTCACATGTTCACCACTTAAAGTGATGTCTTTCTCCTGGAAGAAACAGATCTTGACTTTTTGAGTTGTAAGAAGCCAATCCAATGCATATCATTTAGTTACTGAAGCTTGGTTTTTCAAAACAAGCATTCTAGTTCAATAAGAAACAACACGAGTCTGTTGTTACTAATCATAACTAAATCATCATAAATTTCTATCTTAAGTTCCATAAACATAATGGATGTATGACTTTTTCATCTTCAAGGCCACCTGCACTTGGACAAGATGAGGGAAGGAAAAAAGCAGGAGCACTTGTCAATGACCTTCAGAGTTGTAGAAGGTCGAGGAAGTTCTCTTGAAACAAAACCAAATAAAATGTGGAGCTACTTCTATGCCAAAAGGAGCAGATTTGACTATCATGCACCATATGAAAAACTCGAAGGTAAAACAGTCAGATGGACCGACCTTGATGATCTTTGACTTCTTCCCCAAGTTATTGATAGTTCTAGTTAATGACGCCTTCATGCCATCAATATGGGAACCACCATCTATGGTACGAATGCTATTAGCATATCCAAGCATTGTGTCTGAATATGCATCTTCACACCTAAAAGGGAATCGATGAAGCAAAAATATCAATAATAGCAAGCTGGATCAAAGTAACAATGTGCTAGTGAGACTTCTGGTTGACACCTTAAAACGAATATTGACATGCAAATACAAAAAAGATGATGTCAAGCAGGATAAAATGGATTACCATTGGAGAGCTACGTCAATTGTGATTCCATCTATTTCTTTTCTGAAACCAACAACATCGTGAAGTGGTTTCTGGAGTAAAGAATTGTATGCGATAATTAGTTATAAAACAATAAATAATTGACAAGTTTCAAACAAAAATTTACAAGACCCACTCGGAAAAAAAAGGAGAGCAAATCTTTTTACCATTGCCACTAGCCTTGTGACACTCATAACATGAAAAAAAATTGGGACGGGTGAATTGAAAAGGTAGAAACATTACCAATAATTATGAGCAGAAAAAAAACCCCTTAGTTTCACAAGAGGCATGCTTAAAAATAACAATATTTTAGTCAAAATTGACTGAGCAAGAAAAATAAGGTAGACAGTGTAATAAAAAATCCAACCAAAATCAAAGAAAAAGAAAATCACAATAACGATAAAAAACATTTTCAAAAAACAAAAAACATGAACAAGAAATTATGTAAATATACAATAAGAACAATGAAGGGTCCCAACTAAAACAGAGAAAGTGAAGGATCAACAAGCATACCTTATCAGTATTCAACCACCTCACATATTCAATCAGTCCTCCAGCGTAGAAGTATTCATTATGCTGGATCTTTTCTGGATCATGATCCTCTTTCCTAAGAGTGATGGTCAGCTGACAAAAGTCAAGCCAAAGAAGATAGTAAGTTGTAGAAGTTGTTAACAAGGCTAACACTTTAAGATGGCACCTTTGATCTTGAGAATATAAAAAGGTAGAAGGCACTTCTTAATCTGTAAGGTATCCTTTGAACAATGCTAGAGAGGTTCTATTTTCATGGAGTGGTTTTGGCAATATCATGACCGAATCTAGGATATTGGAACTATCAAAAATATATCCCCTATCCGAGTGTCTAGAGTGATAGAAGAGAGAAGTAGAGTTTTTAATGACATTAAACTTTTATAGGCAGACTATTAATATACTTTTTCAAGAAAACTTTACTTGTTGACACATTTTTTCTGATTTCATGAGGAGAGCTTAGTGGCTACTTTGCAAAGCCTTCCCACCGACTCTTTTTTTTATCAGAAAAGCCTTCCAGTGGCTCACTTCTCTCTACCTAGTAGTTACCCCATCAAGATTTCAAGGTTGAATCTACAGATTCTACACATTTACCCATAATTAAATTCTTCGAAATAGAAAACCATCATTGAGCACCTAATTAAATTTAAAATATTGATTTCAAGCTTATACTGAATTCTGACAATATTTTTTGTCAAGACCCTTTTAGCTTTCTATTCTTTTTGTCCTTGGTGAAATTCTGATCCGCAATACGCTTTCATATCAGGCCTCCCTTTGCTAATAAATTGTTATGGAAAAGTAAATGTAAATGAAAAGGAAATATTAGTTGGAGGAAGCAATTATTGTACCTTAGGGTTCAGAAATGCTAACTCTCTTATACGCCCAGCTATAGTATTGTAGTCAAACTCGATAGTGGTGGTAAACACTGCAACTCAGATTAAAAATTAAGAATGAGAAAGGAAAGGTCAATCAACAAACTTGGCATCAAAAGCAACAGGAAACAGAGTGGTCCGGTAAAACCTTCTTTGTCGGGCCAAAATGTGATCCGAGTTCCTTGACGTCCTTTCAGCACATGACATGTTAGAGTGGTAACAGGCTTCCCACGTGAATATTTTTGCTGGAACTCCATTCCATCACGCCACACTGTTACTTCTAATGCCTGTTAAGAAAATTAGAAGAGACGATAGCCACTAGCCAGAGATTTGAACCAGTGAACTGAATCTTAGCAAACTGAAAACATAATGTCATTATTTTTATTTTTCCAATTGATCTATATAATGTTATAATATTAAAAAATAATTTTTTTTATTGTTTTAGTGGAACTCCATTCTATCGCAAGAAAACGCTGTTATTTCTAATGTCGGTAAAAGTAGAGTTGTATTAGAAGCAGAAGAAAGGAATAATAATATTTTGAAAATAAATTGTGTTTCTTATTATAAAGAATTATTATTCAGACAGAATAAAGGAGTCTTAATCAAGAAAATTGTTAAAAATACAAGCACTCATCGCTAATCCCCAAATCTTATCCAAAAATAAAAACAAAGAACAGAAATCAATCAGTAACTGCCTTGCAGTATAAAAACTCATGTCACTCAATTATTTACATGCAAAGAACTACCCAAAGTGTTATCATTTTGACCCACAACTTAAAAGGAATAAAAAGGTTCCTTGTATAATTCTTAAAGAAAATAATTAGATAAATTTTACACTTCTTTAATAGGAATATCCAAAAAGAAAGATAAACATCATACTTCATAAGAGCAGCCACATAAAGATAAAGACAGAGATAATGCATACCTCTGACAACGCATTCACCACAGATAAACCCACCCCATGTAATCCACCTGACACACTGTATCCACTGCTAGACCCACCAAATTTGCCACCTGCATGCAGGACCTGCACAATTTGATCAAATAGAATTTCACCATAATCAACATGAATAAAAATACTATAACCAGTAAATTATAAATGAAATAGAACTCAACTTTAGCTTTAGACCAAATTACAACTTTTGATCATTATATACCCTAATTTCATCAATGACAAAAGTATTCCTTAAAGATGGTTGTTGAAATTTCGGTCATAAAAAGTCTCAATTCACAGATGGAAATCTAATGCTATATCACCTAACCAATTCCCGCACATAAAGTCTCAATTCACAGATGGAAATCTAATGCTATATCACCTAACCAATTCCCGCACATAATGTTCATGCACTTTCTCACACTCAATACAATGATACAACCATATGGCAATGAGCGGCGTAAAAATTAATGTTCATTCAAAAGGAAAGTGAATAAGGCCCAAGAAATTACTTTAATCGGAAAAAGACATGTTTAAAACATGGTTATGAAGTTAACAAAGACATAAGAGAACCAGTTTTCTTCAAGATATAGAATATAGATACCCATGAAAATAAAGTGAAGGGAAAAAGGACCATAAGAAATGCTAACCTATAAGAATGCCATCACCCAATTAAACCACAAAAATTATATAAAAAAACTACCTGCAGCAAGTAAAAATAATCCCTCTATCTTCCTCTTTTTAAATAATAACTCCAGTTCTATAGAATGAAGAAACCAGAGCATACAAAGAGAGTTCCTTCTCATTGAAGCCTTTCTTCTGTCTTGCCCCAATGGCGCCACAAGAGACTAAAGATTCAGTTCTTCAAGATAAAAAACTTTTAGAGTGGTTCTCCATTACGTTCAAATTACTACTTGTCACTATGTCTGTTCAACTTTACTCATATTAAATTTAATTCCATCTATCTAAGAAAATTCTTGTGGGAACTTATCATTATGCAATAATACCGTCAAGACAGTCTCCAAGGAAGATTTCTTCGTCACTGGATGCAAGTCAGTAGGAATCTGCAACATACAGATGAAGCAAGAAAGGAGGTGGAAAAATAATGTCAAAAACTTCATGAAAATTACTTCAGGATAACTAACTATACAGTAAATGCGTGTTAAATGGAATACATAAGCACATGAAATGCTTAAAAGTACATTTACAAATTTTACTCCACAATCGGCCATAAGCGATGACCATTAAGATTTTCTTTCTTTTTTCTTTCTTCCCTTTATTTGTTTTATAGGAAAATAGATGACAGATGTGAATTGTTAATCCAGGAGTCCAGTCTGGAGTATTCTCTGAATTAAAACACTATAATATGAGGAATTTTACATAAATATTGATGATACAACAAAATAGTTAGTATCACCTTTACTTATACACCTTGTAGCTAAAAGAATAGTTAATTCAATATATTGTTAATCGCGCTGATATGCAAAAATGAAAACTTAATTGCTACGAGATATATATTGGAACAATAATTAACAAGATATTTTACAAATTATATGTTCCAACATTTAATGCATTTATCATATCCTACCCCAAAATCATATCTCGTGATATGAAATTAAGTGGCATGGTCTAAAATGCACAATGAACTATTAAGATGAACATAACTGTAAAACGCATTATGATATCCTATTTCTAATTATTGGAAGAATGGTGTATAAGACATGTCCGCAATTTATTGAATCCACCTTGTAAGCTAATTCCCCCCCCCCCCCCCATATTTAGTAGTGCAATAACTTTCTGTATCAATATCGATAACCTTTTCTGCTAAAATCATGACATTCAGTTCTTGGAGTACACGACAAGATTTTCATGTTAAGAGAACAAAAGATTTGAGATGAACCGTACCCCACGACCATTGTCAGTAATGCTCACAGAATCATCTGCATGTAAGACAACCTCTATGTGTGAGGCAAAACCTGCTTGGGCCTCATCAACAGCATTATCCAATATTTCATAGACCTAGCAGAAACAATATTGAATCAGCTCATTTACCTTTATTACTGTCTCATAGTAACAGAGCAAAGCAATACAGTTAATGTCATATAGAGAATCCAGAAAGATTATACCAAATGGTGCAAACCACGAGGTCCGGTGCTTCCAATATACATTCCAGGCCTTTTTCTAACTGGGTCTAAGCCTTCCAGTACCTAAAACATCAGACGACCAATACCATTAGCAGAATATATATTTACTCAAGGTTTTCGTCTAGTTCCTCTGATGGAAAAAGAAAAGGAAAAACAAATCCTATTATATAATGTTAAAGTTACACATTTGCGTGCTCTTTCATGACTGTTTATTGCGATTATAAAGCAAGCTGAACTCCTAAAATTATTACCTTCTAATAGCTTTTCATATCTACCATTTTGTATGAACTCACCATCAGGCTTATTTCAGACAGTCTAGAATATAAAGTTAAACAACTTGCCTGAATTTGTTCTGACCCATAAGCTTTTGAGATCTCATTGCTGTGTAAAGCTTCAGTGGCAGAGATCGAAGACATGAACGCGCGTAGGGAAGCAGCATTTTGAGGAAAAAAGCGACTCGAAACTCTTCTCAACCGAGAATTCGTCCTGTGACCACCCAAGATTACATGATTAAGTTATTCCAGCTATCAAAAGCTAAACTTGGCCAGACAGAAAACTCAGAAAGAAAACACCGACAAATTCTCTACATATTATCAACAAGGACCAGATAAATGGTTAAACAAAGTGAACCTTCAATCATTTTCACTAATCAGTATCCAAGAGGGAAAAAAGGCAATGGCATGTTCAATATTATTTTTTCTTTAAGTCCTGTTTGCTAGGACATCAAACAGGGAAATTCTCAGAAATGATGACAGAATCATTTTTCCACACTCTCTAGGAAAACAAAGAGGCATAAGCAGTTAGAGAGAAGAAGGAAGGACCTGGGTTTAACGGAAACAGTGGCAGGAGAGACAGAGAAAGCAGAAGATAGGGTGCGAAGTTGAAAAGAGGAAGGAGTGGCTAAGCGTGAAGACATGAAGCGTAATGTAAGAAACAGAGGAGCTCTGTGAAGATGAAGAAGCGCCATGAAAAAACAAACCCAACTTGGAAGTTGGGGTTTTTCGTCACTGGGTTTAATCAGTGAAGCATAGAAGTCCTAAATTCTTAAGATAAACCATTTATTCTGGACAAAACCCCTGTTCCCATGCTGAATCTCAAACCCTACTTCTAAGATTCAATCTCTAGCCCATTTGACCTCTTTAAGCCAAAAAAATCTTCTTGTTTTGTCTTTTTAATCATAACCAATTAGGTATTCTTTACTTTTGTTAAAAAAAGTATTCTTAACTTGAATTTAATAGACTATTATTGGTAGAAATAAATTCATATATTAATTTTTGTTTCTCATGACCCGTGGTTCACCTTTCATTCAAAATGTATTTTATGAAGTTACATGTTTACCCTTCACCTCATTTCTCCATCTTCTTTTTTTCATTTTTTCCACTTTTTCTCCATTCTTTTCTTCATCTTCTTACTTCTTCATGCAATAGTTTAATATTTATTTATTTTTTTCTTCATGATCATGGATTTTCTGGGAATGTTTACTTATTTTCTTTTTTCTTAAAAATGGATTTTTGCTTATTTTTACAGATCTGAACCATATCTAGCCACAAACCAGATCTGAAAATGGGTTTTTGCCCATTTTTGGGCAGTAATTCCTTCTTCTAGTTCTTTTTAGACGTTTTACCTTTTTTTTAATCATTCGCCGTTTTATTTTTGGAGGTCATTCATGGGGGTGCGCTAGCGTCGTGTACCTATCGTCTAGTATACACGTAGTCTACACGACGATAGTGTAGCCGTCATATAGTATACACGTAGTCTACACGACGCTGGTGTACACATGATGTAGACTACACGATGGCTACACACCGATATTGTACTCATCGTATAGACTACACGATACTAGTGTAGCCATCATGTTTTTTACACGTAGTTTACACAACGGTATTGTACCCATTGTGTAGCACACACGTAGTTTACACAACGTCAGTGTAATCATCGTGTAGTCTACACGGCTCTGGTGTAGCGATCATGTAGTCTACGAGATGGCTCCACGGCGCTAGTATACCCATCGTGTAGTCTACACGATGGCTATATAATGTCAGTGTACCGATCGTGTAGACTACATGACGGCTGCACGACGCTAGTGTACTCATCGTGTAGACTAAACGATCACTATACAATGTCAGTGTAGTCATCGTGTAGTATATAGTGTAGCCATCATATAGTCTACATTGGCGTCGTGTAGGCTACATGTATACTACACGATGGCTACACTAGCGTCGTGTAGATTACGTGTATACTACACGATAAGTACACGACGCTAGTGTACCCATGAATGATACTCCAAAAATAAACGTCGAAGGATTAAAAATAAATAAAACATCGAAAAAGAACTGGAAGAAGGGCTTGCTGCCTAAAATTGGGTAAACACCTATTTTCATATTTGGTTTATGGCTAGATATGGTTCATATCTGTAAAAATAGCCAAAAATCTATTTTCAGATCTGGGTCAGATCTGGCTTGTCGTCAAATCTTCTGGTTCAGATCATTAAAAATAGGCAAAAAAACCTTTCTTTTTAGATCTGGGTTGTGGCTAGATATGGTTCAGATCTGTAAAAATAGGCAAAAAACCATTTTCAGAAGAAAAAAATATTCACAGAAAATTCATGAACATGAAGAAGAAAATAAATAAATATTTTCTTGTTGTATGAAGAAGTAAGAAGATGAAGATGAAGACGAAGAAGAAAACGTAGAAGAAAATGTAGAAGAAAACGAAGAAGCGGGGAAAATGAAAAACAAAGAAGGAGAAATGAGGTGAAGGGTAAACCTGTAACTTTATAAATGCATTTGGAGTGGAATGTGAAGGGCCAGGGGAAGCAAAAATTAGTGTATGAGTCCGTTTCTACAAAATAGTTAGTGCATGAGTCCAATTTAGCAAAAATATTTATTCTTAACTCATATCTTAGAGTTCGTGGGTTCGAATCATATTCTATAATTTTTCTTATAATCTGTAATATAATTTTGACAAAAAAACTTGAATTTAATATCTTAAAGGTCCTGAGTTCGAGTTATATTCTCTTATTTTTCTTAAAATTTGTAATGTAACATTGACAAAAAAAAACTTAGAATTTAATAAATGTCCATATTTAATTTTAAATGCCTCATATATCTTTTAAAAAAAATAAATGTCCATATTTTAATTAAGTTGCATAATTGACCCATATAGAACTAGTCAAGAAGCATGTGATTCGCACATGATGGAGAAATTTGAAAATAATAACGAGGAATTGGAAATTAGAATAAGTAAACATTTTGATATTCCTCATTTATTTTCTTGTTTCCTATCTAAACACGCACGAGTTTATATACCAAGGTTGTATTGTGTATCCTTTCATTTATCCATTTCTCTGTAAAATAATGAAAACTATATTGTAAGTTTGAATGTACCTTTTAAATTTGTGTGTAAGAATTTGTAATTTAGGAGTATAAAGTATTATTTCTGAGAACACTTTCTTGTAGACTAATTGTTTTGAAGATGTTTGATTGTCATGGAGTATTTAAAGATGTACTTTAATCGTCAAATTTTCATTGGCCTAATAAATTTAACTTTTTTGTTCAAAAAATTGTAAACATATGAAACTGTAGTTGTTCTTGGCCGCCCCATTATTGTGTAGTTTAGTTTCATTTTACATCTGATACGACCATACTTGCTTGTTCAATTATTGATATCTCTCAACCTGTCATTGAAGTCACCCATGCGCTCGAACGACCTTTAATGGAATGGGTACTCGAGACCGCCCCACCCTAAACAGACACGACATATGTTTATCACAATTTATGTCGTATTCAATATGTCTATAAATGACTTATTTTTTATAATAACTTTTGTTTTTATTGCTCAGAAAGATATATGTTAGGTGAGATTATTGTTATCATATAAACATTTTTTTCTTTTAAGCTATTTGTGATATGCACCCTTGCAAAGCTCCTGGTCCGGACGACTTCACTGTGACATTTTATCAACAGAATTGGAGCATTGTGGATAACGATGTTGTTAACCTTGTCTGTAATTTTTTTAATAGTCGAGTGTTGTCCGATGAGATTAATGTAACATCTATAGTGCTCATTCCTAAAAACGACAATCCCCGTAGCATAAGACATTTTAGGCCTATTAGTTTATGTAATGTTTTATATAAAATCATTGCTAAAATTCTCACTAATAGGCTTAGATTGGTTATTAGCAAGGTGATTAGTCCTTTTCAAAGTGCTTTCATAGGGTAGACTGATTGTTGATAATATCTTGATTGCTCATGAAATCATGCATTTGTTCTATACTAAGAGAAGGGGTAAGAAGTGTGATGCCGCCATAAAGTTAGACATATTTAAAGTGTATGATCGAGTTAAATGTGATTTTTTATTGGAAACCTTTAAAAGATTAGATTTTTCTGAGAAGTGGTTTAACTGGATTAGATTATGTATCTCCTCAGTTGCTTTTAGGATTATCATTAATGGAAAATGTAACACTCTTTTCAAAGCATCTAGATGTGTCAAACAAGGAGACCCACTCTCGCCTTATTTGTGTTGAGATGCTTTCTTCTCTATTGGAAATGAGTGTTATTCATAAGCACATCAATGGTTTTTGTTTCTCCCGGGAAGGTCCAGTGTTTTCCCATATTTTCTTTACAGATGATTCTTTGTTATTATGTAGAGTTGAGCGAGCTGAATTAGAAGTAGTTATGAGTTTGCTTAAACAGTTGTGAGTTTGCTTAAGGTTTATAACAAAGCATCAGGCATGAGGTTAACATTCAGAAGAGCCTTATTGTATTTAGCAAGAACACCCCTTATAACGTCAAGCTCAATCTAGCTGACTTTTTTGGATTAAAATGTGTAGAGCCTCTCTCCAAATACCTCAGCATGGAAACTGACTTTGGTTTGTATAAATCTGTTGTTTTCAATAATATTTATAAAAGAATTTTGTCTAAGCTTGCTTGTTTGTCTGAACATTTTCTTTCCCAAGCCAGAAGAGAAACTTTGATCAAAGTCGTGGCTTTATCTATGCTAAATTACGTTATGTCATGCTTCAAAATCCCTATTTCTCTCTGCCAGAAAATAAGTAGTAAAATCGCGAACTATTGGTGGAATAGCTCGCCTTTTAAACAAGGGGTTCATTGGGGTTCTTAGAAGCACCTAATTAAACCTAAATCTGAATGTGGTATTGGATTCAGAGATTTGAGTGCATTTAACATTGCACTTCTTGCCAAACAGTGTTGGTGAATTTTGAGGAACTCATCCATGCTTCTTCATGATGTGCTAAAACCAACTTGGTGCGTAGAGGAATCCAAATCAGCACAACCTATACCCTTTGTGATGCCGAATCCGAGACTCACACTCATCTTTTCTTTGATTGTAGGATGTCTGATATGTTTTGGTTCCATGATAGATTTGGCTTCCATTCCTCTCAAATACAGAGATGCTCAATGTTTGATAAATGGAAAGCTATTTATGGTTTTCTTAAAACTCAGGACAATCTGGATGATTTGTTATCTTGTTTTGCATTTCATCTCTGGCATTTGTGGAAAGCTCGGAATAACAATCTTTAATGGAGAGAATTTTGACTCAGGTCTCACGGTTCATGCAGAAGATAAATTCTTCGAGCATAGCCGTACAGTGCGAATTGGTAACGAGGGGGACCTGATCTCAGCTTCTATTCGACAAGACCAACTCCACACTAACAATTGGCTCCTTTGTACCAACGCTACAAGAATTTCAGAAGATGATGGGGGAATTAGCTGGGTTTTATGAGACCCTGGAGGTAAAACAGCTACGGTGGGCTACCAAAAATTCTACAACTCTGTGATTCAATCAGAAGCTTATGCAGTTTATTAGGCTTTGGAGTCTTGCTCTCGGTTCAATCCAGATAGGTTCAAGGTGTGTTCAGATTGTTTAATGCCTGCTGAAACCATCAATAATAGATAGCTTCTCAATCCTCAAATTGGCAATGTGATATTTGACATTTGGGGCTTGGTTAATAATTTTAATTCTATTATTTTTTAATCGTTGTCCTAGATCGAAAAACATACTTGCCCATGAGTGCCAGACAGGGTTGCTATGGTGATGTGCCTACTATTCTTTGTAATATTTTTCCTTCATTTGTGGTGCAAGAGCTTATGTACCCATTTTGATCTATGAGTATCTTTCTTTGGCAAAAAAAAACCAAAAAACAAGCCTTTATGCAAATCAGGTAACAAAAATTTAAAATATACAGCAAAGATGATTTCCTGGAAAATGAAAATCCTAGAGTTAGTTCTTTACAAATTGACAAACAAGGTTAATAAAATAGCTCTTATAGGTGGAGATGTAGAGAATCAAACAACCATTACAACAACATACAAATTCCATCACCCGAAATAGCTACAATCTAAACAGAAACAAAAATAAAGTAAATAAAATAGTTGTCATTTTCAGGGTCAATATATATTTTGTTTGGTCTTGTAACATTTGCCTGGTCATCAATTGCTTATTTGTTTCTTTCTTGCTTTCCTGGAAAACAAAACATGTATTTGGTCAATAATCGGCCGTCCTATCAGAATCAGTAGCCTAAAAGTATTTATAAAGTGGTACCAAATGCTTAAAAATAACTCCTAAATGATCAGAAGAAGGAAAAAAAACTCAAATCTCAAAAGAATAACCATTTCGCGTTTATAAATCATGAGAGCTATTGTTTCAATGAATAATCAAAAGATAATACAAGTAACTATGCAGGACCAACTTCTCCGTGATGACAACATGCCAGAACAGTTACAGCCTCTACAATGTGTACTCGCTAGCTAATTAAAAAAGTAGCATAATCTGGTTATTTTTTGTCGGTAAGTCTAAAATGTATTGAGAAACCCGAGAAAGGGTAGATACATAGTTGGGTTTTATATATATTTATGTTATCCAGAATATTATCATCTTTTCTACCTCCTTCCATAATCCATAATTTTCCTACATTCCATGTTCTGAAGTAAGGGTGTTTCTAAATTCAAGGATAAAAATTTATAGTCATAAATACGCCTCTCCCAGTAAGATTTAGTTATACGTAATCAAAGAAACCTTACCTTATGAGTGTGCGCCATTTATGGCCCTCCTGGGAGTACTCAATCTCCGCGTCCTGTGATCATGCTCTTTGCTCACACGCATAACCGCGAGTTCTTTTTCCCTGGAAGCAGCATCTCTTCGCATTTTTTTGGCCTCAATTTCCTTTGCTTTATTCAAAGTATCAACCTTCTTTGACAACATCTGCTAAATTCAGCGTCTGATAAGTTTTTCAATAAAACCGTGAAAAGAGAGAAGGTAGCTTTTACAACTCTAAACTAGGAAATATAATCTAACCTCGATAGCGTCATCTTTATCTTTTAAGGTCAGATCCTTCTCATTGCAAGCTTTCCTCAAAGAGATGACCTCTTTCTGTAACATGTCGTATAGAGCTCCAGAAACATAATCTTCTGTTTCAGTTTTGATTTTTTCACTTAAAATACCATTTGGGCTCTTTTCATCCCCAGCAATCATCTCAGAAAACTGGACAGGTTCAGTGCCGTCAATGGCCAGATTTTCTTTTCTCACAGCATCTTGTATTAGCATATCTCCATCCTGCAATCTACTATCATCATCAAATGATCCAGAAGAGCTTTTTGCATTCTTCAACACTAAAGAAGAACTATTCGATCGAAGGGGCCCAGACAGTGAGCTTGTATATCTCATTGATGAAAAACCATTGGACGACAGCCTCGAGAAATATTCTGCTCCTCCAAGAGACTGACGCCTAGGACCATTGCTTATGCTTCTTCCCTCCGATACACGTCGAGAATTACCATTAGATGCCTTAAGCCTTTCCTCCACAACCTTGAACCGCAATTGGTATTTTTCCTGAGAAGTCAATCAACCAAACTAAATTGAGCGAAACAAGCGGGTAAAATAACACAGGAACTGGCATAAAAGTTGAATTTTCTCACCTTCAACTGCGCCTCTGCCTTGGCGGTGCGCTCAGCTACTGCTAGTTTATCTCGAATTTTCTGCATTTCTCCCTACAGAAATATCCAAGAATGCTTGAATTGAGTGACCATCGATATTTTTACTCTGGTATATTTTTTCTCCTACTTAGCTTGTTTTTTCCTTTTTTTGGTGGGGAGGGGGGACTATTCTAAGATCCCTCAAAACATCAAATGCCATTTGATTCAACATTCATTAACTTTCGAACAGCATCAACTTAATTTTAACATGAAATATTTCTAGATCTAGGTTTATTTAATGATCAAGATAAAATCCTTCAGGAAGTGACAAAACAAAGTTAAGAACTTTTTGTCCAAGAAATCATAATATTCACAATATATTATTTACCCGAACTCAGAAATATTGCGAATTTATTACCCTTCATTAAACAACAATTTAAGTTTTTTTTTTGAAGTCTCAAGCTCTAAAACCCTCTCAAGTTATCCACAATTCTTAAGATTCTCTTTCTGCTTACAAAAGCAATCTCTACTTATAAATTTTGTTACATAATTAATAGTTGCGTTCTAGAAATCTTTCTAAATTGATTACCTATAAAGTTAATTCCAAATGACTATTCTTGCATTTATCTAGTTTAGGGAACATCTTCTACAAGATTCAAGTTAAACAGGTATTTTCTCTTTCACCTCCTTTGTTTTTAGTGGGGGTTCCCACGAATTGTAGGCCAAAATGACCCATTGCAGAATTATCTCAGAAAACTAAGTACGGAATTTGGGTCAAATCCTACATCTCTTTGGAAGAATTTTCTCTTAATAACCCTACATGTATGAATTTGACTTTTCTGAAATTTCCCAATCCTGATTCTGCCATTAAGTTCACTATTATATTGTAATAAAACTTTCGGTTCCCATGGTTGAACTTGAATACAATGCATAAAAATACCAATATACCTGGAAAAATCTTCTTTCTTCAAGCCATTGCTTTACGGGCATTACTTTGTCATTTCCATCCTTCCATTCATTGGCAACTACAGTCGCAACCCGGTTTGCGCTAACCTTTGCACGAGAAACTTCACGTTCCAAAGTTTTCCTCTCTTCCTATGCATGCTTGAAAATTTAGAGGTCTTTTATGGCACTTGACACAAAATGAATAGACAAGTACTGAAAATGTTAAAGTTCTAAGATTTAAAAGTCATTACATTCATCTCTTGTACTTTTCGCTGGTAATCACGCACGGCGTTGGCAGCTGCCCCACCAGCCAAGACAGCCTCCTCTAGCTCACGGACAGTTTGCATTAGCTTTTCAACTTCAGAAACCTTTTGCCTATGCATCTTATCCAGGATTTTATTCTCCTCCTGATAACATGAGCATGACAGGGGAATATAAACTATATGTGTGATTGCTAATGAACCCTTAACTACCCCCGCTCCCCCCCCCCCCCCCCCACCCCCCCCAANCCCCCCCCCAAAAAAAAAAAAAATTGAAAGCGAACTTTTGAATGAGACAAACCTGGCATATTTCAATCTGCTTCATTAGCTCCTGGTTTTTGTTTTGCAAGTCATCAACCAAGGATGCTTTTGCCATGGCAATATCAACAGTTCTCTCAGCTTCAAGTAGTGCAGCCTCCTTAGATTTAGTAAGCCGATCAAGTGCTCTATTGTCCTCTTGCACCTTTGCTACCTAAAAAATTACAACAATGATATTATAAGTAGAAAGAAACGTCCCTTGATTCTCTTACCCACAAGCATGCAATAAGTATCCATGACAACTATTACAGAGAGCAAACAAATATGCTAATGTGCTAGTATTGGTTAAATAGAAGTAAATGTAATCGATATGGATGATCGCAAGTAAAACAGAATCTCAGGATATACCTCCAGCCTGGCTAGCTTAAGCTCTGCCTCCAATGGAGCTATGATGGCTTCGATGGGAGGCATTTCATCATCTTTCTGGGCCGCATGAACTCTTCGAAGTGTGGCTTCTGCAGCAAATTGTGCAGCCAAAGCAGCCTTTTTCTCGTCATTTATCTTCTTGTTCTCAAGGTTCTGAATTTTAATACATAGTAGAAATTATGACAATGGTAAAAGCGGACTCTTATAGTTGTTTAGAAGATAGATTAACTCCAATCAGGTAACATATCTGAATTCAAATAGTACCTTGCTTTCTAACTGAGCTTCTGTTGCTTTAAGCTTTTCATCTACTTTCTTTAACTCATCAGTTAGCTGCAATTATGAAACAAATAGATCAATAAAAATCCGCTTCTACTGCATGGTTTGAGTATTTTGTTGCAAAATCAAGATCTCCATTTTTTACTGTTTCTTATTTTTTAGAGAAGACAGAAGATTCGCTAATGAAAATAAGATACAAACAAAACATTTACAAACAAATGTCATCCCAACCATGCAAAATAAAAAATAAAGGTCCATCGTTGAACAATTTAAACGGGAAACCGATAAAAACAGAAATAACCATTCTACTCCAGATGGAATCAGAATTCTCACCCTTATAGATAACTACATTCAAACCATAAAGCCCAACATAAAGCCATTACAGAACATCTCCACAACGTCTGTGATTACAGTATAAAACAAATCTGGAATCTTATTGAAATATGAATATATGAATTATCTTACGATCCAATATAGTTGACAAATACTGCTTCTAATTGAAAATCATCAGAAAATATCTCCTTTTTTTGGTCGGTCATCAGCAAATACCTTTATACTGGTAAAATATAGTTTAGTAAGACAAGTTAACAAATGGGACGGGTATGAGTGGAACTTTTTCACTGCTGGTTCTTCTACTTGAAATCATCACAGTCTAAATGCCACATTCTTTACCTAAATGTTTTTATTGTAACAGTAACAATAGTATAGGAGGCCTACTACTGCATGCAACTTCATTCGAAAGAACAAACTATTGGGTTTACACAATCAATTAGGTCGGTGCATAACAAGAGAAATTTTGGTATCTATATGATAACTAGGTACCTCTTCAACCGCCTTCTCTTTCAGTCGTTCTGAATTCTTCAAGGATTTAATTTCTGCAAGGGCATCTCCCAGTTCTCTATCTTTATCTGCAAATGTAATAGACGGGATTATATCAAAGGCTGCATTCAAAAGAATCAGTTCTACATCGGATGGCATGAAATATTTGCTATCACAACTTTGGCCTTTAAGAGATTGCAAAAGGAACAACCTATAAAAATTTGCTCAAATGTCAATCGACATGAGTGTATGACCATGTTTAGTATAAAAAGAATCTTGATGTGAACCTCTAACTGACATGTGTAAATTATCCAATATATATACCCCAAGAAAGAGGTAACCCAATGAGAATTTGAAATCAAGAACTATCACTTTTAGAATATGTCCTCAATGTTGTAGAACTACCATGTGGTAGGAAGCAATTGTTTATCATCACGAAGCGTGATAAAAATTACAAGGTCAGGAAAAATGTGAACAGATGATACATGAATGCAAGATACGATAGGGTTTGGCTGAAAAAGACACCCTTCAAGTTCAATACTACAATTGAACAAATTTCTACACCCCTCCAACTATTTTCTTCTCTGGAGAAGCTTTCACTTTAATCAAATTATAACTGAGATGATATTACCCAGAGAAGAATTAGCAACTGATTTCCACGAAATCCAGCGCCTTTAAATTACTAAGCAGACCAAAGCGAACTTAGTACTTTTTCAGCAGTCTTTTCCGGATTCAACAGAATCGCGCTTACGAAAACGGTAAATGAAGAAGTGCATTTTTAATAACTTCTGTTCGATTAAAACACATTTTTCAGCATGCGCAGAGAATTAAAAAAAAAAGCTCTGCACTAAAAAAACAAAGAAGAAGGGAAACTTCACGGAGCAGAATTTGTGTGTTCGCCCTGAGACGTTTGGTTTCGGTATTTTCTCAAATAGAATTTCATAATTCATGTTTAATAGGGGGAAAAACCTTCAGACCAAATTTCTGTTTCCCTTTAAACTTCATGGAGCAGAATTTGTGTTCATCCACGTTTGGATTCCATATTTTCTCAGTTATAACTTCATAATTCATATTTTAATAAAGAAAAAAGAAAACCTTTTTTCTTTTTAATTTCTGCCTCCGATTAGAATCAGCCACGGATAAATGCTCAATGAAAGAAGATAAAGTAAAAAATAAAATTGATCCGATAATAGAATTAATGAATTAAAGCCTCTTGTAAGAAAGAAGAGTCCATCCCCTGATGAACACCAATTTAAAGTCCCTTGCCTGGTTTCGTTCGTCGAAAGGACAATCATGTTCCTTTCTGGTCAATGAACCATGAAAGCGCATAAAATGCAATTCAGCTTGGATTGGTAATAAACGTTGGTCTTTTAGCTCATTCAGATTTTAACATTTGAATTGGACCAGACAAGAAAGAAATTCACTAGTGTGCCAGTGGATAAGAGTGAGGAGTACAGAAAAGGAAAGGAAACGACCTCGGACTTCGTTCTCCAACCGATTGAGCTCAACACGAACTGGATCGGAGCCGTGCAAGAGGGTGACGATGTCATCAACTTCGGAGCCAGTTCGAGAGATGGCTACAGCTGTGTTGGGCTTCTTACGACCCTTGAAAGAAGCTGAGGAAGTAAGCACAGGCTTAGTCGGCTCGCCTTCCCCATTGCTACTAACGTGGTTCCTCGCCATCAAAGATCCAAGACTGCTCATGCAAGCAAAAACAAAATCCCTTCAGCCCTAATACCAGCAACAGAGAAACAGACGAAAACAGAGGCCTACTCCTCTATATGTCTCTCTGCAAGAGAGAGAGAGAGAGAGAGAGAGAGAGAGAGAGAGAGAGGGATTAAGGAGAGGTTTAGGCGGGGTTTAATAGACTGGTTAATTTAGTTTTTAAAGCTGATTAGAGTGTGAACTGTGAAGTGGGAGAGAAAGTATAAGGTGTGGTACAGTGAACAGTTGATGATAGACTGCAATGAGGGCTTTTGCTGACCTTTGATCATCTCTGATTTTGGGAGAAAATGGAATGAGGAAACATGTGATGAGCATGTCAACGTGGGACCACGACTTGACTTAAAGTGAGTATCTATTTTTGTTGTCAAATGATTGCACAGGTGGAAGCAACAGTAGATCTTAATTTCATGTGGTACCCGATTATAATTTTTGTTTTTTAACTATCATAATAATTATTTTTGTTATGAATAATTTTATATCGATTAAATTATTGATCAAATCTTAAATATTTAATTATGTATTAATCATTTAAAAGTTAATTTATCAAATTATTTTAATAAGTAATAAAATACTAACATATGAATGATTGATATATTATCTTGTCACTTAAAACTTGATCAACAACTTAGTTGCGTTATTTTGTTATGAGTAATTGGAAAACTTCATTTGACACATCGTATAGTTTACTTAAAAGACACAAATTTTCTCTTATTTGAAAAATGATAAATAAGTTTATTTTTGTTAACAAAATGTTAATTTGGGCATGAAGATACTAGATTATTCCTATAACCAAACTGACCCAACCGTTTTTCTGACAAGAAACATAAGCCTACCTAATTGTTTTGCGTTTAGGTGCATTCATGTTTGGATATAAAAAAATGAATTTTAACGTTTTCAAAATTGAGAAAAAATGAGAGGTACTTTTGGTATTACATATTACTTAAACGACGTTTATTTGAACTTTAACATTTTGTTTGAACTTTTTAACGAGATTTTTATCACTAAAATCTAATGTGAAGGGAGATTTAACTCATCTTTCAAACCAGATATGTGTTCATATCATTTAAACATAATAACAAAGGCATGAGCTATTAGAAGAACTTTTTCTTTGTCTTTTTTATCATGAGGGAAATCGTAATAAGTTGAGACAAAAGTTTGACTGTAAACAGACGAGCTAACAATTCAGTCGTAATTATATATTTCTGTTACTTATTTAAAGGAGTGCATATATAAAGTTTTTATTTTGTGAAATCTTGAAATTCATTAATATAATTGCTTATTTATCTTATACAATTCCTCAATTTTAAAACATAAACTTTACATGAAATATTCTTTCCATCTATATCTATATATTATATTAAAATGGGCTTAAAGAGAAGAAACTTTTAATTCCTCTTTTTTCCATTTCTAAATATAAATTAAGCATTTCACATCTTTCTCATTTAGTTCGTTGATGACTGTGTTTCACACTCATATTTTAGACACTATTTGTTTTAATTTTGTTGGTTCTTTGAGATTTATTGCTGGATTTATGTTTATTTTTGTTTTTATTTTATAGGTAAGATATTCAAGTGCACTTGGAGTGATTTTAGAAGATCGGGAAGGTAAAAAGCGAAAGTGATAAAAGGATGGATCTGAGTAGAATGGCCAGCGTCACGACGCTGGCTCCCACCGCCGCGACGCTAGGACATCATTTGAAGGGCAATGGCGCCAGCGACGCGACGCTGGCGTGATTGTAGATATGTTATGTGATTTTTTACTCCAATCTTATCCTAATATTCTTGACGAATCCTAGTGTATAAATAAAATATTTTAAGGTTATTTGAGACGTTTTTGGATGTGAGAGGCAGAGAAAAGGCTCTTGGAAGGAGAAGAACAAGATCCGACCCAGAAATGGATTTCAACTTCAATTTCCTATTCAAATCCAATATTTTCTCTCTCTTTTCTCTATGTTCATGACTATTATTAGGATGTTTTCTTATTCTAATATGTTTTAAGTTTCCAATCTAGGGCTACGATGTAGCTAAACTATGATTGTCCATTAATCTTGGTTTTAAATCTAATCGATGTTTATTCATTATTGTTGAGTGTCATGATTATGTTCTTAATGTGTGTGATTGTCTAGCTAACCATTGCATGATTTGTGATTTAAGTATAAGACTGAGAAGTGATGATTAAATTTATCTTTTGTTCATGATACTATTAAAATTTCATAAGTTAGAGATAATTATGAATCTAGTGTAGCAGTTATAATTTCATGTGTTTAATGAGTTTCAATATAATTAATATTGCAAGATATGAGATCTCTATACTTGAATTATTATTATCGATGATTGAGAAAGATTAATAATTATATTAGGGAAATTCACTTTCAGGATTATAATTAAGATCGATGATTGAGATTTGTAATTTTTAGCATGATTGGTTTGGTGAAATCAGAATCCCTATAACTTTTAATCATTAAAATTCTATTATTTTTACTTAATAATCTTAATTTTTTTGCATAATATTACATAAAATTCTCACTTTTCGATGTTCTCAGTTGATTTCAATAATTAATATTAATAAATCATTGTCGACAATACTCTATATTTATAGAATTTTATTACTTGACTACGATAGTGTACACTTACACTTTTAAAAATCGTAACATTATTTTCTATTTAATAATTATTTATTTATAAATAATAATTAGTCAAATTAAATATTTTTTTATAATATTATGCAGTTAGAATCATAATATCGATATACAAGAATTTTGAATATTTTATTTTAAGTCAATAAAATTTCTTAATAGAAATCTATGAATTAAATATTATTTAATATTTATGTTATAAAGAACATGAAAATTCGTATAAATAAATTTTGAGAAAGATATTAACATACTTTTTAATAAGACTTGGACAATGTTAAGTACATTTCACATATCATTTTTAGTCTGTACCAATGTAAATCATGAACCAAAGTTTGTATGTTCATGATAGAATCATAACCAAATATGAAAAAAATAGATAAAAATATCTTATTATATGAACATTGTTTTATATGTAATATTTTTATCTAATTTATTTTTTAATCATCTTTAATATACAAGAACTGTCAAAAAAATTAAACCAAGATAAATGTTTGAACTCGTTTGTAAAAACGCATGAAATCAAGAGTTATTGCGTGAATGAATACTACATTTCAAAAGTCATTTCGTATTCCATTACATTTCAAAAGTCACATTTTGAATGTCATTTTCCAATTCACATTTCAAAAGTCAATTTTCAATTGATACGTTTTGACACATCTTTATTTGATGAGAAAATGAAAATATGCGAAGTGTACTTTTTAAGGGTAATTTTGGATTAGTAAAAATGAAGATGAACAGAATTGTCTAAAAAAAGTCATTCCCTACTTCTACCTTTTAATATATTATAGATAATTTATATATAACATATATAAAAATGTTAAAATTGGAGTTATATTTTTAGCCTATTTTGTCAAAATAGGAGTTATATTTTTAGACTATTTTGTTAGAAGACATTCATTGCACTTTCCACACTCATGCATTTATTTTGATTAATTATGCCAATGTATGAGTACATATATCTACATAAAGTAATAAAGATAATGTAGATTTATGATTTGATTTAATTTCTTGGAATTTAAATCACACTAAGTACGCATTAATACACTTACTTTGATAAGATTAGAAGGATTACTACAACATATAATAAAGATAATGGCTAAAAGTCATTATCTTATATGAACGATCATGAATAGTTGCACGATGTTGTTCGACGTGTTATCCTAACTTCAATTTTTCAAATAACGGGAAACAACTGTTATCCATTTTATTAAGATAATGGCTAAAGACATTATTTTATCCTAAAGAATAACGGCTTATCCAATTACAATCACACTCAATGATTAATTTACTCTTATGCAACGAACGACAATATTTCATATATAAAGTTTATTTTTTTAATTGAAATCTCAACATATTTAATCAATATAAATAACCAGGATAGAAAATAAATTATTCATCATCAACATTTCTCTATTTATACTTTCAATTTCAAAACTTCATCACAAAGAGGACGTAGAGTTGAACTCTACTAACTTCTTATAAAATGAGATATTTGCATTTAATCTATCTTCATTTACATTCTTTCATAACTTCGACTTTGATTAAGAAAAATTGAATGTAATTGGTATTCGCATCGTTTGCTAAACCATGATTTTTTAACGATTGACTAGAAAAAATCAAGGCAGGGGCTTATTGATAGAAGCTTAAATAGCCATAAAATGTAACATTATGTAATCATCACTTTTTAAATATTATATTGTTTCATTTTCCAATTTAAGTATATATGATTTGTTGGAGTATAAAACTTCATTGAAAAATCATTAGGTAAGTTTCTAGAATGATCAAATTTATGTATATATGATTGGTTGCTAAATATTAGTTGTATTTATAATTTAAATATATTTGATATGATGATGTAAATATTCAATAATTTTAACTTATAAATATAAATCATGTTCTTAAAATGTTATTCTACACGCGCAACACCCGTGGCCATGACTAGTCCCTTAAAATGATCTAAAAGTTTATTAAGAATATGGCAAATTGATAAAATAAAATCATTTTCTACACTATTCCAAATTTCAAGTAGCAATGTTATATAGTACAGTTTCAATAATATAATCATGCTAATATATTTATTATCATTACTATTTCCTTTTAGTTTAGATTTACAATCATCTTTATAGATAATGTATTTAGTTCAACTTTAATATTAATTGTAAATTTTACATATTTTCAAAATTGGTTTAATAATTTGATAAAAAAATAGTTTAACACATGCGAAACGCATAATTTTCATCAAGTCAATCTAAATTTTTATTACTCGAGCATTTTTTTGTTTAGATATATTTCAATTATATAATCTATAAAAGAACAACCTCTTAATTAAACCATAACTCTTAAATTAATTTATATGATTCCAATAAAATTTAAATTCAACATTTATCTTTAATTTTTAATATATTAAAAGTGAGATGAGAATGATAATCATTTTTTGACAACTTTGTCCATTCATTATTTTATAATTTCTAGATCACAATTTGAGTCAATTAATGGGCATTATTGCTAGTAATTTTTTTTAATTTTTCTCATAATTGTGATGTATATCTTTATGAAATTTTTTATTTTTTTATTTTTCTTAATTTAAATTTTATTTTTTAGACTGGATAATATTTTAAGTAAATTCGTTCATTAATAAATATATTAGAAAATTCAATCAGTAAAAAAACAAAACATAACATGTTAAGTTTCTTTATCACAAAAGATTAAAAAAGTAACACTAAAAATATTCAATTAAAAAAATGTATCATACACCGTGTGCATATGGTTTTTCTAACATAAATAACTTATCTGAACAAATTTTGGTGAGTAAGATTTATAAAAATGAAATTATTATTTTCTAATTTTATTTACAAATAAATATATTTTATTTAAAAAAATAAAAATTTATGAAAAACAATTAAAATATAAAAATATACCTATCATGTGCAGCGCACGTCTAACTTAACTAGTACTATAAAAAGACAAGACAATTTAGTTTTTTTTATTAAGATATGGTTAAATCTTGGTAGGGCTGGTAAATGTCCCAGCAACTTTAAATTAGTATGAATTAATTATATGTTGCTAGCTATCTACTTGAAATGAATCAATTTGTACAACAATATTACAATAATTAGATAAAAAATAATATGCTGCTACCATATTTATAGGGTAAATAAATTATGCATTTAGTCAATTAGGTAAACTCCATTTCAATTTAATTAATATACTTGTATATATAATAATTACACGTTTATTTATAATCAGTTGGACTAACAGGTTCTCATCTCGAATAGTTTTAGTTCTTTAATTAAAATAAAAGAAAGCATTGTAATTAGTTTTAAAAAATAAGCTTGAAGAAGATGTTTCAAAAAGTTGTACAGAAAGAAAAGGTATATATACAGATCAGAAAGAGCTAAAGAATTGAGTGTTAGTGGGGAAAGGAAAAAAGTGAAAGTAAAACACCTAATAGAGCTTCGAAAGAAAGTTACATCATGATCGTTTTCTGTTATATATGTGCCGTTGTTTAAAAATAAACGTTCAAATCTCATCAGACTAAAAGATAAAATAAAAAAAATTGTCAAATTATTAAATGTAATAAAAGACGTTACATATAAAAAAAAAACCCTTTGCTTATACTTGCTCAACAATCCAACGGCTAGATTTCTTTAATGAGGTTCTTTTTTAAAAATGAAGGTGGTCCATCACACAGCAACGCCCTTTCTTGCCGTTGTAGTGAAGACATGGACTCATCAATTGCTCAAAACAAAAACAAAAAACCAAAGACAGTGTGAGAATGACAAGTCAAGAAGAATGCAGTATGAATATAATGATATAAATCACAAACAATAAGCAATTAGAAGTTTGTGTTCTTAAACAAAGTTATGTAGTATAAGCTTATATTTAGCGTTGTTAGAAGTGATAACATACATTGCATCATACAATCAAAGCATCTCACCGTGTATAAGTTATTTATTTCATTAAATATTAATTTATTATCTCTAATATTTATGCATGTACTTTTGTTAACTCATAACTACGTCAATAATCGTATGTTTATAGTAGCATTTTGTTAATTGATCTTCTAACTTATTAATTGATATGTTGCGCGCAAAAGTGTGAGCCTTAATGAGGAAGAGCAACATTTAATCTATATTCGTTAAGAACTAAACGTTCTAATCATTTACTATCGATAACAATAAACATAAAATACAAAATGATACATATATTTAAAGTGGTACATTCTCAAAATCTAAGAAATATGTTCACTTTGCAAACCTAGGTTTTAACTATAATAAAAAAAGATAAAATTTACAATAAGGTAAAAAATCTCAAACTCCTAACATTTTAATCTATATATGTTATGTGTGTGTATATATGTGTAAGGATTAGACATATTAAATTTTAAAAACCAATATTTCAATTAAAGAAAAGTTTAAGGAAAACATGTACGGATAGGAAAATCAATGATTATGCCACGTGCAATTGGAGTGAGAGAGCAGGATAAAAATGGAGTACTGGCGGGGCAGGTGAGCAGTGGATGCTGAGAGAGAAAGCAAAAGGAGGAAGGTGAAAACTGAAAAGAGAGAATGGGACAAGAATGAAGACAAGAGCACATGAGAGTGGGTAAGCTTAGAGTGCACATGACAAACTTTTAATCTATCCAACTATCCAATCATTCTCTCTTTTTTGAGTTCCCTTTTCTTATTTTCTTCTTTTAATTTATGTCCTTTTCTATATTGTAATATAAAATTTAAGGGTTAAATACAACTTACCCAAACTCAATTTGGATTCTCTCCCATAAACATAAACATGAGTGGTGTTGTTATATCCTGTCCGTCATTTTTTAAAAATGAAAAATGTAATATCAATTTATTTTTCAATTTATGAAAAGTTGATAGATGTAAACTACATATATGATCAAGCTGGTTTGGGTGATTTAGATCACCTCCTGTTTGGTCACCAAATAATGATGTGTTATTTGATCAATTTGGATCATTGAATTATTATTCAATCCTCTAGCTTTGTGGATTAGCCAAATACACCCCTCAAACATTAAGACCCTTTAATTTTTTTAACGAATCAAGTATTTTTAATGGATGAGAAGACTAAACCAATCCTGCCCTAGGCTAGCAAAAAATTACTGTAAGACTCTAATCTAACGAGCGAAATCATGTCTTTTTAACAGATGACAAGATTAAAACACTTCATGTCCTAGTCTAGCAAAAAATTACTGCTAGACTCTATTTAGTCAGTGTCTAGCAAAAAATTGTTGCTAAAGGATTAATTTAGCTTAATTTAGTTTTTAAAGCTGATTAGAGTATGAAGTGGAAGGTCGAAGTATAAGGTGTGATACAGTGTACAGTTGATAATATAGATTGTGCAAAATCAGGCTTTTGATTATCTTTGATAATCTTTGTTTTGGGAGGAAACGGAATAAGGAAACGTGTTATCAGCGTGTCAACGTGGGACCATGGACTTGACTTAACCTCGGTATCTATTTTCATTGCCAAATGATTGCACATGTGGAAGCAAAGTAGATCTAATTTTATAAATAATATTTATAATAATTCTACCCAGACTAAATTCCAGAGTAAAGACTTTGATGCCTTGACGAGTACGTGAGAGTGTATCTTTCAAGAACATGACTCGGCACCTTGAACAATTAGCATAAAGATTGCTAAGTTTGATAAAAAAGAGTTGGACTAATAATCTATGGTCGTGTTTTTTTATTAAAAATGTTATTTCAACTTATCATAGTGAAGATAGTGATTTGACGTTGAATATCACAAATTCTTCATTTCTTTGTTTAGTTTTTAGTTTTAAATTCTCTTTATCAAAACGCAATATTACCAATGAAAATAATGTTGTTTGTTAAGAAAAAAAACATAATAACTCAAGAGAATTCATTTTTCTTTGACAAATTTACGAATTCTACATAGATTTAATGTATAGTCATTCAAATATTTGGGACTGTAACAACTCATTTGTCATGTCGGCATGTCTGAGAGTCTTATGTGTTTGTACTTTGTCTGCATTAAAACGTCTCATGCATTCTGTTTAGCCTTGAGAGGAGATCAGTAGCTTCAATGCACCAACCCCTTCTTGAAAAGCAGCATCAATCTTTGGAAAGCAAAATGACATCATGAATTAACAAACATGCACAGAATTAAGGAACAATTCAATGCAACATAACTTCAAAACTTACTCGTTCTCGAGCTGTGGTGTTGAACTTTTGGAGTAAGAATGCTTTGGAATCATCTGACCGGGTGGCCTCCCAATACCTAAGAAGAAGAAGAAAATTGAAGTATGGAAGTAGCAAAACAGCCCCAATAAGCAATTCAAATGTGATTTTGAACCAAAGTAAACCGAACTAAAGTATAAATAAATAAATAAATCATATATATACACTAAGTACAAACCCTAGTCCTTTAGTCCTTCGCCCTTGTCTCTCTGATCTCACACGTAGAAGCCCTTCCCCCTTGTCTAACTTCCTCCTCTCACTGTGAGAGTCTCACACGCAGAAGCTTCTTCCCCCTCGTCTAACCCTCATTCCGCCTTTGATCTTCTAACTCTCTCCTCCCCCCTCTGATCTTCTAACCCTCTCCTTCCCCCTCTCTTCTCTTTGATCTTTTTCCTTCCCCCCCTCTCTTCTCTTCGAACTCTCACTCCCTTAGATCAGATCTGCTTCAAACCCTCACTCCCTCATATCTACTTCGAACTTCACTCCCTCAGATCTGCTTCGAACTTCACTCCCTCAGATCTACTTTGAACCCTCACTCACTCAGATCTGCTTTGAAGCCTCACTCATTCAGATCTGCTTTGAAGCCTCACTCATTCAGATCTGCTTCGAAGTCTCAAATCTGCTCGCAATATCATATTTGCATCTGCTCGTACCCTCACCCTCAGATCTGCTCGCACCCTCAGAGGATGGCTTTGTTCATATGAGGCTTCGTTCATGTGCTCGCACCTCCAGAATCAGATCCGCATCCTTGCACCCTAAAAGGATGGCTTCGTCATCGTACCCTCAGATCTTCTTGCGGTTGATGTAAAAAATATGTTTTTGTAGACAGGGTTTGTTATTGTAGATTATAAGTGTTTTCTTGATTTAGGGTTTTCAATTATAGAACTTAAGTTTATTTTTACTAATCTAGGGTTTGTAATAATAGATTAAGCTTGATTATTTTTATTTAATGTTTGTAATAACAAATTTTACTTTTAATTTATGTTGATTTTTCTTATAGATGTATGTAAGGAATATATTTCTATTTTGGGGTTTGTAATAACAGATTCTAAAATGTCTTAATCCTAATTTTGATGTTGAAATATTAGTTTGAAGATATGTAAAATTTGCAGGTTTGATGTTATAATTTTCATGAATTATTTTTTACATTGTTAATGTCAAACCGACGAACCGAACTGAACCAAAACTCACGATTCGGTTCTTTTGACCTTCACGGTTCAGTGCACGGTTGAACTGAAAGTTTCGGTTCGGTTCGATTTTTGTTCAAATAATTGATCGGGCCGAACCGTGAACACCCATACTCTAATCATTCATCTAATCTATTCTTAGTCTATAAAATTCTCTGTTCCCTTGAAGGTAATAGATGACACTCCTCAGCCTAGTAAGATCACAATTATCAATGAGTGACATGTTTCAATATAGTCATATAAAATATATAAGAGAATATTTGACTAATATACCCATTGTGGTTTCCGTGACCACCATCGTTCGTAAGCCGAAGCACCACATATGGCAAGCTCATATCATCATGTACCTAGCTACAACATAAAAGAGAGTTAATGAAAATACCAATATTATGATTGAGATATTAAAACTATAAGATAAGAAGGTGTAAATAGTGAAAAATCAAAGCATAGATGACATGTCAAGCATGTACATGTGACACTCAAAGAAAGACCCAGATGGTGCCTACATGGCATGATGAGGTTGGTGTAGGATAATGATGAATATGTTTATAATGGACGTCGCTTAAATATTTATAGGCGGCGTACTTAATGTCCATGCTTGTAAAGGACCCCCTTGGACTTATAAAGGCGGTGAACCCAATGTTATGCTATGAATTGTTGTCACTTGCCTTCGAGCTCAGTGACAAAGGCTCGAAGGTCATTCCTTACTTGGGAACAATCTCTGGGCTGTGACTTTGTAGGATTAGGACAAGGTTATGTCGTACTGAGAGAGAAAAATCTCCTTGAAGGGTACGACCACCTTAAGTGCATTGGAAGTGCCGCTTTCTGATAGAGAAGGGACTAAAGGCGTGCTTTGCTGCCTTTAGGGGTAGTTCACCCACCATACAGGCATTTGGGAGTCAAAGGTGGGCAGAGAGGCTTAGCCATTCATCCATAGTCTTTATGGAGTTGGTTAGGTTCGTTGTAAACTTCATAATTGCTTAATGTCATGTAGAGGTGTCAATCGGGTCGGCCCGGCCCGCAGACACTCGGCCTAGGTGGTTAATGGGCCGGTCCCAAGTTTTTTAGGTGGTTCTCGGGCTGACCCGATGGAAATATATGGAGGCCCGATATGAACCGGTGAACCGACCCATGAAGTCACGGGCCAAGCCTTAGACGGTCTGGCCCGGGCTGGCCAACGTGACAGACTTGTTAATTTGACCGAGCTCAGACCGTGAAATTACTTTTGATATTTTTTAAAATTGTAGATGAGAAGATTTGAACCTTGATGGGAATGGAGGAAAAGTCAATGACTATTACTAAGCTAATTAGAAACCTTGTTGTAAGTTTTATATGATTTTATTATTACTTTATATCTCAATACAAAAACTTATCATAAAAATTAAAATAATTATAAATAATAATAATAATAATAGAGACTCTAAAATATTTTAAAAAAATATTATCTATTTATTTGATTAAATACATTTATCTAAAATATATATTTAATAAAAAATGAATTGGAAGACAATAAAATATAACATAAATAATATTTACACAAAATAGTCTTGGTCTAATGGTAAGGTGTCCCATTAATAAGGAAGAGATATTCAATCTTCAATATATACAAAATCAATGATTTGTTTAGATAAAAGAGCTTATCCACGGGCCGGGCCAGTTTAAGCCCGCGGGTTGGGACGGACCGGGCCATATGATAAAACTGCAAGACCCGTGAGGGCCCGGATTTGGCCTGCGAGTCTTAACCGACCTGGTACTGTTCATCCATGGACCAGGCCAGGCCGTGCTTTAACTGGCAGGTTTCGCGGGCCGAACCGGCCCACTTGCCACCACTAGTGCCATGTAGGCATGACTAGTTGAGATTGTTGAGTGTGGTCACGTTTTATGAATGCGATCATGTTTTAGAGTGTGACCATGTTTTACGAGGACTTTTTATCGCTAAAAAAGGCAAGATAGTGTTGGTCCCTACTTGACCCCATCTTAATCTTAATATATTAAAATATACTTAATTAGTAGAAACTTTTGATTCTCTATTTTATCCTTCAAACATTTTTAAAAATAGAGCTATAATTTTCACAAATCTTCTCATTTAAAATAGTTCATATAGTGGAAAGTATTATTTTCTATTCAATAATAATTTGTTAAAAATAGTTTGTAAAATTAAATATTTTTGTAAGATTATGCAAGTAGAAATATTGTAAGATCATGCAAATAGAAACATAAGTATCCGCAAGATGAATTTTGATTTTTTAGGCCAACAATAGTTTATTTCTTAGAAACATATAAAATTAAATATTATATAATATTTATGTTATCTTAATCTGGAAATTTATATAAATTAATTGAGATAAATATTTTTGTATAAAATAAATTATCTCTTTATGATAGAATCTGAAAAATCGATGAATTTTACCTTCATATATTTTCAAATAGTAATGTTATGTAGTACAATTTCAACAGTGTTATAAACAAGCTAATGTATTGATTATTACTATTATTTTACTTTTAATTTAGATTTAGAATGATTTTAAAGATAATGTATTTTTTTCAACATTAATATTAATTTAAATTGTACGTACATTTTAAATTGCTTAACATGTGCGAAGCACGTCTTTTTTAATTAGTCCATATAAGGTAGACCTAACGTGCTTGTCATTCACCATTCTCAATCACAAAACTCTCAAGTTCTCAGACTTACTTGTCATAGACTATGTCACTCACTATAAATCACTTGAAAACCCCTAAACAGAAGAGGCTTTCAGGAGTAATAAGCAAGCAAGAGGTCTGCCTGCATTCATGCATAAAACCAAAGAGAGCTTTACAATGAACATTATTCATTAAGATATCTTGAGACTGAGCAAATGCATCGGTCATTGCAAAACCGACCTATTTTGAACAAAGAAACTTCATGAAACTTCATATTTAATTGAGGAAATTGTTAAATGCAAAACATTTTTAATACATTGTGTCTGATTCCTTTCAACTTTATCAACAATGGCTTCAGTTGAAGAAAATACGTTCTCACAGTCTATTTTCATCTATTAACAACTGGACAAGATAGAAAATAGAAACGTGTGAGGTAGTAAATAGATAATAACAAAAGCTCAGTTGAGCTTCTTATGTAAATTTAATTCTTTAAGAGAATTGCTTCAATAGCGGCGGAGCCTGTCAAGTTGATAATAGACCTCAATGGACAATCTAAATAATACTCAACTGCTCGTCGGGCATTATTATTTACTAGGAAATGAATCATATTTATAGTTCTCCATATTATTTACTACATATGCACAAAAGTTTTAATTTTTTAAAAATATATTACAATTAAATAAAAATTTTAAGGAAAAGAAATAATCAGCCACGTGTAATTTGTGTATGGGAGCTGGACAAGAAGTGGTGTACTGGCGAGGTAGGTGAGAGGTTGTTGAAATTTATAAAATGAATCATTCAAGCCTCACGACATACTTGATTAAAATGATCGGTTTGAATGGTACCAATCGAAATATTAAATTAATATTATTTTTTTATTTATATATATATTTTCATATAAAATTTAACTGAACAAATTCAAATTTTTGATTATATATATATTTTTTCAATACTATCATTAAAAAAATTATTTTTAATTAATAATATTGAATTGAAGAACTGAACCGAACTAAAAATTACGATTTGGTCTAGTTCGGTTCTTTTAGCATTC
This sequence comes from Datisca glomerata, assembly GCA_003255025.1. NCBI lineage: Eukaryota > Viridiplantae > Streptophyta > Magnoliopsida > Cucurbitales > Datiscaceae > Datisca > Datisca glomerata. The sequence continues at coordinate 931,468 of QANY01010971.1, forward strand.
ACGGTTTGGTTTGATTTAATTGCTAAACTGAATTTTCGATTCGACGAACCGAACCGTGAACACCTCTACTCTCTGTAGTCTAACAAGGTCAATTTACACAATGTCTTTGCTTAACGCATGACTAGCATCCACATGCGAGGATAATGAGAGAATTATGTTCAATCTCTCGAAAAAGCATAAAAATGAAAAAGAAAAGAAATAAAAATAATGTATTTTCATCTCTCGGAGTATGTATCAAGGTGATCCTAACCTTCTATAATTTCATGTAGGTTAGGATTTAATGGTCAGATCCCCTCTTATAGAGGACCCTAACAGAAAGGAGATATTAATTAATCTAACCGATGATCATTAATTCTCTCTTTTAAATTCTCTTTTTATTTTGCTCTTTCATTTTATGTATTCTTTTATAGTGATAATAAATTTAAATTAGTCTTAGTTTTTAAAAAATATAATAAATTAATCTATCTCTTCTGAGTCCCAAAATATGAGTCCATGGAATCATACGTATCTAAATTAAATTCAAACTACGTATCTTGCACATTTTCCATAAAGTCAGCATATAGTAACAAATGTTAAATTTATATAAATTCTTAGCTATTGTATATATTATGGCCTTAAATGGGTGTGAGTATTAAACAATATTAAAATATTGGATAATATTATTTTAGTATTATCATATGTTTGGTTAGACAATCGGACTATATTAGTTAATAGGCCTATAATAAATAGTGCTCTTATTATCGTATTAACTAAAAGGTCCTGATCACTAGGATTCAGTGGGGTTAAAAGTAAAAAAATATTTTAAATCGGCCTGTTAATAAAACAGAAAGAATATTTTACTTTTTAAATTTTAATATGATGATGTCATACTAGGATTTTTAGGGTTGAATTTTCTTTTGATATGCTAGTTTTTCACATATTTATTCAATGTTCATATTTTATTTAATAATTAAATGTATCTATTAATATTGTGGAATGTAATGTCTACATAGAAATATGAGATATTTTTTGTGATCTGAAATGTATAATAACATGTCATTTCAGAAATAAATGATGAATGATAGTTTTACAGTTCGGTACTATCATGTACAAAACAGTGTTCAAGTAGTACAGTTTTTTAATGATACAGTACCAAATATTAATTGGAATGCACTATTTAATCCAGTACAATACAATACAGTTCAATCTGATAGATTAAGTACAATATTATCCTGATTGTCAAACGAGTTGTATAAATTTTAATATTCAAATAAGTGCACGTAAAATAAAATATGTAGTAAACTGAAAATTATATCATTAAATTTTACTATAGGTTTTTTATAAGCAATGTCATATCTTAAGAAAGAATAATACAAGCTACAAGGGGCATTATCCCAGGACAGAAGCTACAACATCTCAACGCTGGTTTTCCTATAAGTGAGGAGGTAAATTCCACTTTTCAAGAAGCTATCTATTGGTAGGAGAGTCAGAAATAGAATATTGATTCCAATTTTACTAAAAATTATTACTCTTTAAATAGTTAAAAAATTATTTTATTTCATCAAATTGACCGAGATTATTTGAAATTACAACCCAAAAGAAAATCTATTTAGTAAAGTTAATTATGATCATATATAACTCCCTACCCAAATTCAATGTGTGTAATGTTAGGCAGTTTATCCTTGCTTGAATTAATCAACCACATATCCCCCATTTCTAAATAGTGACATTGTTATAAAAAATGAAACAAAATATTTAAAATTTTAACGAGAATCTATTTTCCATTGAGAGACACTAAATTAAACAACTAATTCTTGAGGATAAAAAAATACAATTATTTCATAGATGATGATATTGAAATAACAGACTTCACAATTTTATCTTATGTGACTGATTTGAAGAAGCGTTCAAATTTAAAAGTATCTTGGTACTATTTAATACATATTTTAAGCGCAGAATATGTATAGATAAGATTTCAAACCCAATATTATGAAGCTTGTTACAGAAAAGTTATGTAGACTGTAACAATCTTAGCTCACTTATTTGAACAATAATAAGACAAGATGAGGATCTAGAAGCAGAAGGACCATCTGCAAATGGAAGCACACAACTTGTAGAATTGTTTGTCCTACTACATACGTTCCTTAAAAAATGGTGTAGTAAGTTTACAAGTTGCATGATGTGCCCACTGTTCCCGCTTGTGTACAACTTTCCTCCTTTCTGTATTTGAATTATCATGAAAGCAACTGTGCAGCATTGCTTCCTTACTTTAGCTCCCATCACTCATAATTATGCATCTTTCTTTTCACTTTTTTAAAACTATGGTGCTCAGGTCACAAAAACTGTCATCGCATTTTCGGCTGAATGTGAGTAAGTTATATTCGATCTAAATTGTTGGTTAAAATCTTAATTGCACATGTCGGCTTTAAGAAAAAAGTTTTCGTTGATTTCTGTGTAGAGCCGATGTGGGTGGACGAAATCACCTCCTATTAGCATGAGTGATCCTATGTTATTTAAATCCCAACATGTGATTTGGGTCTTTTGCATGAGGCCCATGTAGTTTTATGTCAGAAATATATGTATGAACCAATCACTAAGTATAATGTGGAACAAAATTTTCTCGCTCTGTAACACTATGATACTCAATTATATTATGATATGATAATGTACGTAATTTGGTACCGCACATTCACGTTCTAACTGATTTTTTTTCTTATTAATTTATATTATAAGCGGGATATGAGATCACATTGGCTACCAACTCCAGTAATGACACCATGATGCAAACTCACTAAGATTGTCTCAAAGTGCATTGACTGGTTAAGGTTTTGCAATGAAAGATCCTGCACCAATCTGGACATGAATTTTTTTGTTGGGTTGGGCCCAAAGGTCCAAGCTGCCTTATAAGCTGCGGTATGGAAGAGATTTGGGCCATATCAATTGGTTACAGCAGCTCAGATGGGTCGTTGGTCTCGAGCACCATGGCTTGCTCACCCATTCTCGATGAAGTTCCTTTTTGTTTTGGGGAACGGAAAAATTTACAGAAATCTAACCACCGATTACATGGAGACAAAAATGTAAAAATTCACTATGACCGGCTGATAAATTAAGTTTCTTTGATTTATAGGTTGTCTGATAAAAGTAAATATAAGTAAACATTCTTTTATATCATGTTTTCTGAATTTCTTTTTGCTATGGAGAAAGCCTCAGTGCTTTTATTTGAAAGTCACATCGTCATGTAGGTATCAGCTCTTCCCATCCCTCTCGTTTTGCACTTAATCATGCTCCACCGGAGATAAAACCCAATCTTGTGTCAATTACGTCTAGGCACAGAGGATGTGGGTCTCTGCTTGAAAAACTGAAAGTCATGGAGGATAGAATTTGTATCGAGGAGATTGCAGTCGTCCCTTCTTAGCACGAACCACTACGATTTAAGGGACAAATCCCCTTCTTCTGTTAGGGTCCCAACAAACTAGAGGATCTCTATCCCTCATGTGCTTATGAAGTAGACTTTAATAAAAGTCATGTTTTATGTCAAGTCATGCGTATTAATCAATTGGGTTATCAAGTATTAAATTAAGAAATCTTAGTCACGGAAGTCACATCGCCTAAATCAAGATAAACTCCTATTTTACAACTCATTTCATAACAGATACATAACAAACTTTAACAATTAAGACTTCTGTTTTACTTTAGTCTAATATTTTACGCTTAAATGCCAATATTGTATAGGAGTTTGATGAATGAAAAAGAAACACGTGGTGTACATAGATTAAATGAGCTAATAATATTTTAGATGTGGATGATGTGGATGTATAAGATATCAACAAATTATTTAAGACGAGTCAAATCAGTTATTATAATCACCTCACTTCACTCATCTTCAATTATAGAATATCGTATGTAAAACGGCTAGTGAATAATACCTAAAACTACACATAAGAGTTACCTGCTAGAGATTGTTTTCCTTACCACAAGTCAAAACACGTGCAAAAGGTAAGAAAATGATAAGGTTAGAGCATTTAAAGCATGATAAGTTTCGAAAGAAGAACAAACAAATAAAAAATTAAAAGTCCAAGTACAACTAAGGAAAAACGATCAAATAATGAGAAACAAATAAAATAATAAATAGATTTATTTTTCTCTCATTACAAAACACTCATTTGTTACATAAAAAATTATAGAAAATAACGGTCATAATATGAAAATCAATGATATCCATTGAATTAAAAATGAATGATTAATGTTTGTTGTGATTTAAAATGAATAAATAATAAATTTATTGTTTCAATTTTCATTTTAAACGAATCATAACCGTTCAAATCTAAACCAATCGATTAGACTTGAGTATTATGGGTCTCATGCCACATGACCGCACACAACATAATTTCTCCATTTCTAGTGAGACCGCCACAACTTCAATTAGAATAAAATAAGTAACATATGATGTTATTGAGCCATTTCACTAAGAGGACTGAGGAGGTCATCCTATCAATGGTAGGAGCTAAACATTTTCCTTCGAAATGGATCGACATTTCTTATTGAAAATGACTATTTATATGGAGAAAAAATTATTTTCTTTTTGTCGCAAGGGTCATCAGTGACTAGCTCAAAAAAATTAAGAAGAAAAAATATTTTATTATTAAGAGGAAAAAAAAGTTTAGCCCTACTAAATAGGGAAGTTGTCTAGCTGAACACTTAAATTCAATACTATCATTTGTGATAACTACCTAATATCTAGTAATGTAATAATATATGACTAAAATCTAATTTAGACTCATGCTCTTTCGGATTTTTGTAATTTACAATCATGCACTTAATGATCAACTTAGTCCTTGTTATTTTTTATTTTCACCGATTAGATACCACTCTCACGATTTCCGTTTAATAGAAAACAAAGAGAGAGGATTTATCACGTTAGGGGCATTCAAAACCACCGAATCGAACCGAAAATTGTCAATTCTTTATGTATGTTTGGTTAGGAATTTAGTGATTTTTGAACCAAACCGAAACTTTAAATTTATATGATTTTTTTATTTTTTATATATAATTTCTTATAAAACCAAACCGAACCGAAGTAAAACTTTAATTTTATATATATTTTTTCAATAATATCATTAAAAAAATATTTTAAATTAATAATATTGAACCGAAGAATTGAACCGAGCTGAAACTCACAGTTCGGTTCGGCTCCGGTTCTTTTAGTATTCACGGCTCGGCTCGGTTTAGTTTTATCGCCGAACTGAAGTTTCGGTTTGGTTCGATTTTTTACCTAAAAACTGATCGAACCGAATCGTGAACACTCCTATATCACGTGATGGAAATGAGGACCGTCTTCCTTATAAAGGCATCCACCATTGAAGACAAATTAAATCTATCTCTGCTCCACTCCCAACTAAGTCATCTTTCTTCTTCTTCCCCATTCTTATTTTTTGTTATAATTTTTCCCCATTCTCCCCAAGCCCTAACGTGATTGAGGGTGATCTAGGGTCATCGCTGAAGATGAAGAACCAGTACTACTAGAACCACCACTCCACTGTCTCGTATAAACATGACTAGCAGGTCTCCTCCGATCCATTTTTATTATAAAAGTAAAAAATGAAAATGATTGCAAAAGAAATAGAAAGATATTGATTGCTGGTGTTCAAGTGAAGCAAAAAATAGAGAGGAGCAATGTGCAACCTCCAGCTTAGCTCAAATTCTCATTAAACAATAATCAATACACTACAAAGTATTTATAGACTACATAATACACAACTGTCATACTAACTGACTAACAAAATCTAACTAACTGCAAGCCTATCTCACGTGATTTGCTTTTGACACAACTGAGCTAACGTAGCTAGATCATCAGTCTGCATGGTTTTGTGATTACGTGGCATTAATGTTGAGCTGGCTTCACTATCACCCCCATCAAACGGAAGTGGGTGTTCACCACCTGAAGCTTGGACTTCATGAATAAGAAACGCGGTTTAGACGAGGATTTAATAAGAACATCCGCTGTCTAATCATAGGATGGAACAAATCGAATATCAATAGCCTTGCTGAAAACCTTATCACGAATAAAATGTATATCAATTTCTATATGTTTAGAATGGGCATGATGAATTGGACTCGCAGATAAAGACAATGCACTCATATTATCACACCATATAATTGGGGAAGCCAACTAAGGAATCTACAATTCGGTAATAAAAGATACAATCTAGGCAACTTCAGCGGCAATATTGGATAGAGACCGATACTCACTTTCTGTACTCGAACGTGCCACGATCTGCTGTTTTTGAGAAGCCCATGAAACTAGAGAAGAGCCAAGAAAGATCACATATCCCCCAATTGATTTATGAGCATCAATGTTGGAAGCCCAGTCACCATCCAAGTATGCCTCAATATTCAAATTTGACGATGGCTTAAGAATAATAACATCATATAATGATCCCTTGAAATAACAAAAAAGACGCTTGTAGGCTGTCTAATGAGTGACAGTCGATTTCTGAACAAATTAGCTCAAATTATGGACTATATAGCCAATATCAGGTCGAGTGTGTAACAAATATTCCATAGCTCCAAGAACATTCCTGTATAAGGTGACATCACTGAAAGGCTTAGAAGAATCATGATGAAGCTTGATTGAAGTGTTTATGGGAGTTGATAGGCCTTGGCATGGATCATGTTAATCTTAGTAAGGATATCAGTGATATATTCAGCTTGTGACAAGTGAAAACCATTTGCATCACGAATAACCTACATTCCCAGAAAATAATGTATATTGCCCAAATTTTCGAGGGCAATTTTTTTATTTAGCTCCTTAATTAACTCCTGAATTTGGTTGTCATGGTTGCTTGTAACCAAAATATCATCAACGTACATAAGTAGAATGATGATGATGATACCTGCAGACTTGTAGAGGAACAATGAGGTATCTTAGACTGTGTTGATGAATCCCCACTGAATTAAAGTGCTTCTCAACTTTTCATACCAGGCACGAGGTGCTTGTTTTAAGCCATATAAGGCCTTCTTTAACATGTAGACATGAGTAGGGTGAGTATTCTTAATGTACCTTTCAGGTTGGACCATAAACACATATTACTCTAGTGTCCCATTAAGGAACGCGTTGTTGACATCTAATTGATGCACACCCCAATTGAAAGATGCAGCTAAAGATAACACAATCTTCACTGTGGTAGGCTTCACAATAGGAGAAAAGATATCTTTGTAATCAATGCCAGGAATCTGATGATGGCCTTAAGTCTCTCTTTGAGAAGGACCCTCATAGTTGCTTCGTCCTTCACAAGACAATAAGAGGAATGAAACTCAATAAAAATGGAATTGTCTTTTATAAGTTGAGACACACTAATCAAGTTCTTTTTAATATGAGGAACCCTAAGCATAGATTTTAGTTTTAAAATCATGGAAGCATGAGGAACATGAAGAAAAGTAGAACCTATATGGATTCACTGCCTTACCATCATCTACAACAAGCTTTTCCTTTCCATTGTACTCCTGAGCAAAATGAAAGTTGTTCAGCTCTCTTGTGACATGATTAATGGCAGTGCTATCTGTATACCATAAGGGATCATTTACACAATCTAAAGTAGTGACCATGGCAACATGTGAGTAGGTTGAGTTCTGTTGATTCTAGAGCTGTGAACCAGTGTTGTTATTGGTCTGCATTTGAAAAGTTTTGTCAAATCTGTAGTAGCATATAAGAGCACCATGTCCTATTCTATCACACACTTGACACATTAATCTATTGTCTGATCTTCCTCTTTGACCTTTTCTTCCACTATAAAAGTTTCCTCGATTATTTTGTTGGTTCATGGTACCTCTGCCTTTAAAGGATCCATTGTTGTCTTATGGTTTCCTATCAAAATTGCTTCCAGCAAAATTAGATGACATGGTTAATTTCATATTCAAATCTGATTCAACATTTAACCTTTCAAGTCCTCATTCGTGGCTCATAAGAAAAGCCTGAACTTCTTCAATTGTCATGCCTTCATTTCTTGAAGTGACACTCACAACCACTGAATCGAACTCACTTCCCAGACCATTCAAGATATGGAGCAACAAGTCTTGCTCACTAATTGGATTTTCAGCTGCTGCCCAATCCTCACTAATATATCTCATTTTGTTGCAATAATCTACAATTGAACTGCTCCATTTCTTGAGAGTTTGAAGCTGATTCTTCATCTGTAACATCCTTGCACGAGACTAATTTGAGAAGCTCCTTTCTAAAGCAATCTAGAGATACTTTGAATGACTATATTGGAGTATAGTGCCTAGGACTCTCTCGGCCATAGAAAACCTCAACCAGCTAAGTAAAAGCTGGTCCTTCCTAACCCAAAAAATGTACTTTGGATTAACATTTCCATTAGCTAACTTTGGTTGAGGTTTTTCCTCATTTCCAAACAAGAAATCATCAAGACCATTACCGATTACAACATGGAAAATTTGTGACTTCCACAACATGTAAACACACGAAACAAGGGCGAACAGAGGAGCAACGTGCAACCTCTAGCGTAGCTCAAATTCTCATTAATAATAATCAATACACTGCAAAGTATTTATCGACTACATAATATATTAATGGCATACTAACTTACTGAATCTAACTATCTGCAAGCTTATCTCACGTGACTTGCTCTTGACACAACTGAGCTAACGTAGCTCGATCATCAGTCTGCATGGTTTTGTGATTACATGGAATTAGTGTTGAGCTGGCTTTCCTATTACTCATACAAACAACAAGCTTGACAGAGAGAGTTTTTAGACTCGAGCGTGAAAATGTGAGTGGTTTCAACTCCACCACGCAACTTATAAACCAACTGAAGCCATGCGAATCATTAGAGTCCACGTGTATTAAGGTAGTTAATTTCTGTTTAATTAACTCTAACCAAAATGACACCGTTAGATTAATTTTTCTCACGCATGAAGCTCGCGGCATAGGAAAATTGGGGTGAGAAGTGGGGAAATTGACATGAAAGTTCAAGAAAAGTTAGAGGTGAGAAGTAGAGGGCTCTTGTAGAAAGACGATATGGATAGAGATAGAGAGAGATATAAAAGACTAGAAAGCCAGAGTTAGAGAGCGGAGTGAGAGAGAAGAACATGAATTTTTAATGGAGTTGATGTTAACAACGTAACATCTGAAATTTTAAAAGTACTACTTAGATTTAACCCTCATTAAATTGTAACAATATTTAGAGATTTAACTCTCTGGATGCTAGGCTGACTTGGGTTATTACATAAATAAATAACTGTGACTTGGAATGAAAATAAAATAAAAATAATTAAAAATGACTTTTTAATATTGTTTTAATTAGTGAACGGTCAGATCAAATGAGAGTGTTTCATATTTCCCTGAATACAAAAATCTAAATTTGTCAAAGTGGGAAATAATCTCTTTTGGGGAACATAATGTAAAAGTGAAGGCAAAAAATTAGATCCACTCCTATTAAAAGTAATATGAAAGGGTTAATGTTTATGTAATTTAAATCTTTTAAATTTATACAATTTTCTTTAAGCTACTCAAATTAAATTTGCACCATTAAAAATGAAATGAACCGTCTTAATACTTATAAGGCAATGCCGCCAATGTGATTACGTATGTTGACGGTATCAGCTAGGGAGCCAGTGACGTCATGATAAAATAAGGTGGTCATATCCGATTTTCCTCCCCAAGCTCTTTATTCTTTTAATGTGTTTTTTTTCTTTTTAATTTATGTGTCGATTATAGAAAATTACGGTTATTTATTTATATTGTCATTTTCAAAATCAACTTTATTTATATATAAGTTGTTATATCCATAAAATCTATTTCTGTACAGGTGATCATCAAGAATATATCATTTTTAAGAAAAAAATGATCAATGATGAAAGAAAAATAAAAAATAGCTACCTAAATTCAAAAAAAGTAAAAATCATAGTAGTCAATTCCATTTCGGTAGCAGTTTTATTTTTTGAAAAAAAGAAATATTTTAGATATTTTGATATTCTGGTGTTCCGTTTTAGAAAAAAATTCCGGTCATCTAAAATAATATTATAAAATTTATAATATATAATATAACTAAGAAAAAATTGAATCAATGCTATAAATTATCTACTTCGACTATTTTCGTTAATTTTTGTCAAATAAAATTTGCGTATCATTTTTATGGTTTGAGCTAAAAGTTAGTTTTTCTTGTTATTTTCTAAAAATCTAGATGTAAATTACTATTAAATTAAAGTTTCTGGGCCTAAATTAAATTTAACAGAAAAAAATATATACTTGTAAAACATGATACAGACGATCCGATCTTAGACGTCAAATTAAAATGTGATTCTGTGAATCTATCGTTAACCACTCAAAATGTTTTTTGTTTTGTACTAGCCTATGCGTCCAACACTTCCCAACAATTTAGAGTTAAAAAAGTTTTTTTTTCTATCATAATTAATGTGTTACAACACATAAACCCACACCTCCTACAGATAATGATCATATGAATTCCTACAAGAAGCATTTCTAGGAGTAACAGATGAGAGGGTCCCATAAAGAGTACTATCCTCATCCTTCTTCCCCCTTCCTTTCGTATCTTATACTAAACGTTCCGGCTGAAATAAACTGAAAAACTAGTCGGAAAATTACACCCCAATTTCATTTCGATTCCCCATCAGAATCGGAATGTTCCGCCCATTCCGTTCGGAACTGAACGGTATAGTCATCTAAGGTAAAAATAGTCCTCCACGCGCGTCAACGAAGTTTATATAGTATTTATAAAATTTACTGCAAAAATTACGCATGTAAATGTAATATATATACACATGTATACGTAATATATGCAGTACATATTAATAAACTATTAAAATCTAGAAAATAGATGCGCGTGGTGCGGATTCTTTATTCGTGGAAGTCCATTTTTTAAATCGTGAGAGTGAGCTATTTTTTATATTTTTTACATTTGTTCCAACTTTTGATGATTTTTTTAGAAGTTGGCTATTTATTAACACTAGTATCTCTTTAATTTTTCACTAAAGTTTTTCTTAAAAGAGATTTCAAAAGTTGTTGCTAACTTAAACATAAGTTTAGTTTTAAAATAATAGAATGTAATCGTACGTACTCTTAAAATATATGAGAGATGATGTGTCGATAATTTACACACATTAGATGACGTGAAGTGGCATGTATGAAGAGTTTTATTATCTTATATCAATATGTTGATTCACGTATATGAATACAAGAATGATATACATCAAATTTTTTGTTAATGATATATTCTCCTATCATAAACTTGTAAAGGAAAAAAAAGGTCACTTACACGTGATTCTACGCGCTGTTGCTGCAGCTAGGATAAACTAATTATGCCCAATGTCTTCATTAGTATCTTATTCAGTGTCGGTACATTCACTCCATGTCACCTCATCTTCTCTCCTTATCTTTCTCACCCTTTCTTTTCCCGGAAACTTCTTCTTTTCCACACACCCAAACACTTCCTCAGTCCTTTTAATTCCTTCCCTTATAAAACAACAACCATATCATTCTGAACTCAACTTACTTCAAAAAACGCTAAAAAATGGATACTAATGTACTACTTAAGAGTGTACGTTGTCCAAAAAAAATCAAGCCAAAAAAGATGATCAAGAAGCTTAAGGACCCCATCAAAATAGTCTACATATCTAATCCCTTGAAGGTCAAGACAAGTGCCTCAGAGTTCATGGCCTTGGTTCAGGAGCTCACCGGACAAGATGCCGAATTTCCCAACCCGGTTAGGGTTTCCGGGACCGAGAACGACTTGGTGGACTGTCCGATTGTTCGTCATGATGATCAGAACAAAATATGTGGTGATGAATATCTTGTGGAGGATGTAGTGCAGCCTGGAAATGATTGTTCAAGCAATTGGTATGAGAGATTTAATGATGATGACTATTTTATGCCTCAGATGTTTGACAACTTTTGTGGGTTATTTCCACTAAAATAATTTGGTGCATGAAACTTCTCAAATTGAGGTGATTAGAAGCCTTTAATGCTGTGTAGAATTATTAATAATTTTCGCTAGGCTTAACTATATCTTAGGCCTAAAGGTGTACATCTATAGTTGTTGTTGTTATATTGTATTATTAATTATGTTTGTGTGTGTATATATAAAGAACATGTTTTTCTTTTAGGTATTGGATCAGTGTAGAATTTAAGAAAATTAGGGTTATGGAAGAATGACTATGTTACTTTGTAAGTTTTTTTTTGGGTGTTGTTGTGTTGTGAATATGAGGCTAAAGTATGTGAGAAAAAGAGAGTCCAGGTCTTAGATATTTAAGAAATCCATTGTTGATTAGTCATATTCATTATACTATGGTATTCGTTTTGGACCTTTGGATCACCACACAAGTAGTAGAGATCAAACCGTTTAATTTCTTTAGAATTGATAGTGTGACAGTGCCATGAACGTACGTTTGTTTTGTTGAAAGAATGGATTATTCGAGCGTTGCCAAGCTATATAAAAGTTTGGAGGTTTGATACAGACTTCTGCAGTGTGTTACACTGCATGTTTTTCTTCAAGTCATTGAGTCGAGTCATAGACATTTTCCTCGTTAGATGTTCATAAAATTGCTAGATGACCGGACTTACGAACTGACCAGAAACTTAAAAATAAAACAGTAGAAAAAATAGAAGTTTTATTTATTGAAGAAATAATCTCATATCAGTTGAGAAGAAGTATTTGACTAAGACATAAATTTAGAGTAACCTTCAACTCTCAAATTAGCTTTGAGTTAAATAAGACTCTAAGTATTTAACATGATATTAGAGTCAACTCAAACACGATTGAGCCCGTTACTATCTTTCCACGTAACAAAGACCAGACAAAAGATCGGCCTGCACGTGATATAATGTATTGAAGGAATAATCTTAAATTAACTTTTGAATTGAGTTGAGTTCTAAGATTTTAACATCATTTTTCTCTCTCTCAAATTTTTTAATACAAAACTGTTTGTAAGAAGACACGTGAGTCTCAATTAAGCCACGTAGTATGATTATTAGTATTAAGTAAGTGATAATGTGGTTGATTAATATAATTGAAAACTGAAATTAGTGGCTTAAATTGATTACCTCTGCAGTCAGGCGCTGGCCCAAATTATTGAAGATTTTATTGCAGAATCCCGTGAAAATAAATAGAAACTTGTCAGTTTGCCAAATTCTCATTGAAAATGGAGAATCAAAATAATTCATTCGTAGAGAGATTTAACTATGTAAAAGCAAAAATTAATTAATTACATTATCAATGTTACTGTATTTTGGAAGCAGGATCACATTAATTTTCGGACTTATGTGTGTTTTCTTCGATGACCATTGATTAATTAACAAAACCCCATTCTAGGATTGGATCATTAGGTGTCCCCTAAACTTTTAGCTTGTCTTTTTAGCTAGCTATTAGAGATTTACAATTATTAATTAGCCGTATAAATATTTTCTGTACTCTTGCGCACCTGTACATTATTTGATCATATAACTTATCATTTCTACTATGTAAGTTTATTTATTTTGTAGTGACTAAAGATCGGGTTCTTAATAAAATCTCTGTAGTTCATATGAGTGAGTTGTAATCGTTATAGGATCAATGTTTATGTGAGTAAGAGAGTGGGCCGCTCTCTCTGAGCTAGCTAGAATTAGCTAACTAGGTTTATTCTCAAATATATGCTCGAGATCGTATTTGAACATGCCTTGATTATTATGTGTGAGCATTAATTTTACATTATAATATTTACAATTAAATTTGTACGTAAATGCTTGGCTTTATGGTGAAGTTAAAGTCGTGAAGAATATGAGTTATATAGAATGAAGAGTCTCTGGAGATTGAGTAGTCTTAAAAGACAAATGAAGGAGTTACTAGATAGTTGAAAGGAGACTACAAAAATACATTTTTACCAATGAATTTAGTAAAGGTAATGCCGTAGCACCAAAATATATTTTTTGTCACTAAAAATCGATTTTATAACGATGAATTACTAGTTTCTCGGTAAAGATTTTTAGTGATGATATTTAAAGTAAAGATTATGAACTTTTACCGATAAAATGCTTCAAGACATTTTTGTAATGGAAGAAGGTGAAAATATCACAAGTTACATGGAGTACGTATTCGAAATGTTATACATTTGATTTATTTCCTATGCTACACATTTTTCTTTATTATTACATTTGTATGTAAATTTCTTCTCTTACTTTTTCCAAAATGAGAAATAGGACTATTTTTCCAAATATTAAGAAATATGACTTCTTTTTCAAGATAATACCATTAAACACAAGCCAAAGTGGAGAATACCACGTGGGGGCTCACTCCAATTCGATTTTCAAAGTATTTGTAATAGATTGATTCATGTATTACAAAGGTGAAATAAAAGCTCATTTCTATCCCTAATATATGACAGTGATTTTAAAAGAGATAAATCTTTTGATTTTTCATTTTATCTTTTACAGTCTCCTAAAATATAGTACAAATTAAGTATTTCACTTTTTTCTCATTCAATTCATATAATGAAATTTTACTTTTAGTTTATATTTAATGATAATTTATTTTTAAATTGTTAGTAAAATTAAATAGTTTTGTAATATTATGTAACTAAAACTGAATCTACGTGAAGATAAAATTTGAGATTTTTTGTACGACAAAATTTTCTTTCTAAGTCAATAATAGTTTTTTGTTAAAAATTTATAAATTATGCTATAATACTTATGATATTGGTAATGTGAAGATTCATATAAAATGAATTCAGAAAAAAGACATAAATATATTTTTCAATAAAAAAAATTATCCCTTGATATTATAATCATTTTTAAGAATATGAAAAATTAGTAAAATAAATTTATTTTATGTACTAATCAAACAGGCTAATATATTTCAGATTACAAGAACTTTTAAAGATAGCTACTATTAATTTTAAATCATACACATATTTTAAATTAGGTTAACACATGCAAAGCACATATTTTTTACTAGTTATATAAAAAGAGTACAGTGGGATTATTGACAATTGTACAAGATGAATAATTTAGTTACAATGAGAGAGAATTGAATATTTATGGTTGATAGGAGTAAGAATGGTTGTTGATGATCACGAGATTATGACAGTAAAGTAGTAAGTCTTCGGCATGGCTATGTATGGGCTAGATGGCCTCAATTTTACGTGAAGATGATATTCTTCATTGCATGAAGAAGTTTTTGGCATATCTGCTAATACCCCCTCAAGCGAGATAAGGATGGAGTCACTTTGAGTTTGTCACGCATAAAATGAATTGACTCGAGGGAAGATGCTTTGTGAGTATGTTAGATGCCTGAGTTGTGGTTGGAACATAACGCACATCTAGTTTCATTGGACATTACCTTCTCACGAATAAAGTGTTCATCGACCTCAATTTATTTTATTTTTAGAATGAAAGACAGGACTTGAAGCTAAGTAACCAACATTCTGACTATCGCACCACAAGATAAGAGGAGAATGAGTTAAGGGCAAATGCAGTTCTCCAAGTAGTGACTTGAGCCATAGTAACTTTGTGGCAGCCATATCTAAAGCTCGATATTCGGATTCAGTCCTAGAGCATGCAATGACTTGTTATTTTTTGGAACTCCAATTGAGTATATTGCCACCAAGCAATACAATTTAGCCACCGGTTGAGCATTTAGCATCGAGAGAACTCTCCCAATCAACATCAAAATATCCTTCTAAAATCAGTTTTGGAGATGTTTGAAAGTAAAGGTCAAAATGTGTCATGCCTTTAAGATATTGTAAGACACTTTTACAGGCAGTCTAATGAATTGTTGTGGGAGAGGACATCTACTTATGTATTTGTTTACAGTGGATGAAATATCAGGACGAGTCATGGTGAGGTATTGAAGTGCCCCGATGATGCTGTGATAGAAGGTTGGCTCAGGAAAGGGAGATCTAGAGGCGGTGAGATTAATAAATGGACACATTAGCGTATGGAAACTCTTAACATTGACACGTTTGGCTCTTTTTAGAAGATTATATGTATGTTTTGATTGTGTGAGGAAAGACCATGTTTAGTGTGAAAAACATCAAATCCAAGGAAGTAATGGAAGATCCGAGAGTAAATTTGCTATTGGGAGTAGTGATGACTTTTAGAACATGCTGTGAATTATTATTTGTATTAAGATATCATCTACAAAAATGAGGATTAATAGACTGCCAATATTAATGAACTTAATGAACATATTGCTATCTAAAATGGAATCGGAGAAACCTCAGCCCTTTAGAGTGCATGTGAGCATATGAAACCATGCACAAGGGGCCTACCTTAGGTCATACAAAGCTTTTGCAGTATACATACATGTACGGGTTCAAAAATATTTTTAAAATCTAGTGGTTGAGACGTACACAACTTCTTTAGATTACCATTGAGAAATGCCTTATTAATATTGTTTTGTTGGATATCCTAACCATTTGTGACAACAAGTGTCAGGATTACTCGAATTGTGCAGGATTTGATTACTACACTAAAGGTTTTGAAGTAATCTATCCCAAGTGTTTACTAAAATCCTTTGATAACTAGACGTGCCTTGTACTTTTGAATGGTTCCATCAGAGTTGTGTTTGACTCAAAATACCTATTTATTTTTTACTACTTTGATTTAGGATGAGAAGGTACAAGTGTCCAAGTCTTATGTATCATCAAGGCAACATATTCAACCATCATGGATTCTTTCTAGTTAAGATGGGTAGGGCCAACAGATACTGGAGTAGGTTCCTGTAAGTAACCTTGGAGACTGACAATGTGCAATTCTAGTTTTGTAGTTGCAATTTTGTATCGTGTGATCATTAGTGAAAACTATTGATGGTGGTCTATAAGTGGGGCAAATGATAACATATGAGGGGTGATGGTGGAGAGGGAGACTGAAACGGTATAAGGTGAGTGGCCATAAGATAATTTGATGGTTAATCATTGTTTTTTGTTGTGAGTAAGGGAGAAGGAGAACCGGTGTTTTGTGTAGTAAGTAAATGAGAGGGTGATGTCATTTTACTTGAAAATCAGTTTGATTTTGTGAGTAAGAGTGTTGAGGAGAAGAATTAGCTGCAGAGTGTGTTATGTTTGGACTGAACCTTGTTGATGACATGCATGGGCTGCTATGAAGAGGAAGAAGAGTAATGTGAGATGGAGAGTCTCTATAGGGTGTTGAGTGCAAGAGATAAAGGGGAATCAATTTTCATCAAATTCCACATATTTGAAAATGTCAATTTTTCTAGTTTTTGGATCAACGCATTTGTAGCCTTTGTAAGAATCACTATAGCTTGTAAAAATGTATTTGGTGGTGTGAAAATTATACTTATACCTGCTGTACTAAGGAAAGGGAAGCAAGAGCAACAAAAAACCTTGATGAGAGAGTAATAAGATGATTTGTGTAACAATAGCTTAGTGTGCTTTTTTGTTTGATAACATGGGTATGGACAATTGGTTTATTCAGAGTTTTTGCCTATAGACCCCTAGGAAAGCTAAATAGCTAAAATAAATATTTTCACTAATTTTGACTTATCTATACCCTGGACCATCATCCACCAATTTTTTCTCTAATTTTTCTCCCTCATACCCTTCTTACACACATCTAATCAAATGTCAAATCATTTTCTTCAACATATCTTCACTTTCTTTCTTCATCTACTCTCTCTCCTCTTTAACCAAATCAAAATACAAACTTCATCAATGACCTCCTCTTCAACTCCATCTTCACTCTCTTTCTTAACCTTCTCTATCTTCCGCACTTCCTCTAATAAGAAAATTTCAAGGAGAAATGATGAGTATTTAGGTGAAAAAAATGGATATTTCATTAGAGTGTTTGAAAACAAAATTCAAGGAGAAAAAAATGAATATTTAGGTAAAATAATGAGTATTTCGTTAGAGGGCTTGAAAAAAATTTCAAGGAGAAAAAAATGTATTTGAAGGGATGTCACAACGACAAACAATATGTTGAAGATGATGGCTTCAAGATGTCTTCTTGAAGTCTACAAGATGGTTTCAAGATCATCTTGAAACATATAATACGGCTTCAAGATATCTTTAAGCCATCTTAACGCAATCTTGTTGACTTCAAGATAGCTTCAAGATAATCTTAAAGCAATCTTGTAGACTTCAAGATGGTGTCCAGATCATCTTGAAGCTTCAATGAATTTTTTATTTTTATTTTTAAATTCAAGACTTTAAGTAGGCGTAAAAAATCCATTGAAGTCTTCAAGATGATCTTGACGGTGTCTTAAAGTCTACAATATTCCTTCAAGATCACCTTGAAGATATTTTGAAGTCTACAAGATTGCTTCAAGATGGCTTGAAGATGATCTTGAAGCCGTCTTATAGGTTGTAGAGAACTTGAAAATGATATTAACACCATCTTATAGACTTCAAGATTACTTCAAGAGGGCTTCAAGATCATCTTGTTTATTAAGTACGTTAATGTGTAAAAGGCTTCCCACAAAAGACTTAAAGGCATTTGGGCTTGAGAAATAGACAATTTCCACAATATCCCTGTGTTTTCTTTCAAACCTTCCATTTTGTTGGTGTGTGTGGGCAATGGAGTATTTAATAGAGGAAGAAGGCTACAAAATTCACCTCCCAATCTGTTTCCAGGCATTTCAACTTAGAATCAGACTGTTTGTCTACGTAAGTAAGAAATTTGTTTTGGCTTCAGACTTCAAATTAAGTAAATATTTATATGTATCGGTTATAGTCATCAACAATACTCATGTAATATCTAAGCCATTCACTACTACAAGAAGGGGGTTAGATGACGGGTAAAATCTTTCATTATAACCTTATATTGACGGCTGACCGACTGTCATCTGCCGGGCTGTCATCTTTAATCATTTAAAAAAACTGTCATTATAAGGGGGTACAATGACGGGGAATCCCCATCATCGTAGGTACCGCAAAAAGCATATAGATGACGGGGATTCCCCATCATCTAAAGTTTCTCCACGTAGACTTTAGATACGGGGAATCCCCGCCATCTTAGTTCCCGCCAAAAAAACATAGATGACGGGGAATCCCCATCATTATAGGGTCAATTCATTTTAAAAAAATTGTCATTGACAGGCGAAAATGCCTTTCAGTGACAGTGGGTTCACCAGCCTAGTGGGTATCACATATCCAACAACTCATCCGGAATCAAATATATTTTAAACCATTTAGATAAAAATTCATTGTCATCTCAAAAGTTGTACAAATATCGAGGAAAAAATAAGTCTATCAAATGAAAAAATATCTGAGCAATGGAATTTTATAAAGTAATGGCCCAATAGTAAATAAATAAATTATCATCCATGTAAATTAATAGAGACTCAGACCACTTAATGGAATTCTCTAAAACTTACATGTACTTCTAAGCTTCAGAGTTCCTTGCAGAAGTACTCTATCTGTCATATACTGTAAAACATAAAATTGGATTTAGTATGCAATACACTAAACTATTATATAATTGAGGGAGTTAGAGAAATTAATTCACATGACATCACTATGACAATTCATTCATTAACCAACAGAACAGTAGAAAACTTGAGGGAATGTCCTTAGACTACACCTATTTTGCTTTGAGAAGGAAAGGAAAACTCGCCTTAATAATGGTGTTAGGGCTAATAATGGTGTTAGGGTCGTTCATGTCCTCAAAACGAATAACATAACCAACTTTATCACTTAGAGCACACTCCATCTCTTCACTAACTCTTTTTGCAACACTTGTTGCCACATGCCCGCATTTGGGTACACCCACTATATCATTGGCGGTGTAACCATCTTCATGTAGATACTAAAAATAAAACCCACATGCCACTCTAGTCAATAAGCAAAGTAACTCTACATTAAATTTTTTATTTCTAAACTTTTTTTCTTTTTTTTTGGGGTGGGGGGGTGGGGTTGATGCTAATGAAGATGTTAAATGTAAGGAACTTGAGTAGTCTTCCCTGAGCTAGTTTTTCCAACCACCACCACCTGATTTCACGTATTGGAAGTCAAAGTGAATTAGAACACATCTAAACCCAGTAATGGATATCTAATAGATATATCTAATGGATATGCATTGTTTAGAGGATCACATTTTTCACTGCCTTTTACAAATTTGAAATGTGATATGGGGAGCTTTTTAAATTATGAGTTAGATGAAACCTCCTCAACAATATAAAATGATCTATAATTCAAAATAATATTTCAAAAATTTGGCGATTATGAGTTAGCTTGCTCATCGATAATTTGAAAAATGTTAAATGAGAGTTTGTAAGCAAACCAACTTAGTTTATGTATGTCCATGTCTTCGAAACAAGAAACAAAACACAAACTAAAACAAAAAATACAGAACTAAAACACAAGAACCAACATAAACTAAAAGAATTGAATACAACTAGTTTGAGCTAACCTAGTTCACTTACTTGTTTACCACATTCATGTTTCCACTTACTTCTAGAAGTAAGAATGAAAGTTAGCATACCTGGATACCATCATTTCTTTGTTTACTTCGTTTCGAAGAAGCTTGATTTTGTAACTGAAATTCACGAACTACATTGAGAATTTCTGCAATTTTTTTTTACTTTCCTCATCTTAGTATGGTTCTTCTCCTCCTCTTTTAACCTAAAAAATAATGGTTACATTGAAGCTTGCAATTATTGAGAGAGAGAGAGAGCTTCACCCTTCTACTATAAAAGGCTATACTACATACTACATATAGATGAAATTCCAAGTAAAGCATGTCTTAGCAGGTAGAAAAACTAAGACATAGCAAAAAATTAAAGGCAAAATAAAAATTCAAATTACCCTCCTCTAGCAGCTTGGAACACTAATTGACCATCTTCTGCAGGATTTTTGCTACCTTACAAGAGCTTCCAGGAAAAAATCACCCTTCGATGAAATTGCCTGCAGACATGTGTTACAAAGATCAGATTGATAAGTGCCTTACCAACCATGCAACAGTAATCATAATTCACCTATAAGCAATTCATCAAGAATTAGGTAACTTGGTAGTTCCAAAATCACGGACAAAGTAATTCCTATTTATTTGAAATCTAACTAGAGAGTTTAATTGATGGCTCATTTTCCCTTAGTCAAATTTTAGAGATTAGGATGAACAAATTTTTCCCTAACTAAGCAAATATAAACTTCCCTCCCCAAGTAGTGCAAATAAAAAATATGTCCTAAGCTGATTTTTCCATTAGGTGTGGGATGAAAAAGTGAAACTGCATTGCACATTGGTAGGAGACAGAGCCAGATTCAGACACTTGAAAGAAAAAAAAGAAAGACAGAACACTTATAGCAAAAAAAAAATCCATGCAAGAGAATGTTAACAAGCCATTCATCACAATATTTGAACACTCTGTGAGATTTGATAATGTCAGTAAGGGATTTCTTTCTGTAAATTAGAAAAATGCTTTCAAGAGATCAAGAAGTTGCAATTACGTTTGAAAACATATGCCTTACTCTCTAGTCTCTAACTATGTTACACCAAACCGAGCTGAATTTGCACAGTCTATAATCAGCGCACTAGATCCCATTGCAATCCTCTAACTTGTTAAAATACACACCTAATTTCAGAAACACAGCTAAGAAACCTCACTTCATCTTCCTCACAAACTTGCCCATACTGGCTTGTTTAAAAACATAACAAAACTTCATAAAGGAGACTTGAGCCCATAAGGTACTCCAAAATTTTCTCAAGCACCAAACATTGTATCACAAGGCTATATAGCAATTCATAAAACAACATAATCAAACACCATATACTTTATCTGAGACCAAAAATTAGGATTTTCAGGGAAAAAATACAAAATGGAAAAGATGCACAAATTTTCTTTTTCTGGCAATCAATCAGTAAGTAAAACAAAAAAGATAATTTCGAAGGCAACAAAATAGACTTAGATCACCACCGCGCTTGGCCGAGCTGCAGTCGGAGAAGCGAGAGGAAAGATCCTCGAACTTAGCCTTTCCATAAATGATATCCTATCGGAAAGCTATAAGCTGAGAGACAGCTTCACCACAGGTGGTATTCTTGATGACTCAAACTTCAGGATCCTTCCAATAGGCCTATCGTCTAGAGCCAAAGTGCTTTATCAATAGGTGCGATGCTCGAACCTGACTGGTTTTCGTTGACGATGACATTTTGCTCTTCTTTTTGTTATGCTTTTCCTTCACCGTTTAATCTTTGGATGAGATCCAAGAAGTTGATTTCTTTCGCCTACGATCGGACTAGGGTCTAGAGAGAGAGAGAGAGCGCTTCTTGGTGGTGAGATGTTGTGATTTGCATTTAGACGTGACTCTCCTCTCCTCTAAGATCTACTGCATGCATCAATGGATAGAATGAAGGCGTGGGCTATTCTAGATCTGGATAGAATGAAGGCGTACATTGGGAGAGGAGCTCTAAAACTATCGCCATTGAAGTAAAATCATGGAGCTTATCTGGACTGGATCTGGACAAAATGAAGATGTGGGAGAAGGTATGAACTTATCGTCGTCATAGTGTAGGCGTCGAGCTTGAGCTATTTTAAAGAAATGAAGAAAGGAATGAGAAAGGGAAAAAGACTATCTAGGATTCAAGGTTGAAGGTCTGCGCCCGTAAAGAACGTGAAGGACAGAAGAAGGAGAAAGAGGGAGAGAGGGAGAATGGGGGGGGGGGGGGGGGAGAAACCAGAGACAGTCGCCGAGAAGACAAAAATGACAAAGTAAAAGTAAAATTAGGTTTAGATTGATTATATAGTTTGGCGTTTTTGTAAATAAAGTGAACTTTGAGGTAAATAGTAAATTTTTTTACACCATAAAACAATGGCATGTTTTTTTTACCACTGTCATAATAAGAAATTATATTGACAACCCAAAAATTAGCTATCATAGTAAAGAGCACATCTATGTCAGTCAATTTTTGAGCTGCCATCTTACCCGAATTACCCCACCCTACACTATTTTCCTTTGACAGATTTTAGAGAGCTGAAGATGTGGCTGTCATCTAAAACCAAAATTGTAGTAGTGATTTGAGTAAAAAAATAGGGAGGTTCCCCATAAGTTATAATGTAATAATTCAAATGGTTTTGCTGTATGATTTTAAGATGAATGAAAAGTACTTTGATGTAATTTACTGAACTGGCATGCATCACATAACAACAAGGCTTTTTCATTGAGTTTGAGATAATTTACATTTTTAGAAAAGCATTCAAGGATAAAGATAGATGGTTACCTAGTCTTTGAAACTAAAGCAATAAAAAAGATGTGGTGTTGCTCAGTTGTTGATTTTGGGACTGAAAAATGGTAGAGTCCATCCTTAAGCACACCCTGTAGATCATTTTCCTTCTTACTCTTATCCTTCATAAAGCAAAAAACTAAGTCAAATTCAATGATAACATGATTATCTTCTGCTATTTTGAAAACACTTAAAATATTTTTAGTAGAGGGTACACACAGAATTTGAACCAGCGACAGTGAGATATATTTCTTTTTGGTGTTAAGAAAAGACTTGCCAGCATGAATAATGTCAAGTAACTCAACGTTGCCTAATACTAATTTACCTGTACCTTTATAGTCTGTTTCTAAGGACAAGTTGTTCAAGTAAGCAGTTATGTGGTTGATGGCACCATTGTCCGTGTACCAACTTGCATCATCCATTAGACTGGAGTTGACGATGTCCAAGTCTAGGTTGTGATGAAGGGTTAAGTTTGGAAGGTATTTTACTGTTTAGCACATGTTGATTTGCATTATGATATTGATTTATAGTTGGCTGATAATCATAGTCAAGCCTGTTGTAGGTTGTATGTTTAGTGTCCAATTCTTTTGCATTTATGATACACTAGTCTTGGGCCATTTCTACCACTTCTGCCTTTGTCACGACCTCGAGTGCTATGAAAATCTCTCGTCTGGGTGAAGGATAGTGCTACTACTGAGGTCCCTTGTTTGATCCTCGAGAGAAATTAACAAAATGAGCTGCTGAATTGGTAATGTCAAGAGTGGCATGACTGTTAAGTTGCTCAATTTTATGAGTTCTTGACTTTGTAGAAGGAATTATGCTTCTTGTATTGACACAGACTCATATCTTGATGTGTCTAATCCTCCCAAAATGAAAAAAAGGAGATCCTCATCACTGGTTCTTTGTCCACTGGCTAATAAACTATCAACAATTGACTTCATTTTTAACATGTAGTCATTAATACTTTGAGCTCTCTTATTGATTGTTTGAAGCTGAAAACGTGGTTGGAGTGTGCATGCCTTGAAGTGTGTAGTGAAGGTTTGTTCTAAAGTAGTCCACACCTCATGTGAGCTAGCTCTCCTTATCACATGGCCAAACATTGCTTTCGTAATTGATGATAGCAGCCAACTCATCAAATATTGGTCTGTCCTGTGCCATATAATGTAGTATGGGTTCAAAATAAAAGGTGATTGCGTCATTGCTTGTTGTCCAGAAGGAGCTTTTTCTAAGAAAGATGGGTTTGGAAAAATTCATCTAGAGTAGGGAAAATGCCAAGAAGGTATGGTTCTAGGTCATATGCCTGAACAATGGATAAACTTTGTGATTTCTAGAAAAGATAATTGTTTCTATAAAGACAAATTGATATTGTGATCATGTTATTAGTCAAAATACTAGGTAAGTTAGGAAGAAAATTGGCATGGGTGTTGTTTGCTGAAGCATTTTGTACAATGTTTGAAGGTGTGGCAACATTTGTTGTTGATGCTGTTGTGGCAGTCACATCATCAGTAGAAGAAGACGCAATTAATAGGATTTATTCTCATAATGAAATGATACATATCGAAATTTGATTGTTGTGAAAATTATTAAAAAGTAAAGAAAAATGTTTATAGGAAATTAATTGACTGCACAGTTCATAAAACGAATTGTTTGTGTGTATTCAATATATTCTAGAGTATCTGACATGATGAAGAAGGATAGCAGTCGTGGATCTGATACCAAGTTAGATTTTCAAAGTATTTTCTTCAGTTTAATACGTTGATTCATATATTACAAAGGTGAGCTAAAGCTCATTATATAAAAAGAGTACAATGACATTATGGACAGCTCTACAAGAAAGAATAATTCTTTTATAATGAGAGAAAGGAATAATCTAAGAATGACTGTTGATGATCACGTGATCGTGACAGGTAAAACAACAAGCCTCGACGTGGCTGTGTATGAGCAACATTTTACGTGACGATCATATTCTTCAATGTATGGAGAATGTTTTGGTCTCGTTTGACAATTAAGATATCATTGAATAATACTGTACTAAATCTTATGAATTTGAGTGTATTGTACTGTATTGGATTAAATAGTGCAGTTCAATATTTGATGATATATCGATTAAAAACTGTATTATTTGTAGACTGTTTGATACATCATATTACTATATTGTAAAATTATCTTTTATCATCTATTCTTGAAGCTATAAGTTATTCTGCATTTTCGATCACAAACAAAAATATTTCATATTTTCAAGTAGGGCAATATATTTCATTATTAATTTTTTTAAATATATAAATAAAAATATTAGTAGATATATTCAATTATTAAATAAATGTGAATATTATAAAAAAATTCAGAAGAAAATCCCCTTTGAGCTCTTAGTCCGGCCGAGTCCCAGTGATGATGATCGTATTAGTTAATACAGTGATATGGATACTATTTAGTCTTACCGTATTAGTTAATTCGGGCAGACTGTCAAATCAAATGTAAGATAATACTAAAATAGTACTATACAGTTTTTTAGTATTGTACAGTATTGAGAGTCAAACTAGGCCTTTGGGCTTAGTATGTGGGAGAAAAAAAATCATAATGATTGATGAAGTAAATGACTAAGTTTGTAAGTTGTAACTTAAAAGGCGTGTGAAGAAGAGTACTCTTCTCTACGAATGACATTTTAACGCAAAAATCATGAGGCCCATGTGCAAAGATAACATTAACTCGTGGAGTGCAATTCAGAGCTTCTGATCAATTAAAAAATATATACAACATGAAATTCTTTCCTTTCAATGAAAAAAGAAAAGGCAAAAAGAAATTTACTGAATTAATTGGCTTCTCAATATTTAAAATGTTGTCCCATTTTACCTTTTAGAAGACAAAATTATCACTTCCACTTAAAGTGTTCAAGTAAGGAGATTATGATGTGTTTTTACAAAGGAAAATATGTCAAAAGAAAAAAAAAATTAAAATTCTGATTTCCATATAACTTTATCAATTGAGCATGATATGATAATTTTGTTATTAGCATCAATCTTGGGAAGGCAATATTATTAAAAAGATAACATAGTGTCTCATAACTATAATTCTTGAAGCAATCTGTTTTCTATCAGTGTCTTTTAGTACATTAATGTTTGAAACACTTAGAAGAAGGAGAAGAGAAAAGAATTTGAAATGCATATTAAAAGAATACTTGAACTCAATAAAGATTGCATGAGTTCTATATTTTGAGGTACAATAAGAATTAACTACAATCAAGAAGTATAAGGAGCCAAGTATAACTAGTAGCTTTACTCTCCAACTAATACACAGTTCGACAATTAGAGAAACTGTCAAACTACTCTTTGCACACTCATATCACTCTTTGCACACTTGTACACTTGAGCTTCATTCACAATTCACTTTGGAATACTAGGACTCACACCTTAGCATCCCCCTTAAGTTGAAAGGTGATGTCTCCACATTAAGCTTGTTTCTCAGATACAAAAATCTTGGCTTTAGTGAGAATTTATGCGGCTTGATCAATAATAATAGGGATAAACCTTACTTCCGGTTGCCTTAGTTGAACATTTTCTCTAATAAAGTGTACATCTAGCTCTACATGTTTGGTCCTTGCATGAAGTAGAAGATTAGCTGCCAACACCAACGCACTAATGTTATCATACAAAAGTATAGGCGGCTGTGAGTGGTGCACGCCTCGTCCAAACAATAAGCTTCTAAACCATTGAATTTCAAATGTTGTATTAGCTAGAGATCTGTGCTCACTTTCTGTACTTGATCTAGAGATAATAGGTTGCTTCTTTGGTGACCAAGACATCAAACTACCTCGAAGAAAGATTAGATAACCTCCTGTTGACCTTTTTTCATCATTGTCCCCAACCCAATCTGCATAAAAATGGCTTGCATATCTAGACTGTTAGAAGGTGCAATGAGTAGACCATCATGAATTATACCTTTTAGATACCTGAGAAGCCTTTTGCAGGCCTGTTAGTGGGTTAGAGTAGGCTTATGAATGAATTGTCTTAATCTATTTATAATAAAATTGATATATGGTCTTGTAATTGCTAGGTATTAAAAGACACACCAATATGTATTGTTTGACAGAGTTTTTTTGGAGATGGAGCAGCCTTAGCACCGCACCCTCCATTTTATCCTTTTTAACAGATCACCAATGTACATTGCTTGAGACAAATGTATGCCCTTTCCATTTCTGCGAACCACTATACCGAAAAAAAAGAAATGTATTGATCCTAGGTCATTTAAAGCATAGAATCTATGCATATTAGAAGTGATTTGTTGCATTAGTTTAAGGCTATTGCCAGTGAGTAATATGTCATCTAATATCAGTGGGTAAAACACCTATGTCCCAGATTTGAAGACAAATAGTGAGGTATCTGACTTACCATTGAAGAATCCCCAATCAACAAGTATCAATTAAAGCCTATCATACCAGGCCCTTGGTGCCTGTTTAAGTTCATGAAAAAATTTCATAAGCTTACACACACACACTTAGATATAGGGGGATCCAAAAAGCCATCAGGTTGAGGTATGTACACTGTTTCAGATAGATAGTCATTGAGGAAGGCATTATTAACATCTAACTACTTGACTTCCTAACCTAAAGACACTACAAGGTGAAGTATAACCCTTACTATTGTAGGTTTGAAAAATGGACTAAATGTCTCATTAAAGTCAACGCCAGGTGTTTGATGGAATCCCTTGGCTAATAACCTAACTTTGTGACTCTGTATGCTGTCCTCAGGGTTAAACTTGAGTTTAAACACCCATTTGTTTCTTATAAATGAAATATCAGATGTTAAAGGTACTAGATCTCATGTATCATTTCTTAGCAGAGTATTAAACTCATCAATTATAACCTGTTTCAAGTTGGTTTTAGTAAGTGCTTGTTTGATGTTAACAGGTTCAACATGTAAATTGAGGGTGGATCAAGGGTGTTTTGTGGTTATGAATGCTTTAGGCTTGTAATTCCATTCTTTGATATGGTGATTATTGAATGATGTGAGGTATGTTCAGTTTATGGTTGAACAGAAAGGTCAATTACAAGGCTATAAGCTATTAACGGTGTATTATGTGCAGGAAATAACTAGGATTGGAGAAATATGATTATTTGATATAGATACCATATTTTATCCTGTCTACTAATTTAAATAGTCACATTTTATTCATTAGCCTATTTATTAGTCTAAGACAATGTGTGAGTTTTGAAAAATAAAAAGCCCAATGCCTAAAATAGATAAATAGACTAGGGACTAAAAATATTTGTGCATTGTTAATTTTCTTACAAATTTGATAATGAGATATCTTTGTCATCAACTCAATCAATGAATATGAGGATGAAGTCTTTTGAGAGGTGCAAAAATTAACTCAATGTGAATCAACCATTTAATGGGTTGAAAGTGTAAATTGTATGCCAAAAATCACTTATGATAATTTCTCATATATAAAAAATGCATAAAAAATCATGCAAAGAGTTAAACATCTATATGTATAAAGATTATGCAAATATTTAAGTTTTGAGATTTTTTAAATGTTCTCACAAGTCTTTTCATCTTTCTATATCTTGTTGCTATTTTAATGACACTTATTTGAATTAGTTATCATCCATGATCATTCCTTTATTATTTGATTAGCAATAAAAAATGATAATTATTGAATTAAGTGATCCAAAAAAATATATTTATATCTCAAAAAATGATATTCTATTTTAAAATTTAAACTAAAAAATAAAAAAAATGAAAAAAATAATATATCTATATATTTATTTTCAAAAAGGTGGGGGGACAAAATTTGTCCGCCCACCAACAAAGCTACGGCCAACAAGCTGTTGGCCGCTGCTTTGTTTGTCGAGAGGACAAAATTGTCCTCTCGACCTTTTTTTTTTAAATTGTCCTCTCGACCTTTTTTTTTTTAAATTCTCTCTTTTTTATTTATTATATAATAGGATTTATGTTTTGTTTTTTTATATTTTCGTGATTTACCATGTAAAACATGTATTCTTCACTTTACACATTCTCACTATTTTGTAATTATAAAGATAATGTGATTTTAATTTTTCATCTATTTATTTTTTTAATTTTTTTATCTATTAGTATAACTTTGTTAACATCTTTATTTTTGTAACACTCTTATATTATCGTATTTAAAATGTGATTCATGTTTATTTCCCTTATAATTATAACAATATGTATATGCATGGTTTACAATAATAGCATATAAATTTAAATCATCTTATCTTTATCAAATTAGTTTTACATTAAAAATTTGATGATGAATTTTGAGATTTTTGGGATACCGAATTTCTCAAACTAATGAGGTGTTGAGGTATTTTTGGGATACTGAGAATAACTTCAATATTGCTTTGATTTTTAAAAAATTAAAAAAACTAAAAAAGATACTTTTCAATGGTTTTTGTACCACCTATTAAATGTCATTTATTTTGTTCATTTTTATGATACAAAATGTACCAAATGAGACATTCAAAAATGAATTTCTTCAGCTTTATTTTTAGAACATAATTTGGATAACATTTGATTAAATTTGATAACCGTTTCAACAATGAGTGTCGTGGGGTGCTAATACATTCCCCACACTCAAATGACTCCCGAACCAACTTTGAGTTTTCTAGACCAAAATTTTTGTTTTAAAATTAGGTGATCAATCAGACCCTAAAATGATTAGTGGTGACTCCGAATTTATTTTTCCCAAATATGATTTTTAATCGTCGCTCCGCATCGTAGGCACGCTGCGATAGCTTGGCGACTCCACTGGGGACGCAATCAGTCTAACCATTTTTAGATTGATAGAGAATCAAGCCAAAATTTTAAAATATGCTATCCTTTTTGTGTGGTTCTTTGTTTCTTTATTTGATTCATCATTTTCTTATTCATGCTTGTAGATGTGTATAGTTTATTTCTTTACATAATTTCTAATTATCACACATACACTAGCCCCATACCTGGGCTTTCCCTTTAGGATTAGAGATAATGAGTAGTGGAATGCCTTCGTGGAATTGAGATTCCCGTGCAGGCTCATGAAAGTTCTCACTAAGGTCGACCCATTCAGAATACCGTTTGGGCCCTGTTACTCCATTTGGATAACAATGTGGACAACCTGAGAATCTTCTAAGAGTTTTAGACCCTAACTACACATATCTAGGCAACCTTAAATCCTCCCATAATGAGCAATCAAAAACTAAATCCTACAGTCTCCCAATTGTGTTAGGTAGGTCATGTTGAACATTTATGTGGTACTTGATATTTTCCATAATTTGTTTTCAATTTTTTTAATCGAGTTATCATCATCATCATGGTCGTCATCATGTCATCATCATCATGGTCGTCATCATGTCATCATCATCATGGTCGTCATCATGTCATCATCATCATCATGGTCGTCATCATCCTCATCATCATCATCATTATCATCCTCATCATCATTATCACCACCATAAATGTATCATTTTCATCGTTACATACATCGTTGATTACTATTGTTATCATTTTAGCACACAAGTACAACAAATTTTTGGAAGTGAATCTTATTTCCCTCCATATTTTAGAATTGTCATCAACTCCACCCATAACCATTTTTTCTAAACTCATGATTTGTATATAATTTTTCATTTCATGCATTAGAATTTTCATTATTTCTTTGGTGCATTATAAGTTTAACTTTAGTACATGTATCATAGGTTCATCATTTGCTTCATTATTTTATAGGATTTATTTACTCTTTCATGCATTCAAAATTTCTTTCATTCCTTCATGCATTATAATTTCTTTTTTTCCCTCATGCATACGCTAATGTAATTTTTTTTTCATTTAAAAAAATAAATGAAAATGAAAGAGAAAAAGAAAACATATTTGGTGCACGTCTATTATCCTTAAAGAACATAATCTCAAGCTAGAATCATGGATGAACAAGAAAAAGCAATCACGAGAGATAATGAAACAAGAAATTTGGGAGCAGAAAGAACAAATGGCCAGAGTCCTAGAACTTCTCGCCACCAATAAAGAAAGCGCATGTCATGAAAATTCACAAAAGGGCTCCATAACCACGGGATCAATCCTGGATTCACTCAATTCTACCGATGTCATCAGACATACCAATCCTGTGCTCCATCAATACTAATAAATGTGCAACACTACATGTTTCCAAGTCCCTATGAATTGATGTATTCAAGAAAATTTAGGTACGACACCCCAACAGCGGCACCTGACCACAATCAAGTTCTCACCTCACAAAAAGAACATGATAATATGTGAATCATCATAAATGATCTCGTTGACCTAAAAGCGCAGAAGCTCGTTATCAAACTAAGTGAAATTCCACTGATGAGTGATAAGTTGGATCTTCTAGAAGAGAGGTTACGTGCTATTGAAGAAACATATGCATACAGTACCATTGATGCCACCCAATTATGTATGGTCATAGATATAACCATCCCTCACAAATTCAAACTTCATGAGTTTGAAAGGTATGATGAAAGTACATGCCTGAGTAGTTGCATTATTGTGTATTGCAGAAAAATGACTACATGCAAGCATTAAGACAGTTTGATTGGGGGCTGCATCTTGCTAGCACATCCATTTGGATGGTCAACATATTCAGAGATGTAAAGATAAGATGACGCTTTTCAGAGACAATACAAGTACAATATGTACATAGCTTCTAATTATTTTGATCTGCAAAAGTTAAAAAAAAGCATATTGAAAGCTTTAAGGAATATGCGCAAAGGTGGAGGGAATTAACTATTCAAGTATAATCCACCTTGTCAAAGAGCTGGAATGTTCATCAATACCTTGAGATCTTCATGATAGAATGATTGAAAATGCTCTAAGCGACTTTTCTGATATTATAGTCATTAGTGAAAGAATAGAATGTGGGATAAAAAGTGGTAGAATTTTAAGAGCTCTGTCAGAAGCATCCTCTACAGAAAATGGGTTGCCGTCGAAATGAAAAGAAGGATAGGTACAGACGATCAATTTTGGGTACCTATCACAAGCCGTGAATAACGGATCGTGCCTTTCAAAGTACATTGAATGAACCAAATCCTCGACATCATGTGTAACGAATACCCTTTAAGTGCCATGCAATTATCATTCCCAACAATGAACATTTCGAAATAGCCCAAGATCTTATCTGAGACCACCAACTCACCAGCAAAATGTTGGTCGAGTTGACCAGCCTCAAAGGAGAAATAGGAATAACCAATGGTTCATCCAATACGACCAATTCTGATGTCCTATACAGAATTATCACCACAATTAATAGAGAATAACCAGTTGGTGCCGGTCCTTTACGAGCCTCTCCAGCCAACATATCTTAGATGGTACAATCCGACTACTCGATGTGATTATTATGCAGGGGCAATGGGACATGCAACTAAAAATTGCACAATGTTAGAAGCTAGAGTTCAGACGTTAATCAAAGTTGGTTGGCTAAACTTCAAGAAAGCTGATGACAGCTAATAACTAACTTGAATTCTCCACTAAAGCATGGGAATGCCATTGAAATTTTTTTGAAACGTATCTCTTCATGTGATAAAGGAACAAATTGATATGGTGAATATTTAATGATTACAATAATATCGATGTTTTCACATATCATTGTGGTCCTAACTATAAGTTCAATAATTGAGGTATCACTAAATTGCCATTGCTTTTTAGGGACCTTCAAGAGTGACGAGTTAATGTCAAATTCCTAAAAGCTCTACCCAATATCTAAGAAACTTTTGGCATACATCTTCTTATCGTGTTTCATCTATTTAACTTTCAATTATAGTTTTTTGTCCTATTTGCGTTTCTTCTCATTTCGAAATTAATAAATGCATTTCCAATTCTTTATTCATTGACGACATACTCTTGCATCTCTCTCATTTCTTTCCTTTCACTCAACAAACCAACCCAGATTAGGAACGATTATTTTGAGAATAAACATATAAGCAGTATCAAATATAGCTTTGACGATCTTATTTTTAGTGAAGAGACAAATAAAAGTGAAAAAATCTTCTTTCTGGTGAATAAAAGACATTGCAAAAATGTATTATCCTTATTTGAGGTCATGTTCTTGTTGAATTTACTTCTGGTTGGAAATGATGGAGAGACATTATTTCTGCAATCCCAAACACTTTTATCCATTGCAAGCACAATTGAGCCTAAAAGGAATCTTCATTTCATGAGACCCAACCAATGATCACTCCCTATACTGGGGCAATTATTCTTTTTGTCAAAATATATGTCTGAAATGGTGAAAACTTTCTCAAACTAGGCAAAAGAAAAAGACAAAGTCAAAAAAATCGACAATAAAATATAGAAAATGCAAAAAAGGTCAAAGCCAAGTGAGCCTTTTGATTTTTTTAGATTGCCCTCTTCCTCTTACTTGAGCGGAAATTTGTTCAACAAAAATTCTAAATGCATTTTTTTAATTTGTTGAAAAATGTTCATGTACAACAATCCAATTTCGGTTTCACATGATGAAATTTCAAAACCCACACTGGGACAGTCTTTGTTTGGTAAAATTCTCAACGGATCATGGTTTAGACATTTCATTTTCAAATGAGTTTTGAGCCTTTGATATCCTTTCTTTTGGCAGCCTAAAAATCATAGTCTACATGACAACCCAAATGAAAGTCCTCTCCAGACTAAGAAGATATATCTATATAAGAGTATGGCTTTAAATAAGTTAATACCTTAATATGTATATGTCATGAGCAAGACATCACATTTGAGAAGAAGAAAAAGAAAAAAAAGAAAAAAAGAAAAAGAAAAAGAAGGAAGAGAATGATCACTATGGGTGTGGAAAGTGGTATGTGAAATGCTTTAATTCTCAAAATAATCGTTCCAAAATTGGGAAAGATCTTATTCCACAATTAAGTTTCTCATAACCTCTTCAAATCCTTATTCATCATCATTTTTGGTCAATAAGAAGCCTTTTAATCACAATATACATTCTATCATTCTTACTTTCTCCATTTATTTCCTTCAAAATCCAGAGCATGTAGATGACATTGCAAATTATTTAGAATCATGACTTTTGGCAAAAAAGAAAAAGAAAAAGAGAGAAAAATAAGAGTTTGAGGTAATGGTAAAAACCTGAAAGGGCACCATTGGCGAAGAAAAAGGAAGGACAAATGTCACCGTGTATATATAAGAGGGTTTGAAGCTATCTAAAAGGACGTCATATGTAAGAGGGTAGCACAGAAGTTACAAAGTAGTACATTCATAGCGAAAGCTCAGAAGGACACTATTGGAAATTTTACGAAATTGGGAGTGAAGAAAAGAAGCAAAATAAGAAAAATTATTTGTTTGTCTCCACCATCGACAGAAGTTAAATACTGGGATATGATCCAATATAAATGAACACACCATTTTCTCTATCATATGCTTGATATCTCGTTGTCAATCTAGGATCCTAGTCCAAGTGAGTGTTTTGAAGGATGATGGAGGTGACTACAATGACCCATTTAAAAAAAAGCATAATAATATTCTCTTAAATGCTCACAATCATACATATTGTTCATGCTGTCATGATCATCTCATTTGCATTATAAGTCAAGAATTTCATTGCATAAACATGCATTATACTAGTTGTTTTATTTATTTCAAAGCATCAAGAACATCCATTTAAAATCTATGACCACATTGTTAACTTTCAAAAAATCATCAAATAATCTTTTTACAAATGTTCACAATCATGCATAACATGTATTTAAAATCATTACCTTACATTTATATTCAAGAATTATAATGCATAGACATGTATCACATTGCTTTATTTTGATACAATTCAAGTGCATGGATAATCACAATAATCTTTTGAAATCTACACATGATTTTCAAACATTTAGAGTCTGCATTAGTCCATCTATGGCTACCATATGAAGCTTGTATAAATCAGATCAAACCTCACTTCATTATCTTCGATAAATCGAACCCGACTTTATCGCGGTCGAAGCCTAGTTTCACGGCCTGGTCCATTTCAATCAATACGGTTAAATCAAACTCGAATTGAGCCGAGGTCAAAGCCTGTGTCTATCCAGGTCCATTTTCCTTTCAAATATCTTCAGTTAAATCGAACCCAACTTTGTTGCGGCCAAGCCTGGTGGCAGCGCCTGGTCCATTTCAATCAAGATGGTTCAATCAAACCCGAACTGAGTCGAGGTCGAAGCCTGTGTTTATCCAGGTCCATTTTTCTGTCAATTATCTTAAGTTAAATCGAACCTGACTTTGTCGTGGTCGAAGCCTGGTGTCAGTGCCTGGTCCATTCTAATCGATATGGTTAAATCGAATCCGAATTGAGTCGAGGTCGAAGCCTCTGTCTATCCAAGTCCATTTTTCTTTCAAATATCTTTGGTTAAATTGAACCCGACTTTGTCGTGGTAGAAGCCCGGTGTCAGCGCCATGTCCATTTCAATTAATATGGCTAAATCAAACCCGTATTGAGTCGAGGTCGAAGCCTGTGTCTATCCATGTCTATTTTCCTTTCAAATATCTTCAGTTAAATCGAACCTGACTTTGTCGCGGTCGAAGCCCGATGTCAGCACCTGGTCCATTTCAATCAATACTGTTAAATCGAACCTGAATTGAGTCGAGGTCGAAGCCTGTGTCTATCCAGGTTCATTTTTCTTTCAAATATCTTTAGTTAAATCGAACTCGACATTATCACGGTAGAAGCCCAGTGTCAGCCCCTAGTCCATTTCAATCAATATGGTTAAATCGAACCCAAATTGAGTCGAGGTCGAAGCCTGTGTCTATCCAGATCCATTTTCCTTTCAAATATCTTCGGTTAAATCGAACCCGACTTTGTCGCGGTCTAAGCCCGGTGTCAACACCAAGTCTATTTCAATTAATATGGCTAAATCAAACCCGAATTGAGTTGAGGTCGAAACCTGTGTCTATCCATGTCTATTTTCCTTTCAAATATCTTCGATTAAATCGAACCTGACTTCGCGGTCGAAGCCCGATGTTAGCGCCTGGTCCATTTCAATCAATACAGTTAAATCGAACCCGAATTGAGTCGAGGTCGAAGTCTGTGTCTATCCAGGTTCATTTTTCTTTCAAATATTTTTAGTTAAATCGAACCCGACATTATCATGGTAGAAGCCCAGTGTCAGCCTCTGGTCCATTTCGATCAATATGGTTAATTCGAATCCAAATTGAGTCGAGGTCGAAGCCTGTGTCTATCCAGGTCCATTTTCCTTTCAAATATCTTCGGTTAAATTGAACCCCACTTTGCCGCGGTCGAAGCCCGGTGTCAGTGCCAGGTCCATTTCAATTAATATGGTTAAATCGAACCCGAATTGAGTCGAGGTTGAAGCTTGTATTTATCCATGTCCGTTTTCCTTTCAAATATCTTCGGTTAAATCGAACCCAACTTTGTCGCGGTCGAAGCCCGATGTCAGGGCCTGATCCATTTCAATCAATATGGTTAAATCAAACCCGTATTGAGTCGAGGTTGAGCCTATGTCTATCCAGGTCCATTTTTCTTTCAAGTATCTTCGGTTAAATCGAACTCGACTTTGTCGCGGTCGAAGCCTAGTGTCAGCGCCTGGTCCGTTTCAATTAATATGGTTAAATCGAACCTGAATGAGTTGAGGTTGAAGCCTATGTTTATCCAAGTCCGTTTTTCTTTCAAATATCTTCGGTAAAATCGAACCTGACTTTGTCACAATCGAAACCCGGTGTCAACGCCTGGTCCATTTTAATAAATTTGGTTAAATCGAACCCGAATTGAATCCAGGTCGAAGCCTGTGTCTATTTCATAATTCCGTCATTTTATAGGGCCCGAATCAGTTGATGTTTCTATTCTCCTATTCCGTATAATGTTTTCTCATACCAATTAAAATACATATCTAACCTTTGTACACCTTCTAAGTTTAGAAGCGTAAATAAATGGGGGCAGCTGTAGATACCGTATTTTGTCCGGTCTAATAATTTAAATATACACATTTTGTTCATTAGCCTATTTATTAGTCTAAGGCAATGTGTGAGTTTTGAAAAACAAAAAGCCTAATGTCTAAAATAGATTAATAGACTAGGGACTAAAAATATAAGAAAAGTTCAATGACTAAAAGAATAAGGAAAATGAGCATAAGGACTAAAAGAAAAAAAAAGTGAAACTCTAATTTTGCCTATAGATAAGAAGGGGGTCTTTACTTGAAATGGGGAGATTGAGAGAAAGAAACAAAAGGCTTTTGGAGGGAGAAAGATGAGAGACTTTTGAGAGAATGAGAGTGATAGTTTTAGAGAGTGTGTGTGAGAAATAAGAGAGTTTCTTAGAGAAGGAAAGAGGAAGAGAGTTTATATTTCTATTTATCTATTCATCTTCTCTCATTTTTTGTTAATGTAGTTTAAATTTCTTACATCTTATCTAACAATACATATTGTTCGTTGTTTTTTATCATTTCTCCTTCATATTCATGTAGTTTATATTCCTTTATTTCTTTTTTTCTCATATATAAGTGTTTGTTCATTTTTCTTCTTCTTTTATTTTTAATAAAAAAGAGAGAGAATTTAAAAAAATAAATAAAGGTTGAGACGACAAAATTTGTCCCCTCAACCTTTATTTTTTTATTTTTAAATTCTCTCTCTTTTTTATTTATTATATAATGAATTTTATGTTTTGTTTTTTATATTTTCATGATTCACCATGTTTTACATGTATTCTCCACTTTACACATTTTCTCTATTTTGTCATCCTACAATAAACGTGATTCTAATTTTTCATCTATTTATTTCTTTTATTTTTTTAGCTATTAGTATAACTTTGTTTATATCTTTATTTTTGTAGCACTCTTATATTATCATATTTAAAATGTGATTCATGTTCATTTCCCTTATAATTATAACAATATGTATATGCATGGTTTACAGTAATAGCATATAAATTTAAATCATCTTATCTTTATCAAATTAGTGTTACATTAAAAATCCGATGACGGACTTTGAGATTTTTGGGATACCGAACTTCTCAAACAAATGAGGTGAGGAGGTATTTTTAGGACACTGAGAATAACTCCAATAATGCTTTGATTTTCAAAATATTAAAAAAACTAAAAAAAATACTTTTCATTGGTTTTTGTACCACCGATTAAATGTCATTTATTTTATTTATTTTTATGATACAAGATGTACCAAATGGGACATTCAAAAATGAATTTCTTCAACCTTATTTTTTAAAACATAATTTGGATAGCATTTGATTAAATTTGGTAACCGTTTTAACAATGAGTGTCGTGGTGTGCTAATACCTTCCCCATACTTAAATGACTCCCGAACCAACTTTGAGTTTTCGTAGACCAATTTTTTTTTTAAAATTGGGTGACCAATCACACCCCAAAATGATTGGTGGCGACTTCAAATTTCTTTTTCCCAAAGATGATTTTTAATCGCCGCTGCGCGTCGCAGACACGTTGCGACACTTAAGGAAATTGAAGTATCTAATGTTGATTGATGTTGAATAGAAGGACTCTGCTTGGTTGTACTATCTTACCCAAGACTCTCTGAATGGTTACCCATAATGTTATCAATTTCTGAAGTATTTTGATTAGGATTTTGTGAGCATCTTATGATATTAGAAGGAAAATTGAATTGGAATTGGGTAAGTGAGTTGTTACTAAAGTTTTTGAATTAGGTTCACAACAAATTTATCAAAAGGGAACAAGGTTTCAAGGAAACACAACATTCTTAGATATATATACTTTTCTAGATGGATGTAGGCATTTATACTCCGTATGGTTGGGTGATAACCTAGAAACACACACATATCATAATGAAAAGTTTACTTTGTGCTTGTTATAGGGTATAAGATGTGGGAAGCATGTACAACCAAATTTTTGTAAAGCATTATATTTTGTTATCTTATTAAACAATCTTTTAAAGTGAGAAATCATGTTTAGCACATGTGTAAGTAGTTTGTTTACGAGAAATATGGCAATTTAGAATGCATCCTACCAGTATATGAGAGGCATTTGTTACTGTGCAAGTAGGGTCAAACCTGTTTCTACAACATGCCTATGTTTCCTTTCAATTTTCTTATTTTGCTGATGAATAGAGGGCAAAGATGTCTAAAAACCATCCCAGTTGATTCAAGGTAAGGTGCTAGACTCTAAAACTCCCCACCATAATCAGATTGAAGAGTTTTAATCCTTTCGTCAAGTTGTTTTTTCTACAAATTTTTCGAATATGGTGAAAATATGGAAAGTTTTAGACTTGAGTTTTAGAGGAAATATCCAAGAGAACCTACTGTAATCATCCAAGAAGCATATATAACACCTAAATCCTTCCCTAGAAACAACACATGAGGGACCTCATAGGTCAATATAGAGAAGTTTTAAAGGTTCTTTTGTTTTTTAGAGATAGTATATGGAAGTATATGGTTTTTTCGATTTTGACATGATACACAGAATGAAGAATTGATAGTTTTGACATGTTTGATATTGAAAGAATCTAATGATTTGCTTAATACATTTTGTGAAGGATGGCCTAGTCTTCTATGCCAAGTTACACAATTAGAAACATAATAGATATTGCATGTTGTGATAACAGAAGACTCACTAGTTGAGTTAACAGTAGATGAATCACAAGACATAGAAAAATGGTCTTTATTTGATTTATCAAGTTTTTTATTACAATATCTATTTCTAACATAAGATATCCAGTTTACATGAGAGTTTTGAACAAGTTTATGAGAAATAGTATTACAAGGTATGGCACTTTGAACTAAGCAGTTGGTGATAGATGGTCCTTTGGCATGTGGATAGGTGAGAAGGTATAGCCGATCCTTAAGAGTCCCTTGCAAAAGTAGCACTCCTTAAGAGTCCTTTGGCAGAGGCATTGTCCTTAACAAAACAAACATCAATATGAACATCAACATAAATATGGTTATCATGGGCAAGCTTGGATATGCTAACAAGATTCTTTTTGACATAAGGTACTCTAAGAATTAAGTTTTAGGGACATAGGTTTTGTAGGTAGTAATGCTGAACTTAATAAGTAGACACTTATAATTACCAACTGCTAGCTTTTAAGACATTCTTGGGTGAAACTCAGGTTTATTAGGTCTGAAGTCGCATGGTTTGTGGTACCACTGTCTGGATACCATGCTTGACACAGACTGAGTCAGGTGATGGTATGTAAGTAGAAGGTGAGACCATGTATGGAGAAACGTTTTAAGAGAAACCATTTTACTGACTGAAACCATTGTGTTGTCTCTCAGAGTGATTTTGATCTTTCTGCCCTTTATCATACCTATAGTAACAAATCTTGGTTGGATGTCCATGTTTGCCACATACTTGGCAAATTATTTTTGCATTGACACCTGTTCTATCCTCTTCTTCCATTCATGTTTCCTCTTAAACCTTCTATATAATTCATGTTCTGAAAATTCTTCCCCTAATTCTTGTTGAACTTGGAGTAACCAGATCCACCATTAATTTTTTTAATTTTTAGTGCTAGATATTGTATTAACACTCATCTTTAAGGTATTCTCATTTAAATCTAACTATTTCTCCAGCCTACTTTCATGACAGATAAGTAAAGCCTTCATTTCCTCCATAGAGGTATCTTCCATTCTTTAGGTAATGTTTATTACAACATGATCAAATTCAGATCCTAAACCATTCATAACAAATATCATTAAGACTTGATCATTTATTACCTGGCCTGAAGCACCCAATGCATAAAAAAACCTCCTCATTTTATCACATAATTCTAATATGGAATCACTGCCCTTGTAGTGTTTTGTAGAGAGTTTCTCAGTTGCATGATTCTTGCTCTAGGTTGACTTGTAAAACTTTGATTCAAACTCCTCCAAACATCTGTATATGACTCATACTGTGCAACTGAAGTTAGAACTCCTTCTGTTATAAATGCCCTTATCAAACTTAGCACCAATTGATCTTTTCTCATCCAAATTCTATATTCTAAATTCTCATTTCTATTTGCCAACTTCTTGTTTGGCTTTCTGTATTCACCAAATACAATGTCATCGAGTTCATGCTCGATTATTGTTGGTGTCACTTATGATTTTCAAATAACATAGTTGTTCCTGAAAGTTTGATAGGCAGAGAACTGCTTAGGATGTTGCTGACTATTCCACTTGAGGCAATTGATGTTGCACTTCCAGTCACTACTACAAAATTGGGTTTAGATGACGTCAGGGTATTAGATTTTATGACAACTTTCTTAAACCTGTCATATAAAAAAGGCTCTAGAGTATAAAAAATTGATGTTTGGCTAATATGACAGGTTTTGCATTAACTGTCATAAACATCTTGCCTAATATGACACCTATTCTTTTTCATTGTCATTAAATTTTATTTAATTACAAAATTGCCATTATATATAATCCACTAAATAACCCTAACCCTTTCATTTCTT
The DNA here is from genome assembly GCA_003255025.1 of Datisca glomerata. NCBI lineage: Eukaryota > Viridiplantae > Streptophyta > Magnoliopsida > Cucurbitales > Datiscaceae > Datisca > Datisca glomerata. The sequence continues at coordinate 973,006 of QANY01010971.1, forward strand.
TCAAACTTGCGGGTCCAACTTTCTCACACTCTCTCAAATTCCTCGACGCCATGTCCCTCTTCCTTCATCCTCATCACCGACCGTTACCGGCTATCGCCAATACCTTTCTCAGTATGTCTGTATCTCTCTCTCTCTTTATTTTTGGGCTTTATAACCTTACCGTTCATCGTTGTAAGTATTTCACTTTTTCTTTGTTTTTCTTTGCTAATGTTCTCTCTTTTGTGATTTAGATATAATGTTTCTTGCATCTTTCCCAGTTTAGGTTAGGGTTACTCCTCTCTCAGCCTCTCTCTACTACTGCTCATCTCTAATCTATTCTCTCGTTCTAGTCTCAGCCTCCGGCAATGGTTCTCGCACTCTCGCAGTGAGTGTGTAGTTTTTGGTTTAGATTTATTTAGTGTTCTTTGTTATGATTTAGTTTTATTGAAATCTAGGATTTAGATTTTGAGTTAGTGTTAGATTTTCACTGATTTCTCTCATATCTTTCTCTTTCTTGAATCTCGTAGCTCTCTCTAACTGCTCTCTATCCAGCTCTATGTCACACATTTGTTTTCCAGCCTTTTCGTGCTTCGATTTTACATCTTTAAACAAGAGAAATGATTTTTTTCTTCGAGGTGTGTTTTAATTTCTAATTCCATGTCTGGTTGCATGTGATTTCTATTGTCAATTTAGCATAGATAAGTTTGTCATTAACTTGGTACAATTGAAATTTTTACGACTTTGTTTATTTATCGTCTAGTGTTAGAGTAATGCGGACAATATACATTTTCTATGTTTGTCTGAGAACTTAATGGGTTTCTACATGGTCCTGAAGTGATGCCACATTTGTTGTTTTCTTTGCGCATACACCCAACCCTTTTTTCCTTCTTTTTTGTTGCTGTATAGGAGTTACATAGTTCAAATTTGATTTCTCGCGAAGGTTTGGACTCTTGGAAGGATCCAAGTCAGTTTTTACGGGAAGTGATTATTCTATATACACTAAACTCTTGGTGCTTCCTTGTTATGTTTTTTTGGCTAAAATGTAAGATATACTCTTATACTTTATAAATGACCAATAACTCTATTTGGTCCCTCCCTCACATATTTTGAGCAATTGAAAATGGGAAAGCAACTTCATCCTCTTCAAACGGAGCAAATTCGGTTTCTTCTTCTTCTTCTTCTTCTTCTTCTTCTTCTTCTTCTTCTTCTTCTTCTTCTTCTTCTTCTTCTTCTTCTTCTTCTTCTTCTTCTCTACTAAACCCATGTTTAAAGTTTTGATTTTTTTCTTGAAATTTATCCATCCTACATCTATTTATTACGATTCTCACTCCTAAGGAACTTCAAATGAATACAGTGTTTTCTGAGTGCGGTAACTCTCAGTTAGAGAATATTAATGTATTAATCTAAAGATTTCCAACTTGATATTTCCTTAATTGATTTTTAGTGTAATTATTATTTTTGTTTGTTACAGAAGCTGGTGCTGAAATTAGATTTGCATGTTGAAAAAGCCAAGCAAAAAGCCTTTAAAATAGTCTCTACACTTTCAAGTTCAGGTATAAAATTTACTATAGATCGTGCACTTCTTTTATTGTTGGCCGTTGGCGATTAAATTATGACACTCTTTCCCTTGCCCATAAAAATGTTGTTAGTACTCTATTATATATTATTTAACTTGCTCATTCTTCACGCCCTTTATCTTTTTAGGCTAATATCTTGTCTAAGTTTAGGGTTTCTCGATAACCAGTTTATTTTAGTTGTCTGAGTCTTACCAAAATATTCTATTTATTGGGGTCCTTATCTTGTATATAAAGTTTAAAGATCATGGGTTGTATTGTTTTTTGATTAGGAACCGGTTTGGGTAAGAGCCAGTCAGGCAAAAAACACTACGCAGGCGCAAGACATATGTTCTAAACAGCTATTAAGGAGTGGTTGTCAAAATGGTTCAGTGAAGATGCCAACTTTGATAATGCTGAAGCAGAAGAGGCAGAAAAGGAAGATGTAAGCATCTTTTGATTTTAATGATTATGCTAATTATTGAGGAGGTATGTGTTATTGCATCTCTGGTAGTTTCTGGTAACCTTTTGAATACTATAGCTAATTAGATTATAAATGTCCTAACTCCACCGAGAAAAAACCAGATAATTATACCGCATGGAGAGAAAGGTTTAAAGCAAAGATAACATTGGAAAGAGCGAAGTAAGTTAAGTTTTATCCTAAAGAAAGAGAATCAAAATTTTGGTTTATGAATTTCAGTAGCATGATAATATGATGAAGCCCTTAATTTTAGTGATTAGTTCAATCTGAAAAGAACTGGTTTTGCAACCTATTGAAGAACCCAAACTGGAGTTTTGGCTCTTGTATCAGATATAATGTCTGTCAATAGTCACTATGCCAGTTGCTATTCATATATATATTTCGCAACTCTGGCACAAGACCTTTTGGATTTAACAAGTTTGAGCAATTGCCTCTGCAGTCAGTTGAGAGTGATAGCCAACACTGATAAGAAAAATTTACCTCAAAGTATATTATACTCATAAGGGAGTGCCAGTTTATAGCGTTGAAGTAAAAAGAAGAAGTTCAGGTTTGTATTATGCTTCCACTCTTCCTATATGTAGTTAATGATATTCCTGTCCAACTTATATATAATAAATAATATATAAGTTGAGCTAAATTTCCTTAACCTTTAGTATAAGTTGTTTACTTCTATTTAGATTATCCTCGAAAGTAGAAACTGGGTTACTTATCAGTGATGCACACATAGATTTAATAGAATAATAGTATGATCTCCTCTTACTTTAAGTAGCCAAAAGAAAGAGCACATATATAAACACGCAAAACACTTGAAGAGGCTAGTTAATTGTTTTATTTACTTCCCTTTCACTAAATTTGTGGTATGTGAACCTGGAGTGCAGATTTTTAGTACCATCTCAAAATTGCATGCACCAGAAGCAGTCTCTACGTGTATCTCTAGACCCTTTCTTCCACTTCTACTGATCTTTAAGCTATAATAACTAAAAGATAGAAGGATTAAGAGCAAGGAAAATATGTAGAAGAAGTTTCACTTAATCATCGTGGTCATACTTTTGTTGCATCGTTGTCTATGTACCATGGTTTTGCACAAGCCAGTATGTGCATTGTGCATTTGGGTAGCCTATGGGTAGCATGTTTTGCAATTTGCACACACAGAATGCTAGCACTAGACAGGAACGTGTTTACTACATGAAAGCTGCTTTTGTGTATAAGTACAAAAATACTTCGATCTTTATCTCTTTTTGTCATTTCCAAGAGTATGCTCTCTAGACAAAAACCAATTAATGACTGTTAATTTATCAATTGAAGACTCTGCATTTCAGATTGAACTGTTATTCTTTCTCACTCAAGATATCATAAACCTAATTTTGCGTAGTGGCAAGATATCATAAACTCGCTTTTCCATTATGTTGTTGGAATTTGCTGTTATAAATTTCACTTTTAAAATTTAGGAATCATGCATAAGAGAAGTTACCATATTTGATGTAAGTCTTCATGTATGGTAATTTAATTCTGAAATTTAATATTGAAATAGTTGCAATTATATCTTACATTCTTTTCAAATTACAATTGTTTTCATAGGTGTTTGTTTGTTTGTTTCTGTATGCCTTTTTTGCTTTGCTTTTGATATTTGTCTGATTTAATTCTTTGAGTTTATGGTTGTGGAGAAGGTGGTGTTGATGATTAAAATTAAATAATATTAAAAAATAATGTCTTGGGAATGCAGGTTTTTCTCTTTCCATGACAGTTTATTTTAAAAAATGACCATTTAATGACGGGGAATCTCTGTCATTATAGGTGTTTTTACGACAGTCCCTGTCATTAAAGGTGTTTTTGTGGCACGTTTAATGACTGGAATTCTCCGTCATCAAAAGTATTTTGGCGGCATCTCTTGATGACAAGTTTTGGTAAAATGAGTTTAGAAGACAGCCTGATAGATGACAATCGCATCCCTGTCATTAAAGTATTTTAATGATGGATTTTAACTGTCATCTAAGCCCCATTTTATAGTAGTGAATGGCAATAGTTTTAGTTCTAGTAGTGCCAGAATTGATGATTGACACTTAGTCTTTTGACTCTGATACCATGAAACAAGTTAGAAGAAGGAGAAGAGAATTTGAAAGATAGATTGAAAGAATACTTGACCTCAGCAAAGATTGCATGAGTTCTATATTAGGCTTTGTATTTATATGATCGAGTGAGGTACAATGAGAATTAGCTACAATCAAGAAGCATAAGGAGCTAAATACAACTAGTAGCTTCCCTCTCCAACTGATATACGGCTTGACAATTAGAGAAACTGTCAAACTATCTTTGCACACTCACATTACTCTTTGCACACTTCAACACTTGTACACTTAAGCTTCATTCACAATTCACTTTGGTACACTAGGAATGACACCTTAACAATGTTACAAAAACAAGTTCTATTAATTGCTTTTAAAAAAAACTAAAAAATAAACCTTAAACAAGTGCATATACCTTGCTTTAATTTACCACTATCGTAGTTCTGCATTTGGAGTGATAATGTTTTGATATTTTTGTTAATACGAGATATGAAATCTCAAAGTCATTGCTTGCTTCTCACTTAAAAGATTGAATATGCTTTTCCTAGCTCGTAGGTTTCTTTGGCTTCTTTTTGGATAAAACTGATAAAAAAACAAATGAACGTTTAATTACTTATTGTCAATACAAACCGTCCTATCAATAAAGCCAATACAAATCCTTCAAACTATAGATCATAGTAAAGATGGGCCAATCCCTGAAGAAGTTAACTCCTGGTACTTTCTCTCTCTACCATATTAGCAGCTAATTTTGATAATTCTCTCAAATATATATATACTAGGCACTACACATATGCTGAAATTGAATATATTATAGGTTTAATTATGATTATTATTTATACTCATGTTGTGTTTATGTAAATTTAAAAAATATATTTAAGTCATGATTTATTTTCAATTTATGTGAATAAAATCAAGACGATGTTGTTATGTGAATTTAAAAAATATATTTAGGTCATATGATTTATTTTCAATTTATGTAAATAAAATCAAGATGATGTTGTATTCTTATTGTGTTTTATTTACTAATATGTTATTATTCAACCACATGCTAGAACATAATACATATTTTCAGAAAAAATAATTAAGAGTGTAGAAATGTGCTATAAACAATTAAAAGAAGAGACATCATTAGAATGAAGTTATCCATTTCATGTTTTATTTTAAACTTGATCTTCTTTTCTTTTGTATTGTAAATTTAATTTTTTTTGTAAATATTGTGTAATTATAATTATGTAACATCTTAATTATACTAATATATAAAATTTATCATCACTAAATTTTTTTAAAAGTGTGTTAGTATTGAATTATATTTTAAAATTTATTATTGAAATTTTTTAGGAATAATTCATTTTTTCTCTATATTAAAATCAATCAGTAGAAAGTTATAATTTCTATATAACTACTAAATAACTTTTTATAATTCATTCAAGTTATCAAATTAAAATTATCTTAAAATTTATATCAATTACTTCTTTTTGAAATTCATTAAATAGGTGAATGAAATTAAAAATTTAATGACTACTTTGATCAATTTAGTATAATTTTAAAAGTAACCAATTATTAAATCCCACATGTAAATTTAAAGGTTACTTTTGGCAGTACATCAATAATAAGTGGATAAAATTATTTAAAAATAATTCTCATCTCTTCCCCAATTTTAATATTATATATATTCATTTAGATGAAAACATGTAAATTAAATTTGTATTCAAGTGGACTTTTATTCTCTTAGTTATTTTTTAGTTTTTGAATCTGAGACATTCATTTGAATTGAATAATGTAGTTTCAAATTATAAAACTCATATTTAATGACTTGACACACATAAAATAAACCATGATAGTTATCAAAGAGCTCAAAATTAATTACTTGATACCTTAAACATTTTTCTCTTGGATTAATTAGTTACTTTACATATCAAAAGATGCATGGATAGAGACGTGAGTAATAATTTAAATGATAATTCCAAGTTCCTTTTTATACGCATTTCTATGTTCGTTCTAGCTTTTTATATATGGAAAAAATGTTCATCTATAATCTGTTAAAAGCACAATCAATGAAGATATTTTTTTAGACTATTTTGACCAACAATTATTCTTACATCTATATCTATATCTATAGATGAACAATAATTATTCTTACATTTCCCGACCTTAAAATCAACAATGGTAATATATTATTGGTTATTTTCCATACATTAAATTAATTAATAAATTTATGTATTATTTTTAGAGATTCACACTCATTGGATGATGAATTGTTGGTTGTTTTTCATAAATGATCAATTAATATACTTATATATATATATTATGAGATTCTCACCCCTTCATGAAATTCAATATCATAAATTTACAAAAAAAGTGACCCTATTAATTTATTTGATATTATTTTTTAAGATTCATACTCATTCATTAATAAAAATTATGGTTCTATTTATATGAACCCATTAATGTTCATGCATTAGTGTTGTTTTTCTCGAATTACAGAAAAAATCTATTTGAAGTCTAGCATTTTTGAATGACTAGTTTAATGAAAGGTACGAACTTTCGATTAAATTTTTTTTCCTTATGATCAAACAACCAATTCTGTTTTCCTATATTTTGGAACAAAGCATTAATTTGTGTTAGAGTACTTTGATGGAAATTAAAATTAAAATTGAAGAGCTAAATTAAGCCTGATTTTCAAGTAGATTATACTCTTACAATTCAATATATATGCATAACACATATAACAAATCTAACAACTAATTTATATGCAGGAAGTGAAGAAAATATCAAAGAAATTTGCCTCATAGTAGACAAATGTTATGAAATACATTTTGCAGATCCAAACAAGAACTATAGCTTGGCTGAATTTTATCGAGCAGTCTGCGAAACCGTCGAGTATGAAATATTTCATTTTTTTTAGAGAAAATTTTTGAATTTCCTCATCAAATAATCGATTATAATTTAACAGCAGTTGCGATGTCTATAGAAGTTTATAAGTTATTTAAGAGTGATGAATTTGATCGTATTTTGTCACAGCGAGATTAACAAGAACCTTGGTTACACACAATTTCGTGTGCCGAAGACTGAGAAGCTTGAACAAGCATACAATGTAAGCGTGCTTTTCTATTCCTTTGTTTAAAACTTGAACAACTCTTAAAGAAACTTGTACATTCGAAAGAATGCTTTTAAAAAGTTAAAAATATTCGGAAGAAATTTTCTCATTAAGTAGAGTCATTAAACAATAATCGCAAATCCGTTTGCTCATATATATGTACATATTATGTATATATATAAATGGATGCAGATTCACCACAAAAGCGATGGAAAGACATTGACAAGGGAGGAATTTGAAAAGATAATAGAGGAAGTGATAAAGGATACAGGGTTTTCAGGATTTGGAGCAAAAGATACACTTTTCTACGTATTTGGAGTTCCATTAACAACCTTGTTGATCAAGCAAAGAGTAATTCCCAAAGCCATTCCTAATGAGATCTTCATTCCTGTCATCACTTCTGCCACTGTTTTCATTCTTGCCAAACTCAACAAGCTCTAATTAACTATCCTATATTATAAATTCCATCACATTTACCCCTAATTGTATCTATATTATTTAATATATATGTTAATTATGTACACTCTGAGACATTTCTATATCCACTTGTGCAAAACAACGTCAATATCTCGTTTGAAGAATTATGAAATCCACATGTAAAATAGGACGTTAATTAGTTGATGATGATCGTTTAATGATTAAAATGACAAAATAAAAAATTTAAGGGTCAAAAATGCATTTTACTCGAAAGTAAATCATAGATGGGATTCTTATAAATATTGATTTTGAAGAAAAACAATCAAAAGAACAATAAAGAAAAGGATATAGTTTCTAACCAAAAAAATTGAAATCTTTGAATCTAATAAGATTGGGGAATTATGTTTTTATCACAAGAAAAAGAAGAAAATCATAAAAGAGCCTATTTGAAAAAAATAAATATATGTAGTTTGTTTCAATATCAGGGTTTAAATCGTGCATTAATTAATAAAATGAGAATTTGAAAAAGGATTAAGATCAAATTCAGTTCGAGCAAGGTTATACAACATATATTACGGTGCTTATTATCAAGAATTAATATATAGTGTAACCACATATTTTCTTACAATTTTGAGATTTTATATTTTTCTTAAAATAATATTTTATCACATTTAATTTAAAATTATATATATCGTTAACTCATAACCGTAATAAACAAGAAAATTGAGATTCCATTAATTTGATTATTTATTTAAAATAAAAACAAATAGAGCAAATATGGAACTGACTCTCTGAGTCAGAAAAGATTCTAAGAATAGATCAAACTTAAACTTGACTTCGCCATGTCTATACACTTGTCATGGCTCTGATCAGATGTTCTAGGCGATGAACGAGTCTCTCTCTCTCTAATTCTCTCTCAAGTCACAGCCAAAGAAATTTCTCATATCACTGATACTGCCCGACATGAAATGTCCATGCAATATTTTTTACAACAAAATAGGAACTATTCCTTAAGCATCACAAGAAGTTTTGTCATAATTAATCAGACTGATCAAAGTTTTAAACAAAATTTGATAAAATGATGCATAATCTAAAGTGTTACTATATCAATTATTTTTACTAATCTTTCTCAATTTGAATCGTCAGGATATATTTTTATGATTTTAATTATTGAAACCTCATCATCAATAAAATACACCCAAAATTTGGTAAAATATATTTAAATATTTGATAAAATGAGTTTTCACAAAATTTCATATCAAACCACATACTCATACTTAAAAGATAGTGACTTTGCGAGTCACATTATCCTTACTCATATACTAGAGTGAAAAAAAAAAGTTGTTTCATTTGGTCAAATAATGGTCTCTTAGAAATAAGATAGTATTGGTAAAAAACCCTGACATGAGTCATTACAAATGGCCCCTTAGAAAGAGACAAATTGCCCTACAACTCCATCCCATAAAAAAAGGAAAAAAGAAGAAGAAGAAAAACAGAGACCAAAAATCAACAACAACCTGATCGTTTGTTCTGTTACTTGGTTGAATCGCTCTTTTCGCCTTCTTCTTCCCATAACTAAGAAAACAAAACAGACAAACAACATATTTTCTACAGAGAGAAAAAGTGATCCAAATTTTCAATTCCATTCATGTTAATGAGTCCAATCTGACTCATTGTCTTCATCTAGGTATCAACAAATTTTCTGTTTGGATACCATGAAAATTCTAGCCTAAGAGAGAAAATCTAAAAGAAAAGAAGGGGAAAGAAGATTTCCTTTGTTCCAATATTCATTACAGCATGAGCAAAGAAAGTAGTGTTCTAAAGGCATGGGAGGCCACAATACGCAAAACCCAGGCTGCTAAAAAGCGAGCCAACAGCCTCTTCGGCACTATCTCCGTCTCACACGCCGATGATGACTGCGACGACGATGATGACAAAACCACGCAAAACAACAACAACAACAGTAACAATGACAGCAACAATAATAATGATAATGATGATGAAAGCAGCACGACGAGCAGTGAAACGTACAGCGCAGAGAGAATCCTCCCCAACGGCGACTACTACACTGGCCAATGGTCCGACAACTTCCCGCACGGTCACGGCAAGTACCTATGGACGGACGGGTGCATGTACGTTGGCGAATGGTTCCGTGGCAAAACGATGGGAAAAGGGAGGTTCAGTTGGCCGTCTGGAGCGACCTACGAAGGCGAATTCAAAAGCGGGTACATGGATGGAATAGGAACGTACACCGGATCAAACGGAGACACATACAAAGGGAATTGGATAATGAATCTAAAACATGGGAAAGGTGTGAAAAATTATGTCAATGGAGATTTGTATGAAGGGGAATGGAGAAGAGGGTTACAAGAAGGGAAAGGGAGATACCAATGGAAGAATGGGAATAGCTATGTTGGGGAATGGAAGAATGGGGACATTTGTGGAAAGGGAAAATTTGTTTGGATAAATGGGAATTCCTTTGAAGGGTATTGGGAAAATGGGTTGCCTAAAGGGAATGGAACATTTAGGTGGGAAAATGGGAGCTTTTATGTTGGGAATTGGAGCAAAGATCCTCAAGAACAAAATGGGACTTTTTACCCCTCCAATGGGTCATTGGCCGATGGGAATCTTGATTGGGATCCACAACAAGTTTACAATTTTGATTTGAGTGATTGTAATATTAGTTGTGGGGAGAAAGTCTCAATTTTACCCTCACAAAAGAAGCTGGCTGTTTGGAGATCATCAAAGGGTGTGGATTGCGACCGGCCGAGGAGGGTGTCAGCTGACGGACGTATAAGCGTCGGGTTGGAAAGGTCGTCCGGGAAAATGTTGCAGATGTGGGGTGATGATGAAGAAGATGAATCATCTTCATCTGTTTTTGTTGATTCTGATAAAATCTCATATACGAGAAAAGACAATAAAAAGATCGATCATCTGACGAAGTTAAATATCGTTGACGATGTGAATATAAAAGGGCTGTTTGGTCAGCCAATTAAATTGTCCAAGACAGCTAAAAGGCAAGGAGAGACAATTTGTAAAGGGCATAAGAACTACGAGCTCATGCTCAATCTCCAGCTGGGCATCAGGTTGTTATTGTTTATATACATCAAAAGATTATTATTAAAATATTCTTTTTTATTTATTTATGATATAACTTCTTAAATCGAATGTCCATAATATTTTATGGTTTGAGCTTTGATAACATTTATTGTATAGATTTATTTCAATAATCTTTTTTCTTTCTATCTCAGTAATTTTGTTATGTTTCTCATAAAATGAAGAAAATTTTGAAAAAAAATCCAAATCACATCATCTTTGTAATTTTATGAAATTATCGTAATTATCCGTAGTAATAAGATATAAGCTACAATTCAGAAGAGCATATAAGTAAATTACAACGAGCGTTAGTCATTGGTTTTGTTTTTCAATGATTTATATTTGCTATTACTTAAGAAAATATTTTTTAAAACTATTATTACATCTAAATAAATCGGAACCGATGAAAATAAATTGCAGGCATTCAGTAGGAAGGCCAGGTCCAGCAATTTCACTCGATTTGAAGCCTTCAGCATTTGATCCTAAAGAAAAAGTTTGGACGAGATTTCCTCCAGAAGGAACCAAATACACTCCACCCCATCAGTCATGTGAATTCAAATGGAAGGACTACTGCCCTTTAGTCTTCAGGTACTACAGTAATTAATTAGTTTTGTTTATTAAAAACATTTTTAAGATTATTAAATCGTTATAACCAAGGATATAATTTAAACAAATTAATAAGATTAAAATATCAATGAAAAATTTCAGGACATTAAGGATGTTATTCAAGGTAGACCCAGCTGATTACATGATATCAATATGTGGGAATGATGCATTAAGAGAACTCTCATCTCCTGGTAAAAGTGGTAGCTTTTTTTACTTAACCAATGATGATCGTTACATGATCAAGACAATGAAGAAATCAGAAGTTAAAGTGAGTTTTTTTTTAATTTTGTATTTTTTAAGATTTTCTAATTATTCAGAAAATCAATGAACAATTAATAATGGGTTTATTTATTTATTTTAATTTGAAGATTTGGATGGTTCAAATTTCAGGTTCTTATAAGGATGCTACCAGCCTATTATAATCATGTCAGAGCCTTTGAGAACAGTCTAGTTACCAAATTCTATGGTCTTCATTGTGTCAAATTAACAGGCCCCATCCAGAAAAAGGTACAAAAAAGAAATTATTTGCTAATAAATTTCTAATTAGAATCATTGTTTATCAAATGAGAGTTTTTTCTCCTCTTTGTTTTTTATAAATCAAACGAGTAATTCATCGATATATAACATCATGATACTCAACCTTGTTAAAAATGATGATATACTTTTATTAGTGTTGGGTGATGTTGAGTCTTTTCAATCTCAAAAGTTAATTTGAGATGTGAGATTTTACCTTACACTTATAAACTGAATACTATTCCATTCCACAACCGATGTGGAATAATCTCAACAATATCCCCCATCACACATCAAGTCCTGAGTCGGATAACCATCGACTCGCTTCATCTGGATTCACCAACCATCGGGTCATAAGTTGGATAATCGTCGACTTGCTTCACCCGAATAATTATACATCAGGTCATGAGTTGGAAAGTCAACAACTCACTTCACCCAGATTCACGATTATCAGGTTACTGAGTTGGAGGGCCAACAACTCACTTCGTCTAGATTGCGCTGGAGATTTGTTGGATAGACCTGGACCTGACTCTGATACCAGTGTTGGGTGCTGTTGGATAATCTCAACCCCGAAAGCTAGCTTAAGATATGAAATTTTTTCTCACACTTATAAACTGACCACCAGTCCCTTCCACAACCGATGTGAAATAATCCCAACAATCACATGGGATCACTCGTTTATCTCACGACTCATTTTATTTTTCTCTTATTACATTTACATATATGCCTGAAGTGGAATCATATACACCGTAAAACTAACGTTAGCTAATGTTTGAATATAAAATAGGTTCGGTTCATTATCATGGGAAATCTATTTTGCTCAGAGTACCGAATTCATAGGCGGTTCGATTTGAAGGGATCGATTCTCGGTCGGATGACGGATAAGCCTGAGAGTGAGATTGATGAAACAACTATTCTTAAGGATCTTGATCTTAACTTCAGATTCCGATTGCAGAAATCATGGTTCCAGGAGTTTTGCAGGTGATACTATTGATATATTATAATGCCTTAGGTTAATGAGTTTTTCCTTTTAAAGACTTTTTTTGTTCTTGGTGGAGGAAGGCTTTACAACCTATTTATAAAGTTGTAGTTGGAAAAATTGTGCAATATATAAAAACTGAGCTAAAATGACCTAATTTTTTTTCCATCATTTAAGGTTTGGTCCCAAATAACGTGCGGAAAGACTTGATTGTCCATTACTTGGGATGTTCAAATATAACTGAAGAATGATATTTTAGTCATTTTCATGTCATTTGGCCCAAAAGTCTGGTAATAAAATTGACCATGTTTAAGTATTAGTGTTAAATGACAATCGGAATCACTACGATATGATATTACTACGCTCTTTCTTTTGTCATAGGAGAATAAGGAATTTACAGTAATTAAACTTTAGAAAGGCAAAAGAGTCACTATGACACAAGTGTTACTCTTGATATATCATATCTTTTACTATCTGTAATACCTGTATACTAAATATTTCGTGACAGTATGTAATGAGCTCCAATAAAATACGACAAAAACTACATAGTTGTCTTTGCAATGAAATAGAAAATTCACATTATCAACTACTAATAGCTAGGATTTCTAAAATGTATTATTATTATTACAGGCAAATAGATAGGGACTGCGAGTTTCTCGAACAAGAGAGAATTATGGATTATAGTCTTCTTGTCGGTCTTCACTTCCGAGATACATCGACTGTTGGACATTTGATTCCTTCAGGATCTTGGACTCCGACCGGTATCTTTCATCCCTTACTTCTCTTGGCATCCATTATTATCAGATTCATGTTTTTCTCACTTCTTTCAGGTGATCTTGAGAATGAAGGAGCTCCTTATATATCTAGAGGAGATATGGATCAGATCTTTTTAGACCCATCCAGGTCTTACTTACTTACTTACCATTTTGCTTTATTTTATCACAAACTTTTCATTTTCATGAATATAAATAGAATGATATACTATATGAGTAATTATAGACCGACTAAGTTATAGACTAAATTATAATTGATTAATTGATGTGATTGTCATATGTAGGTTGATGTTTTATCATTTATTAAAATGATTTGTCAAATTAAATTATGAATAATTAACACATCACTTGGTCAACTAAAATTTGATTTTTTTTCAAAGCCTTCATTTTACTTAAAACATGTACAAAATGAGGATAAAAGTTAAGAGTCGAGAAGGAGTACGATGTTTTCGGACAAAATATTATTTATCATTCGGGAACGCGAATTAATTACTGATGATGGAACATATATTTAAACAAATTTTGCATATATGTGTTTGCAGATGGTCAAGTATCAAGTTAGGTATAAACATGCCAGCATGTGTGGAAAGAACAGTGAGAAGAAATGGTTGTGAATTTCAACTAATAGGAGAACCAACAGGAGGGTACTACGATGTTATAATGTTTTTTGGTATCATAGACATTCTTCAAGACTATGACATTAGCAAGAAGCTTGAGCATGCTTACAAATCCATTCAATATGATCCGACTTCGATCTCGGCCGTTGATCCCAAACAGTATTCGAAGCGATTCCGGGATTTCATATTGAACATCTTCACCGAAGATGACTGAGTCACGTCTCGATCAATCTATTAGCACACATCACTCCCTGATGTTGTGATCATATTTGTCATTTTTTGATGTTTTACTATATATAAGTGATATTGTATGAGATGTTTATATAGAAGAATAATTTTTTTTCTTTTGTTAAAGGGAATGGAGATTTGCGGGGTGAGAACCCTGGTCGGAACAAAATGTATGACCTCGATAGATCTAACTGCAGAATCTATTTATATACTTAAAATCTTTGATTCAATAGATAGGAACTAGGAAGAGGTATCCAGGAGGTACCTTTGATCCAAAACTGGTATAGTGTTGACTATATAATATCAAATTAATATTTAATTTGTTGATTGTTTTGTCTAATTACTAGGGCTAAAATGTGTGAATTTACATTCATTTTCAATTTTATATTTGTACTTTCAGTAAGATATCTATCCATATCAGTGATCCAGATTTAGATCAAATGCATTTAAAATGCTTAGTGAACCGTATTAACAAATATTCATTAAAATTTTCATATTTTAATATGTTGCGGACTATTTTATTCATTATCTATGATCTTAATCTTCTCGTACTTATACAAGATCATAATTTCATTAATGAATATGAAATTTTCAGATATTTATATAAATTAGTCAACACTAATTAAAAAAAATAATTATAAAAAAATATAATTTTATTAATTTCATATTAAATATGTTTAAACACATGCTTTGAGGTACAAGTGAGAGTTTTGTCAAAATTTGTTACATTGCTGAATATGTAAGAGAACATTAGTGCACCGGTGGAATCTTCTTAATTACTAAGGTCCTTTTGCTGTTTGCATCTTGTTTTCAGGCAAGAATCGTTCACCCAGACAAAAATCCAGGAGATCCAAAGGCTGCTGAAAATTTTCGGGTAAGCTATTATTAAGTATCTGTTCTTTTAACTTGAGATACTTCTAGTTTGTCACACCACGTGATGAATCTCGCTTAATATAAATGAATTAAACGTCAATCATCTTTGATCATCTTTAGGTAATATGCAATTGTTTCTGTTCTGTAATAAGTTTTTCCTCAATGTCCAATGAGATGATTCACAGCTACACAGAAGTTACTTGCATTGAATTTCTACTTTCTTTGTGAATTTCCTGTGTGTGGGTGAAGAATATGTTCAACTGTTTCTTCTCATCAAGGCATGTAGTTCCATAATAATAACTTCTCTATATTTCAGGCATTTTTGATAAAAAAATCTCACAACTAGACATTGTAGTATTCTCAATTTTTAATATTCACAGGAAGTATATTCATTTTCATTGCTGACATCAGATTGCTTGCTGTTAACATTATCAAGTGGCTGGCAAAAAATGACTATATATTTTCTTTAAAATGCAATACCTACAATCTCTTGAGGCTTTTCAAGATGACATCAAAGTTTGAAGAGTTGAGCAATGAAAATTTGAAGTTATTTTGTAGCATGAAACTTTTAGATATTTTTTGTTTTTTCAAACAAATTATGTGGAATTGTATTAGTAGACTAAGTACTAATACTTGTAGATGTTATTTATCAATGTTATTAAAAAAACTTATGGTATCTAATTTAATAGGATACAAAAATACTTGTGAATGTTAATTCACAAGTATTAAAAACACATGTTGAATATATTTAACATGGGTAAGAAAATCATGTTAAACAACGTTCTACATGAGTCTTTAAAACTTTGTAAAAAATGAGGGACCACAACGTTCTTCACAGAAGGTATTGCGCGTTGTAAAAAAATAAATTTTTAATATGAGGGGTTGTTGAAGGTGTCGCGAGAATCCCGTGTATTATTTTATAGGATTTTCTACCTTTTGTAGAATGCTATATTTTTTATAGTGCATGAATGTTGAGATACAATCGATGTACTCGAACGAAGTCTGGAAACTTATAGATCCTCCTGAAAAGGTAAAACTCATAGAGTGCAAGTGGATTTATAAGAAAAAGAGATGGTCGGATGAGAATTTGGAGACATTCATGTTGGATCGGGTTTTAAAAATTGAAGAAAAATAAATGAACTACGAATAGTTCATGGGTAAAATATGAAAAAAATTTAAGAACAAATATTTAATCATATTAAATATAAATCACACAATCGGTTGTACATATTTAGATTAACGTATTTAAAAGAGGTAGAAATAATTGTATACTTTTATTATTTAAGAGAAATTCTGATTTCGTGGAATCTAATTAATCGTTTCCGTTATTCATTTTTTAAGATTAAAAGAACTTGAATTAATTTTTACACCAACAATCACTCATAGAATTTAGAAGTATGTCTCACAAGAATATTGCCAGAAACTGAGTGTGGACTCTCAAAACAACAGAGGGAGAAAAAATAAATTTTCTTCATCTTCTATGGAAATCGGCGGCAACAAGGGAGAGGGGAGAGATAAACTCTTTTTAGTGCGGTTTGGGTTAAACCTTATCGCAATCCCTTATATAATAATTATAGAATTTACATATATACCCTTATATTATAAATTGTCAAAAATCTCCTCCCTGCACCGCCCTCTGCGATTTTTACATCTCCTTTAGAGTTAATATTGTGTTCAAATTCATCAATCCAAATTGATAAATTAAATTGATACTTAGCAATTCATTAATTAATTTACTAATTATTTAATAATTAAAAAATAACTAATTAAATAATTTGAAAATTAATTTTGCTCTAATGATGACACCCATCACATATGAGCTCGGGAAGTCTACCTTGGTCTAAAATACTTTTTTGGTCCAACTGATGTTGTTTCTCATTCGTGTTCTTATGAGCTACTCCTGAGATCGAATGAACCCACACCAATAGCATGAAAAATTCTCTCTTTTGTTGCCCCAAGACATCACCAATAGCATAATCGCTAGCATCACACATCAACTCAAACGGTGAAGCCCAATCTGATGCTATAATTATACGAGTAGATACCAAGGTTGTCTTCAAGAGTGTAAATGCTTTAGACACTCCTCATTAAAATGAAACGTAACATCCTTCTCAAGAATACTACATAGAAGCTTCGTGATCTTGGAAAAATCCTTAATGAAATGGCAGTAAAATCCAGTATGGCCAAGAAAATTCAGAATGCCTTTTATTGATGCTGGTGGTGGAAGCTTCTCAATGGTCTGTTTTTTGCACGATCTACTTCAATCCCTTTACCTGAGACTTGATGACCAAAAACAATGCCCTCTTGTACCATAAAATGACATTTTTCCCAATTCAAGACTAGTTTATTTCTTTACATCGTTCCAACACAAGAGATAAATTTGTCAAACAAGAATCAAAAGAAGAACCAAAGACTGAGAAATCATCCATAAGTACGTCAATGAAATGCTCCACCATGTCAGAAAAGATTTCCACATGCACCTTTGAAACGTCGACAGTGTGTTACACAAACCAAACGACATCCATCTAAACGTAAATGTCATCTTCTCTTTATCCTCTGTTGCTATGGAAATTTGGTTATAACCAGAATATGCATGGGCAGCTAGTCTGTCAAGCATTTGATCAATAAATGGCAACGGGAAGTGATATTTGTGTGTAGCTTTGTTGAGCTTTCTGTAAACAATACATACTCTCCAACCGGTCACTATTCTCGACGAAATTAATTCATTCTTTTTATTGGCGACCATTGTCTTTCCACCTTTCTTTGGCACAACTTGCACAGAACTGACCGAAGCACTGTCATAAATAGGGTAGATAATATCTGCATCGAGAAGCTTCAGCACTTCAGCTCTTACCACCTCCTTCATATTGGGATTTAACTGGCGTTGGTGTTCCACAGATGGTTCAAAGTCATCCTCCATCAAGATTTTATGAATGCAAACCAATGAGCTAATTCCCCTTATGTCAGAGATTGACCACCCTAGGGTCGTTCTGTTCTATCTCAATACCCTTAAAAGTTTATCTTCTTGTTCACCATTTAATGAAGCATAGATATGACAAGAAGAGTATAGGTTTCTCCCACATAAGTATATCGAAGGTGGGTTGGCAATTACTTCAGTTCTAACACCTGCGAATGGATGGAAATTGTCTAGGTTTTTCAATGGATGGAAATTTTCTTGATGAATATCAGTGAAGATGATTCCAATCGATTCACACACTCCAAAATCTCTGGATCTTCCTTGTCAATATCCTCAACTAAACATGCTTCCAATGGCTCAATCAGATAGCTTTTCTTAATTGCTTCTATGATATATCTCTCTGGACTATCCACCCGAAAATAACTACCCACGTCATTAGGATATTTCATTGCGTTGAAGACTTTGAAAATCATTTTCTTTTCTTGTACTCTCAGAATAAGATGCTCTTTCTACACAACAATAAGATTTCTCCCTGTAGCCAAGAATGGTCTACCAAGAATAATTGGATTTTCTCGATCTTCATTCATGTCAAGAATAATAAAATCAGCTGGGATGAAGTTAAACTTATCCACCTTTACCAAGACATCCTCAATAATTCCCCGTAGATATTTGATGGAACGATCAACTAACTGTAAAGAGACCATTGTGGGCTTAATATCTCCAAGACCTAGCTTCTTGTAGACTGAGTAAGGCATAAAGTTAATATTATCTCTAAGATCACATAGAGCCTTTTCTAAATATGAATTTCCAATGCTGCATGGAATAGTAAAAACTCCCAGGATCTTTCAGTTTCTAGGGTAATTTATTCTGCAAGATTGTAGTGCATTCCTCAGTAAGTGCGATTGTCTCATACTCCTCTATCTTTTTATTGTTTGAGAGAATTTATTTCATGAATTTGACATAGCTCAGCATTTGTTACAAGGCATCAGCAAAAAGAATGTTGATATGTAGTTTCTTAAACACATAAAGAAACTTAGAAAACTGCTTGTTCAATTTCTATTTTTAGAACCGTTGAGGGTATGGAATATGTGGAACATACAGTGGAGGATTATCAGGAAATAGCTTTGACGTAATCTTGTCTTCCTTGTTTTGAGCTTTTAGCTAGATCATCACCTATTGTCTCCGTTTCTATTTCAATTGGATGAGAACTTTTAACAGTCGATTTCTGAGGTTCTGCTAATTCCTTGACACTACGAATAGTAATGGTCTTTACTTGCTCTTTTGGATTCTTCTAAGTGTTGCTCGGTAGAGAACCTTATGGCTTTTGAGTGAGTATTTTTGAAAGTTGACCTATTTGAAGCTACAAATTCTAAATAGATTCAACTTGACTCTGAATACTTGTTTTTTGCCTTTGAATACTTGTTTCTTGCCTATGAAGTGTAGCATATGTTCTTTCCATAAATTGATTAGTATTGAATGTGAGATGGACAAGAGCATACTCTAAAGAAAGTTTAGGCTACTGAGGATGAAACTGAGGTTGAGTAGCAACTGGTGGATTAATCACATTCTGACTATTCTTCCAAGAGAAATCGGGGTGATTTCTTCATCATTGGTCGTAGGTGTTGGAGAATGGATTATTACGCCTATTATATTTTTCAATAAAGTTAGCTTGTTCAGACTGAGAAGGAGCAAATTGATTACCAACTTGGCATTCAGTGCTAGAATGAGGTCTATTACATAAGTCACAAAGTTCAGTGCAGCATGAATTGCACTAGCATTGGTAGTGAAAGAGCTAAATTGCTTTGACAAAGTAGCTACTTGAGATGTGATAGCAGTCAGTACATCTACTTCATGAACTCCATGAGTCTTTCTTGGTACATTGCACTCAGTTGGCCATTGATAAGCATTCACAACCATTTCTTCTAGCAAGGCATAATCATCCTCATGTGTTTTTCCCATCAAAGCACCACCTGCTGCTACGTCCATTAGTGTCCTTGTTGAATTTCCTAAACCATTGTAGAAAGTTTGGACCTGTAGCCATCTAGGGAGTCCATGATGTGGGCATCCTCTCAACATCTCTTTAAATCTTTCCCAAGCTTCATAAAGAGACTCCATCTCATGTTGGAAAATGTGGTCATCTTATTCTTCATTTTGGTTGTGTTTAGTTGGTGTAAAGAATTTGGCTAAAAAGTTTTTAGAGAGGCCGTTCCAAGTAGTGGTCGATCCAGTTGGCAAAAAGTTCAACCAACTCTTATCCTTATCCCGTAGTGAGAATGGGAATAATCTCAGCCTGATAGCATCGGTTGAGACATTATTGTGCTTGAATGTCTCACAAATTTTGAGAAAAGTAGCAATGTGAATATTTCGATCATCGTTAGGTAGACCACTGAACTGATTTTCGTGCACCATTTAAAATAATAGCTGGCTTAATCTAAAAATTGTTGGCATTAATAACAGGGCGTTGAATGACGGACGCAACCTCATTGACCACTGGTATATAATAGTCTCGAATCGCCCTTTTATTTTAGTTGTTCACAATTTCAGGATTTTCTCTAACACCCTCCATGGTTCCTTGAGATTGTTTAGAAGATTCTCTTCTCACGTTTCTATTACGAAGACAAGTTTGCTCAATTTTCAAATTTATGGGAGTCAAATTTTCACTTCTAAATTTCCTGAAAATTCAAAATAGTAAACAACCATAAATAAAAAAAATAAAGACTTTAAGTAAAATTAAGGATATGTAATTCTAATATTAATAAAAAAAATAAATCCCCGGCGATGGCGCCAAAAACTTATTACGATTTTTTTAAAGTACAAGTGTACACTATCGCCGTCAAGTAATAAAATTTCTATGATAGAATATCGTCCACATGATTAATTGATATTAAAATATTGAAATTAAATACACCTTAATTCTAATTGAGAATGACGAAAAGTTAGGATTTTTGAATGAAAAATTAAATGAAAAAGATTAATACTAATAAGGATAAATAATTCAAATTCGAATAGTTAAAAGCTCTAGGGTTTTTTATTTCACCAAACCAAACATACTCTAAATTCTAAATCTCAATCAATCAATGTTTATCAAATTATTGACAGTAAATTTCTGTAATATAATTATCAACCTTTCTTGAGCAATGATAGTAATGAATCAAAAATACTAATTACACATTTCTGTCAAGATTAAATATGCTGAAACTCATTAAGCACAAAAGAATTACAATTGCTACACTAGATCCATAATTATCTCTAACTTATGAAATTCTAATGATATTATAAACAAAGAGTAATTTAATCATTTCTTCTCAATCTCATAATTAAATTCAAAATCAAGTAATAGTTGGCTAGACGATAACAAACATTAAGAACGGCTTATAATACTCAATAATACTGAATAAATATCGATTGATTTGAAAATCAAAATATATGAACAATCATGGTTTGACTACGTCGTAGCCATAGATAGAAAATTAGAACATACTAAAATAAGAAAACATCCTATTAATATTCATGAACATAGAGAAAAGAAAGAAGAAAAACTAGATTTTGAGGATCAATTTGAAGTTGAGATCTGTTTTCGTATTCAATCTTCTTGTTCTCTTCTCCAAGAGCTTCTCCTCTGCCTCTCACGTCCAAAAAATCTCTAAAAACCCTCAAATATTCTATTTATATACTAAGATTTGATAAGGATAAAATTGGAGTAAAAATCAGAAATAACAAAATCATTATTGCACTAGCGTCGCGGCGCTGGCTTACTGTACAATCTTTTTACTTCCACGTCACGTCGATGACCCTTCTATCCAATTCCGTTCTTTTTAGATTTATCCACATTTTTGCCCTTCAAATCTTTCTAAATCAATCCAAATGCACTAAAATATCTTACCTACAAAATAAAAGTAAAACAAACATAAATCAAATAATAAAACTCAAAGAACCAATAAAATTAAAGTTAAGATTATCTAAATTATGAGTATGAAATGCACTCATCACCTGTTTCTCCCTCTCTTCTCTTTCCCACTCATCTATTTCTCCCTGTCTTCTTCTTCCCTCTCATATGTTTCTCCCTCTCTTCTACTTCCTTTGTTTTTCTTAGTTTTTCTATCTATCTCGGTCTATTTTGTTTTTGTGTTGGGTTTCTCATTCTGTGTTGAAAGATTTTGATTCTACCGGTAGTGTAGATCTTGTTTTCCACTAGATCATTGATCCTTGGTGGCTTTTCTCTTTGGATCTGGTATTCGTAGAGTTTTTGGAGCTTGATTTGTGTACGAAAAACCTGAGATTTCCAAATCTATTTGAGATTTTGTTTGTCTTCATGCAAGTAGGCTTTTTTAGTGCTAGATGCCGAACTAGATTTGGTTGGTGGAGGATATTTGGTACGAGCGGATCGAACTCTATGTTTGTGTGTTGTTTATGCACATAATTTCCTCTCTATACTTATTAGATGTATATTTGTCTTATCTAACATTTATAATAGTTTATTTATATTTTGATCTAATAGTCTTATTTCAGATCTTGAAATGTTAGTAACTTTATTTTTTTAATGAAATGTTATCTTTGTAAAAAAGAACCACTAGCTGGTGGTAGAACTTTTCATGTTCTGATTGGTATCTCTAAAAGCAAACAAAAAATGAAAAAAAATGCTACACAAGAATTCTCCTATAAAATTAAATTAACAAAGATTCAGGGACACAAGGAACTAGTGAATAGAAAAATTAATACCAAAACACCAAGGCTCCAAATCAAACAAAATAAATGAGCAAATAAATAAACAAAGTCTGAGATATAAAGCAAACTAGCATTGCACTATTATATAATTATCCGATTGTCTATTCTGTTTTAGGTAAATTCATATCATCCTTTCAATTAGGATCGATAATATATCAATTTTAAATGCAATTTTGTCTAAATAGTTAAGCACTACAAAACCTTATTTACCATCATCCAATGTTAGAAAGAGTATTTAAAATAAATCCTCAAATTCACTTTTACAGAGAAATCCAACAATTCGAATTGGTCTGTGAACGTTACATTTACTTCTACCAGCGAGTTTTGTTAACTTATTGGTGACAAGGAGCTCTGTGGTGACGATGAGACAACAAAGAGTGTTGCTATGCATATTAAATTAACTCTCTCTTTTTTTCATTTCTTGGAATCTTTGTTGAGGAATTTATTTATTTGGTTACTCAGAAACGTCAAAAAATTATGAGAATTTGAGGATTTTGGTTTAGGTGTTAAAAATAAAAATTAATAAGATTAAAATAATAAAATAAGAATTATGAAAATTTAAGAAATTCAGTTGAGTCACAATTGTAAAATCAAGAGGGTCCACTATTAAAAAAGTCAAAAATAAAACTTTCCTTCCTAAATTGTTTTTTTTGGTCACTTAACCCCACTGCCACCTTCGTTGCACTGCCTTTGCATGGATATGTATTATTATTGATCAATTATGATTCAAAGTTAGTTTTAATATTTAAATTACTTACGAATCAGTGTAGACTTCAAACAATTCTTAAGGAAGAGACAGGTGGGGCTACCAAGTATAAATGAAGCGTGAAGGTTGAACCAATTCTGTTTCTTGGAATATTTTTGTTGCTTAAAGTTCATGAAATCATTTAATATTTATTAAAGTATTGACCACTTGTCTAATACATTGTAAATGATATTTGATGACTCTTGCAGTTCATGAAGGAAGTGTCGAAAAGAGCCAACTTACAAGAGGTAATAAGAGATTTTGAACAAGCACTGCTTGACCTTCACAAACTTAGATATGTTCTTGATTGTCAGTCTGAGAATAATGTCAAAAAATCATTTTTTACGAAAAGCATTCCTTTAGATATGTATTTCATCTTGTAAACGATATCGTTCAACTTTTTAAATTATGTAATAAATTATTGGGAAAAGCATTCTGACCACCCATGCAATTTACTTAAAGGACACATACACTACTAGTTGAAAAAAATAAACACGACATAGCTCTTACAAATGTGTTATTTAGGGTGAAACGACCAGAACACCCTCACCCAGACTTTGGGTTTTTCTGTCATCGAAAGCAAATAGTAAGGATGTCTGATTCATTTTTCAAACTAAAAATATTTTTTGTTTATTTTAAGAAAATCACAAGGAGTGTTAAAGTACTTTAAGAAGATATCACCCGAGTTGTACATATTTCTTAATTACCAAATTTACGTGAAAAAAATAGATAATTTGATTATGGGGTTTACAATGAGAAATTGTTTCATAGACACTTAAGAGTATAAAAATTAAATTAACAATAATTTTGTCATTTTTCAACGAAACGCGACACTTTTAATATGAGAGGAGACTAAAATACCCTCATGCTAAACTTTGACCTAGCAGAAAATTACCGCTTGACTGTAGTCTAGCGTTATATTGTTAAAAGTTACACTTGCTAGACCAGAGTCTAGTAAAAAATATTTTAGACCTTGACTAGCAGCCACGAAATTTAATAAGAAATTTTAAATTAAAGGGCAACCTAATCTTTTTTACTATAAGACACTAATTTTCGCAAATCTCAATCTAAATAATATATTAAAAAAAATTTAAAGATGAGAAACTTATTGGCAGGTGGGCTAGCATCCTGCCACGTGATGAAGGCCTAGTGGGGTCAAGTCATAATTGAAATCTGAACGCAGATGTTTGAACTAAATAAGACTTGATTTGCCTAAGCCGTTCAATTTTTTTCGGTTTTCAAATATCTTCAAGAGGTGTTTAATATGAAAGGTACCTTTCAAGAGGTTACACGTAGGCAATTTTGCAACAACTGCTTGTGACTGTTCTGGACAGTTACAAGTCCAATGTTTGTGACTATTTAGATAGTCACAATGATTTCTATATAAGTGATTTTCATGGGTAGTATTGGGGTTATAAAATTTTCGATTGATCAAGAGCAAATATCTGAAATACAAAACACTATCTGGTTCGTTAAAGGAGATAGTATTGATGTGCTGCTTACTGCCTCCAAGAGACCATTGTATCCTGAAGACAAACATCCAAGACTATGAGCACCATCTGCATGGACATTACTGTTTTAGCCTATTGCATTATCTGCAAACCTCGGTCTAAGTTTTCTCTATAATTTTGTTTCTCTGTATTCTGTACAGTTTCTATATATTACATTGTTATTGTTAATAAAGTATATACTTCATTTTCTTACATCTCTCTTTGTCATTTAACCTCATTTTTCTCATCTCAAGTTCTGTAATTTAATTTTCTCAAGTCTGAAGGTATCTCTCTCTTCTCTCTGCCATTAAACCGCATTTTCCTCGTCTCAGGTACTACAATTTCATTTTCTCAAATCTACAGATATCTCTATTTCTTTGCCATTAGTGTTATTTTTCTCGCCTTAGATTCCCCAATTTCATTTTCTCAAGTCTTTCTCTCTCACTCGTTGCCATTAAACCCCATTTTTCTGACTTAGGTTATGAAATTTCATTTTCACAAGTGTGAAGGTATCTCTCCCTCTTTCCCTCTTTCTATCTCTGCTATTAAAGATGAGGTTTAATGGCAAAGAGAGAGAGAGAGGGGGGGGGGGGGNGGGGGGGGGGGATATAGAGATAAACCTTCACATTTAACAAAATAAAAATTTTGAAACCCAGACCAGTCAAATGGGGTTTGATGGCAGCAATTAGAGAAGGGAAGAGAGAAATACCTTTAGACTTGAGAAAATGAAACTACAGTATCTGAGACGATGAAAATGTGGTCTAATGGCAGAGATAGACAGAGAGATGCCTTCAAATATGAGATTTTAAAATTTCAGAACCTGAGATAAAAAAGTGGAGTTTAATGGCAGAGAGATAGAGAAACAGAGAGTGTGTAGTACGAAGAGGGTGTGAGTAGAGAGAGAGAGAGAGAGAGAGAGAGAGAGAGAGAGAGAGAGAGAGAGAGAGAGAGAGTACAAATCGCAATCCAAATTCGACATTTGAGTCTATAGAGAATCCTTCCTCTTCAACCCCTAAACTCACTAGCAATATTAGTTATCAGGTGATTTCATAAATCATAACATTTCTTCCTCTTTAACTCTTAAAATCGAAATTCGATAGATTTCAAAGAGAATTAATATATAATGCCTACTTAAAATTGTATATGTGACCATTTGTACTAAAATTTGATATGGTATAGTTAGTATGTGCCTTTTTGCATATAAAGCAACTTATATAGCTATTATGTAGCTTAGAAATAAGTTTATTTATTCAATGTGATAGAAATGACTATGAGAAGTTCATCTATCGTATTAGTATTGTAGTTTATGTACAACTGAAATTTAGTCATTGTGCACAAGCTGTCATTGCTAGTCCAATATTTGGTTTCACCAACATCGTTAATGAACTTGACATCTTTGCAGAGTGTTCATATCATTAGTGATCCTAACGTCTCTAACGGGATGCTCAAATCATATTGACAATTTCAATGTTTCAAGAGTTTGTTCATATGTTGTCGTCGGCATAGCATGTTTATTGATTGTGTCTCTTGTACAATTATAAAAGTTGATCGCATTTTAAAGGTAGAATTTTGTATGTATTAAAACTGAGGGTAACGAACTGAATTTCATTTCCTTTAACATTCATAATGAATAATATCAATTAATGATAAATTATTAAATTGTAACGCTTTGAACAATAGATGTCTTTCACATTGTTTTAATTATAAAAAAAGATAAAAAAAAACATAATAAATAAATTCGCTCTTAATGCTCTTGTATGAAATTTGTCTAATTACAGCTTTCTTTTTATCTTGATTTGGTAAATGCAGAGGAAAGCCAAAATGGTGAGAAGAATATCTTGTCCCTCACGCACCAAGAATTGGGTGTGTGAGTCCCGTCTGATGGATGAGGATATTTAAATCTCCTTTCATTCATTGAGGTTGTTCAGAAATTTCTCTATACAATACAAGTATGCACCGCGTGCCTCGGTTATGAACTGAAAAAGATAAATTTTGAACAAGAGCATTAAGAGCAAATTTAATCATTATGATTTTTATCTTGCTTTATTTATAATTGGATAATCGCTTTCTGTTCTTATATATGTATATAAAAGATTTACAATTTAATATTGTATCATTGATTGATATAATTCACTATAAATATTAAAGGGAATTGGAAAAAATTTGCAAATTTCATATATGTGTAAATTTTATATTTTTATCTAATTTGTACATTCAAAATTCAGTCAATGTTTATACCAGTAAAAGACACGGTCAACAACCAAGCCGACGACAACAGATAAACTTCTCATAGTTATTTGTATCACATTGACTAAATTAATTGATCTGTAAATTATATAATAGCAATATAAATTGATTCATGTGCAAAAAGTCACATGTTAGTTGTACTATATCAAATTTTTAGTATAAAGATCATATATACAACTTTAAGAGCAGATTATATATTGATTCTCTTTGAAATTAATATCTAATTTTAATTTTTCATTAAACCCATTATTTTTTAGTGCAGATCCAAAAAATGTTATGATTTATGATATCGCCTAATAATTAATATTGCTAGTGAGTATAGGGGTGATTCTATAGGAAATTTCTTAGTTTTGATTTTGGTTTCTCAGCCATTGATCTCTGTCTCAAATTTCTTGTTGTAGATGTCAAATTTGGGTTGTGATCATATCTACACTTACGATATTAAAAAATTGATGCAATTTAAGTGCGTAGCAAAATCTATTGAATTCTTTGGGTATGCTCATCGTAAATCAAGTTGACATTGTTAACTCTAATTAAGCATAAAAATCTCCACAAATTTTTTTTCATTGTCATCAATTTATTAAATATTAAATTTCAACAATTTTCACTCTCTCTCTCTCCCACTCACACCCGCTTCTTACTACACTCTTTTTCTTTCCTCTAAAGAATTAAGTTATGCAATTTCATTTTCTAAAGTCTAAAGGTCTCTCTCTCCATCACTCTCTCTCTGCCATAAAACCCCATTTTTCTAAGTGAGCTCCTATTACATAATACAGGGTAATTATATAAAACATTTCAACTCTTTTCTTTTTCTCCATGCATTCTACGCATCCATCTATGAGTAATACTGTACACTTGATTTAGCTCATATGTATCACTTTATTGATTGATAATCATTAAAATCTCTTTAGGATCAATAGAGTTGTTATCTTTCTCTTTTTTATGATGACAAACTATTTAGAGATATAGTATTTTAACACAAATAATCAAGTGTAAGAGAGCATTTAATCGCAATTTAATTTATTGATTTTTACGTATTATAAGTACTTTTGCGTGAATTCTTTTTAAATTATTTGTCGTGGCATGAGTTTTTTCATGCATGAATTGCTACTGACTAACATGAAGCTAGTTGGGTTGTGATAAACGTGTAAAATTATACTTTAAATGGTGATTATCATAGCGTAATACGTTTTATATTATTATTTCAAAAATATTAATTCTAGAAAGTGCAGGAAAATCCAACTGCAAAAATGGTTGAAAATTTTTTCATTTGCGAAAATGTCTGGAAAAGACTTAAGTACATAAATTATTTACCAAAATCACACAGTGGTGAATAAACTAGTTACCATATTTTAACTATTTCTTAAATAAAAAATTTTTGGGTTTGCAATTTGAGTTGGAGAATGGGCCATTTTTACAGTTCTCCTGTTATCAAAAGTGTTCAAAACAAAAGTCGGTAATCCGAGTAGTCTAATCAACAAGCTGCACCCTCAAGCCCGTGAAGTCCAGTCCGTGATGGCCTCGAAGTAGCCGAAGACCTCAATAATAATTGTAAATCTAAATTAAAAGTAAATACTACTACTACTACTACTAATAATAATAATAATAATAATAATAATTTATTTTGTTTATAATAGTGCTGAAATTGTACAATATATCGTTACTATTTGAATAATATATAAAATGATCAACAATTTTTAAGATTTTATTACATATATTTAATTTTATAAATGTCTAACAATTAAATTTTTGTTGCTTTAAAAATAATCTCAAAATTAATGAAATTCATTTTTATGGATGTTTACGTTTCTATTGTAAAATATTATAAAACATATTTATTTTTATAAACTATTTATAAATAAATTATTATTAAATACAAAATTATATTTCATTATTGTTCATTATGTTAAATGACAAAGTGAAACTGTGAATTAGTTGTAGTATATTTTGAAGAGGCTCAAACAGTAAAAAAATGAATTAAAAGTTTCTCCCATTTAAACTCGTTTTAGTATACTAGAAAAATCTTATGTTCTTCTCACGTGTTAAGTAATTTAAAAATACGCGTAGAATTTTGCATGAATAATAATGTTGATATAAATATATTATCTTTGAAAATAATTGTAAGTCTAAATTGAAAGTAAAATAGTAGTAATAACAAATACATTAGTTTGTCAATAATAGTTTCAAAGTTTTACCATAAGAGAGGAGTTATCCTATTTGAAAGAAAAAATTCTCATTTCATTTATATGAATTTTTATGTGCCAATAACATAAATATTATATAATGTTTAATGATATATACTTCTAACTAATAAATTACTATTGATCTGAAAATAATCTTAAAATACTTCTGCAATTCATAGTGCACAGTATATAAACATAAAATGTAATGGACACAAATCTAACAACTTGTAATTTCATGAGTTCATGAGTACATAAAAAAACTCAAATAAGAACAAAGTGAGTAGCTGTCGCAACGTGCGTGCGACGGGGAGTGACGATTAAAAAATTCATTTTTAAGGAAAAATAAATTTGGAGTCGCCACCAATCATTTTAGGGTGTGATTGGTCACCCAATTTTAAGATGAAAATTTTTTATCTACCAAAACTCAAAGTTGGTTCGGGAGTCGTTTGTGTGTGGGAAAGGTATTAGCACCCCACAACACCCATTATAAAATGGTTACCAAATTTTTTAAGCAAATGTTAAAGAGATTCATTTTTGAATGTCCCATTTGATGCATTTTGTATCATAGAAATGAAGAAAATAAATTACTTTTAATGGGTGGTTCAAAGACTATTGAAAAAAATTATTTTTTTGTATTCTTATATCTTTTTAAATCAAAGCATTATTAGAGTTATTCTCGGTATCCCAAGAATAACTCCTCACCTCAGTAGTTTGAGAAGTTTGGTATCTCAAAAATCTCAAAATCCATCGTCGGCCTTTTTTAGTGAAAATTAAATAATAGAAGTAACAAAATCTAAATCTAATTATTAAAATTATAATCCACACATACATGAACATTAATTATAATAATAAGGGAATAATGCAAGAATCGCATTATAAGCATGACGATGCAAGAATGCTAAATAAATAAACATGTAAAGGAAATTAATGTTAATAAACAACAAAATGGAAGTAAAAAAATAGAGATAAGTTATAGGATGTCAAATTATAGAAAACATAAAATGTTGAGATTATATAAAACATACAAAAAAAATGCAAGAATAAAGTAAAAAGACTATATTATGTAATAAATGAAAGAAAAATTATATATATAGCAAGAGTTGCAATGCAGCTCTTGCTGCAACAGAGGAATACTTTCCTCTGTTGCACCACTTTTTGGTTTTTTTTGGTTTTTTTTATAATATTATATATTATAATATAATATAATAGTAATAATA